>JAJEJH010000042.1:0-496519 GCA_026122585.1 Anacardium occidentale
TGTCAACCATAATTCTTAATGCAATGACTCATGGCATATTGACTGTATCTCTATCACAAAGCAACTCAGTCAATATACTTAAAAATGCATTACAAACAAGATCAATGGCATCACACAAGTTTATCAACACATAGTTCGAGCAATGCACGTATAATCCAATTATGAGCATGAGAAATCTCATGAATGAGCCACACTCATAGATCGGGATCCAAATACACATATTGTCGTTTTCTCACAAAAAACACAAAACAAAACATACTATTAAAATTTAATCGAATCAAATCTACATGCCATACCGCCTTCTTAAGATTAATAATATAACATGCAAATCGAGGCATTCATTTATTGGGATTGGTGCCCTATGAATTTGTGCTTGTTAATATATTTTTATATTTACTTGTATATTATTATAATTTGTAAATATATTATGACTATTAATATAAGTTTTAATTATATTGATATTAGTGAATCTTAATATATATAACGTACTCTTAATATGGTAGAATTATGACAATAGAATTAGTTGATTGATCGTACTCTATATATAGCACATTTGTGACTATATTAAAACAGTCTATAATCTTAGTATCACTGTAGGACCATTTACTAGATGTCACTGTGCTGCTAGTATTTGTTTATTATATAAGCTAGTTTTTATTTATTATATAAGAAACTATATCATATTGTTTTGTTTTCTGGCTGCTTGAAAATCATTATCAGTCACATCCAACAAGAACTTCTACACTCTTGTTGTACTAAAAACATATGTTATGCGGCAGTTTATAAATAAAATGTGGTGGAATGCTAACCCACTATACAGTATCCTGAATAAAACTCATATTTTGTTACTAATAACTAGTAGATGAAAATATAAATGATATTATACATCCTATATACAGGAGCAACATAAAGCATGCGAGCCAACATGCTATCTGTTGAAAACTGAATACATATATACATACACATACCAATTGTAAACATCGGGTGAAGACCCGCTCGAGCTGTATCCTACTCTCTCTAGCCATATCGTACTCTAAGCTCAACTCCCTAACTCAACCTGTAAGAAAAAAAAACTATAGGGGATGAGTGACAAATCACTCAGTAAGCATTTCTTATCTCTATCCTCGGGTAAGCTATAAGTTGAAATACCACTGATTAGCTGCTAAACTGGCGAACTTAACTAAGTTCTCTACTAGCCTAATAACCTAATAGCTTCTTCTCTTATCTTATTCTTGGCTCTCTTTCCTTTATTGCTTTCTTACTCTATTTCCATTTTATTACTGCTCATCTAATTACTAGCTTAATAAACTCTACTTTGCCTATAGCTAGTCTGACTGCTCATCTGATAACCTCAACTGAGTTCATTTCTGATCTTATTGAGTATTCCTTTATAGCTTTACTTACTATTTAAATATTGTCTCATGTTGTGTCATAAATACATATATGAGTATACGTAAACAACTAAGAATAAAAGGAATCTGAGTGGTATAACTGACTCACTGAGCTCTTTTTCTGATATTCATTATCCTATTCTCTGAAGATATTAACTGAATTTAGTTAGGCTTAAGCTTACAACGTATATCTGTTTATGAAACATGATTTACTTCTCTCTTATCTTACTGTCTGCATTCTGATATATAATCGTTTTATTTCTCATTTACTGTTATGTTTCTCATTTATTGATTAATCATACTGAATCATGTTCTGTTATGTATGTCATATGAAAATGACATACTATAAAATATGCTGAAACAATGTCTAGGTCTTGGTCTCTTTACAGAAATTATTTTTCTGAAAATTGTTTACTGAAATACTGTTGTTGGATCTGAAGATTCTGAAATATCTAAAAATCTGATAATATACTGAGATCTAAAAACTAAAACTAAAAAATGTATCCGAAGATACCTACTATGCTGTACAGACTGATAGATACAGAGATTCGACATCCTGACCATATAAGTTTCCTATGTAAACACGTGTTAGAAACTGTCTAAGACACATGCTGCCACTGAATCTGAAATCTAAATATTGATCTGTGTACAAAATACTGATAACTGAATCTGAGTGCATCATACTATGTACTGATCATCAACCCTAAGCTACTAGTTGAGCACACCAGCATATGTTGATATATAGTGGCTAGTATGGTGATATAGACCCTGATGTTGGCTCTCATATCAGGTGTGCTGAAACACACAAGTGTCCCCTCGTATTCACCCTTGAAATCGACGTTTTTCTACTGAAAACATACATTTGAATCCTTAGATCCATTTCTGAAAGTACTGTATGACATGTCATGTCATGTAATGTATATCATGCACGATAATTTATCATTTCTTTCATGCTGATTACATTCTGGTTAGATGTATATCTATTATAGTTCTATTCTGTGTATTCTCACTGTGTAGATAACTTATTAAGTATATTAATAAGTTATGTGCATTCGATTTTGTCACTATATCTATAAGTTTCTTGTCTTATAAGATTTATAACAGTTTTTGTTTCTGTATAAATCTCTATACTGTTTCTTTTTCGATATATGTGTATATATAGATGCGTACATATATGTTTACTATATCTGTTACTATTCTTACTGTTATGCTGTTTCGGTAACTTATTAAACTTATTAATAAGTTCTATGTAAACTGTTCTGTATGCTGTATATTGTATCTGTTGATGTCTTCCCTGTCTCCATCTATTTTCTATTAATGTTTTGTTATTAAACTGTTTCTAATCCCTCATTAAGGTTCTCTTAGTTGTAATTGTAGATTCTCTATGTCTTTTCTTGCTTTATCGCATTTTTTATTCATAATATGTTTTTTCTATTCTTATTTCACTTAGAATACGAGGTATATTCTCTTAATGCTGATATTCTATTGAAGAGGAAGAAAAATCTCTTACTTTCACTAGATGCACAGGTGTGCACTATCAAACACACGGGTCGTGTGCTAGTCGTGTAGCCTAACCATGCTAGCTTCCAAAAATTCTGCTTATTCTCTTCTCTTCTGCTAACGCACGACTGTGACCCTTAAGTACATAATCGTGACCCCACTATAATCCAATCGTGCATGCCTAGTATGCATGATCGTGACCTTGCTAAAACAAGAATGCATAAGCGTGCATCCTGCTCTATTTCGGCAACCACGACTGAAACACACAAGATCACCACCAAAACTCAACTCAAATCAAATCTCTACCAAATGTCAATTAAACCTACTATAACATGCAACATGCACTGCTATCAACACATTTTCCCTATCATTCACAGCCAAATCAACTATTATCTCTCAAAACCCTTAAGTACACACACACATATATCAAGGGAACTAAGCATGTTTCTGTAACATCCCAAGGTTAAAAATGTCTTTTAGGTAACTAATATGAGTTAGAATGAGAATTGAGAAGAATACTAGGGTTATGAAAGAGTTCAAGGGTGAAATAAATGTTTTTCAAAGTTAAGTAGCTTGTGCATGGATCCTATTGAGAGGATTTGCATGCGAGCACGTGAAAATGGAAACAGTACAATTTTCCTACTATGCACGACCATGCATGTTGAGGCGCACAATCGTGCGTGCAATTAGAATCATTCGCCTTCGTTTTAAGTTGAACTTATCCATTTTCTAACCATTTTCTCCCAAAGTTTCCATTTGATTTTCAAACACCAGCAACCCTAAGACGGAAGAGCAGCAACTAAGACCATTCAAACCAGCTTGAGAGTGAGATTTGCTTAAGAGAGAAGGCTTGCTTACAATGGCTAGAGGTAGATGTTTCTTATCTCTTTCCCTTGTTCTTTTGATATGTATGATGCTTGGTTGATGCGTATGGGCTTGATTACAGCATGTTTGTGATGTTTTCCCTGCATGTTTAATGATTTGAGATGATGATGATAATGATTTGATATATATGTAATTGATATGTATGAGATTATGTGTATATGTATGTCTTTGTCATGGGTTGGATGATTGAATGTGTGGTTGGGAGTTGTGGAATGAATAAGTATGTGCATATGAAGTGCTTAACATGTGAGAAATGATTGATTTATATTTGGTATGAAAATTAGGTGGGAATAAGCGTGATCAAGCCGTCCATATTGATACAGAGTGTGATGCACGATCGTGCACGTGTAGCACACGCCCGTGCATATTACATTTTGCATGGTCACGACCGTGTTCACGTACCTGTGCATGACCTAGAAACACAGGGTCACGACCATGCATGTTCATGTTACGGTCGTACACCAACAGAAAATAAGAAATTACAGAGAAAATTACAGACCCTAGCACGATCAGCACTCACAATTAGCTCACAGCCCGCGCATGCTTATGCACGCCCGTGCGCATACACACACACGTATGTGCTTTAGGTAGAAAAGAGAAAATAAAATATAAATAAGCATAATGCACAGTAAAAGCCATCAAATTGATATAAATCAGTGAAATAAGCTTAGTTAAGCTTACATGATGCATCATATGCACAACATGACATGACATGCCATACAGAGTTTTCAGAAATAGATCTGAGGATTCGAATACATGTTTTCAATAGAAAAATATTGATTTCAAAAGTGAATACGATAGGGTACCTGTGAGTTTCAACACCTTTATAGGAACCAGTATCAAGGTCTATATGATCATACTAGCCACTATGTATCGACATATGTTGGTGTGCTCAGTTAGCAGCTTAGGGTTTGATGATTCGAGAACCAAATATCAGTATTTAGCACAATGTGCTCAACTTTCAGTTCAGATTCAGTGGCATCATGTGTGTAGACATTTTCTAGCACGTGTTTGCATAGGAAACTCATATGGCCAAAGTGTCGAATCCCTATATTCATTAGTCTGCGCAGTATAGTTTTCAGTTACAATCTTTAGTATGTTTCAGTAGCTTTTACATAAGCTTTTCAAATGATTTTATGATATTTTGATCCAATAGCAATATTTCAATAAAATAGTTTCAGAAAACTATTTTCAGTAAACAAGCCAAGGCCTAAACATGATTTCAACATGTTTCATAGTATATCATTCTCACATGACATATACAGTAGAATATCATTCAGATTATGATAAAATAGTAAGAAACAATAAATCAGTGAGAAACAATAGAACAGTAAATATTCAGAACACAGAAAAATCACGTGATGATATGTGAATTACAAAAACCAAACACCAGAACAGAATGATAGCACGTGAGAACCAATTTGGTTTTCCTCCCGTGTGTATGTATATTTCAGTATGTGATGGCAGTGAGAATCCTCAGAAGAGGATTGGTTTAGGGTCAGAGATAGGATACACTTACTGGGTGAATATATCACTCATTCCCTACTTTCTTTTCTCTTGCAGTTCAATATTTTAGGGGTTAAGAGAAATAGATGGCTGCAGTCTGGGATTTTGTTTCAATTTTTGCAGCATGCTTCAGTTTGCATGTTTGCTCAGTCTTACTTGCATGTGATTGTACGATATATGTACATGTTTAACTGCACACATACTTTGTAAATATTTTCCATGATATAAAAGAAAGTTTTTAGGCCACATCCATGAATGATTGCCACATGTTTTCTGTTGCATATTTCAGTTCAGCTTTAGGTATTCTTGTCGTGTATTATTGGAAATATGTTTTTATTTTGAATAAAAATTGTACTATTAAAAATATAACAATAATACATAACAAGAGTGCCTACAGTTTCTATCACCAAATCTTTCATCAATTCTATCATCATCATCTTATAAATATGCTATTAAACTAGGAACATGCTTCTATAACTGAATCAACCCAACCAAGGAAACATAAACTCTGGAAACAAGGAAGAAGGTAAGGAGATACTTACCTGGAGCTGCTAATGACTTCAATCTCTCTATCTCTGGTTGAATCTTGGCTGGATTGGTTGCTAAAAACTGGCTAATCTCTTTCTCAATTTGATTAGGGTTAGTTGGAGAAAAAGGAAAGAAAAAATAGATAAGAAGTTGACTAAAACTGGCGGAGGGAAAAATCTAACTTTATATATTAGTAGGCATGCACGAGCATGAGGTAAGATGCACGAGTGTGCATGAAGAGAAAGGAATGCACGGGTGTGTGTCCAAAGACGCACGGTCGTGCTCCTTCCACAAGCTGTATATAAGGCTATCAAAAAGACCGTTCTACCCTCTTAAATCATTGAAGTTGATTTCTGATTGAAGAATTTCTCTTCTAACCCCGATTCAAGGTCTAGAAAGACCATTCTAACATCAAGATGTTACAATCACTATAAAACCTTAGGCACTGGCGATAATGTAGAGATTATTATAGTTTATGTGATCTCAATGAAAGATAGTGGCAGTTTGTACACGTCATGGTTTGTTATTTGTAGCCTAGTCATGTACATAGATATATGATTAAGTGATCATATTCATTAGACTAACTCACTAGAGTGTGTATCATAGTGTTTATAGATCAATTCTCATAACTTAACGAGTATATATAATCCTTCAATTTGAGGTCTCTCAAATTATCTTGTATTAAGAATTATGTAGTTTGACATCATTAAAAACACTATTGTAATTAAGATATTATAAAAGTGAGTGATTGACTGTATCATGATCAATATAAATGTTATGATAGATCGACATAGAATTTGTCTATCTTAAACATAAGAGCAGTGTCTCTATAGAGAATGTCCAGAACTACTAAATCTATAGTCATAGCAAAATCGTTTCGTATTATATCTAATTTCTTAATTTGGACATTTATGCAAATGAAGGGTTTCTGAAATAAACGAACATCTCTGTCTCAATCTTATGAGACACAATAACAAAAAGATCATATTGTATGTTAATAATCTAGTTGATCAAATTTAAAGATATTCACTAACACTTTACTATTCGGATGGTCATGATGTTTGCTAGAGACCGTTCTTAATCTGTGTTTAAATCTGACTTGAATCCAAGTACTATCAAGTTAATAAAAAACTTATAGGTCACACACATTAATGCGCTTGTGGGTCACATTCAATTCAATACATATATATATATACATATATATATATATATATATATATATATATATATATATATATATATATATATATATAACACAAAAATATTGTGATTCTTTCCATAAGATTAAGATAAAAAAAAATTAAACCACGTTATCTAAATATGTATAATTTTTTTAAGGTTTATATTGGAGACACCAAAAATATTTATCCAAAAATATGTATAATTAACGTTATCTAAAAAGATCAAGATAATATTTATCATTCTAACAAATATGGGCTAAGAATAAGGAAATTATTTTTTAACCAAATTCTAAAAATAAAAGATTAAAATATCCAATTAAAATATATTTTTAATAATTTATCCAAAAATTCATGTGTATTAAGCCACGCGTGACATTTGCATCACGCATGGTAATAAATTGACGATTTTTCCAAATGCAAAGCGTGAAGCATGTATAGCCTAAATGGTACGCGTGGCTATTGAATTTAAACAATTGGCATGTCCACACGTAACAAATGCAATGCTGCTTTTCTTCATTAAAAAAATCTAGTAGTTTATAGCAATTTCCAACATCAATTCTACGATTTTTGGTAGTGAAAATGAAATAAAAGGTTAATATATTGATTTTTTAAAACCTAGAACAAAAATTAAACTGATTTTACTTAATATTTAGGGCATTTTTGTATTGAAAAAATTCAAATTTTAAAACTTTTTGTCGATGATTTTGAATAAAATTTGTTATTATAATAGTAATGGAGCGTATAAATTATTTTAGAACTGATTTTGTGAATAAAAATAAAAGAAAATATGTTTTGTTTTACAACTACTTATGCTGCACGCATACTATGTGTAGAATATGAGTATTGACGAGATTGGGAATGAAGAGTGTTTTGCCAATTTTCAAAACACGTACGAAGGTGTTTTAATTTTCAAAACTGAGGGGAGAGCACACAATATGCAAAAAACGTTCGTTAATATCTCATAGATTTATTATGTGTATTTTCGTGTAATACGTGAATTTTAGTTCATAATGTTTATGCGTGATTTATTCGTCAACTTAACTATATGCAACACATATGTAAAACATGTTTAGATACACATGAATTTTTTGATAAATTTTTAAAACTGGATTTTAATTAAATATTTTTGTTTTGTAATTTTGGAATTTGATTTAAAAAATAATTTCCCTATAGAGTCGTTTCAAAAATTAAAGTTTAAAACATCATAGGAGTTAACGGCCACGTGTGTAATTATATAAAATTTATAAAAAAAAAAAAGGCAAAATGGGGTTTGCCCTATGTAGCTTGGGACTAAAGCAGTAGTAGGAGGCAGATTAATTGGAGTTACGCTTCAACGGCTGCCGCTCTCTCGAATCTGTGAAAACAATGGCAGCCTTAACACGCTTTACAAAACCCTCTTCACTCTCGTTTTCTAAAGTAGCCAAAGTTCTCTACTTTTACTCTTCTTCTTCAGCCGCAGTTGCTGAACCCAAGCCTTATCCTCAAATCCACAATTTCACGCGTAAAGATCCCAAGGACAGGAATGTCCAATGGATTTTTCTGGGTTGTCCAGGCGTTGGCAAGGGCACCTACGCCAGTCGTCTCTCGAAATTTCTCGGTGTCCCTCATATTGCCACTGGTGATCTTGTGCGCGAAGAACTCGCCTCCTCTGGCCCCACCTCTCACCAGGTTATTTATTTATTTATTAATTTGATTCATGATCTCTTAATTTCCGTCACCGTTTCAATTTTATGTGTGTGTGCGTGTGCGCGCGCTTGTGTGGAACAATGCGTGTATTCGTGTTGTGAAGCTTAACTTATGATATCAATCTCTTTTGGACTTCAGATCTGCTAAAAGAAATGATAATTTATTAGTAAAAATATTAGAAACAATGTTGTTTTTATCAGGTGATTGTACTTTGGTTTCATCATAATTACACTTAAGTCATTTTTGGGCTATCAGGTAAGTTCAGTTGCCTTTAAGGATAATTTAATCGGATGCTTGCGACTTCTCTTGATCTATTGGTGTTTTGATGCAAGAAAACAAAATATCTTTTGAGAATCTGGGGAATGTGGATGAGCTTGCGGAGGAAGTTAAGATGATGACTCTGATTATGCTGATGACATGAAAATGAATTATATGATTGCTTATTTTATATTTAGGTTGTTTGCTATTGCTTATTGTTTTTGTTTAGTAAATTACACTGCTGTCATTTTTCACATATTCTTCTATTTCAATCTCTTGGGTGTGCTCAAAAGAAAAAAAAATCCTATCCTTTTACGTATAAACTAAATTGATGAAAGTTGAAAGCTGTCTTGCCACTATCAGTTGGATGACAGGATAATTGGTTCGGGCAAAATTAATGGATTATAGAAGGACAATAAAGGAGCCTGTAATGTGTTGGTTAAACCATTTTCACTCTCAAGTGAGATCTTTATTTGACGTGGGAGTGAGGTTTTATACTTTTGTTATCAGCTAGTAATTCTTTGACATATTTTCACCCAGTTGTTTGTTTATAAATTTTCTTGAAGTGCACCTCTAAACATCTTTCGGTGGTCTTCAAGATAAAGAAAGTACTACTTTTTGGAAATTTATTCGACATTTTAGTGTAACTTGGGGTCTTTTGGTGCTACCTTTTGTGAGTCTTAGATTCTCTAAGCAAATCAATTTGTTATGACTTCGTGTGGACTCCTTGAAGTTGTACTCGTGAACATCACCTTTATTGGGATAAGGGTACCTCTCTTATGGAACTTCTCCTTTGGGCATTAAAATTCTTTTGGTGGACTCTAGTCTAATCCAACAAAGGTGATCGGAGGGATGCTAGCAGGAAAAACAATTTTACTGGTGGAGTGACTGTATCGTCGGCAAAGTAAATAGTATATTGGCAGAGAAACAGCTTCACCAGCGAGGTGAACAGTATCATCAGTGAGACAAACAAGCCGAGCTGTTGAGCTGGAGCTCAAACTCGAGTTTAACTCGGCTCAAACCCATAATTGAGTGTGGATCAGAATCAGATTGAATTGGATATATGGTTGTGAGACCACAATTAATAGTCTGCACAAAGAAACTAACAAAGGCTTAGTTGAGATTTTAATGTTAGTACATTCCCAGCAAATTATACCTTTCTTTATAGTTGCTAGTTGGAAAGTGCTGGAGCATTATGAACTATGCTCTCTGCACTTTTGGGTTAATAAATTTTAGTTTCTCTCAATTTTTTGGATTATAACTGCTTTTTAGTAGTTTTAAACTTCTACAAAAGTGGCTAAGATGTTTTAGGTGCTCTATGCTAAAACCACTAATGTTTTTCACCCTCTATGTTGAGCTTTCATTTGTTAGGCAACAATTACAATTCATGTGTCTAGGCTTTAGGAATGTTGTTACATGGTCCATTTGCGGATATTGGTGTCTGGTAAATATATTCAAGTGCACATTTTTGCATGTTATTTTATATCAAATAGTAGTTCTTGAGACTATAGCATAGGCCCTGATTTTTTTTTTCAGTGAACTATATGACTTTTAGCATTTTAAAAGTAATAGGTTCAGTACAAGCGTGCTCTTATGTGTTTTATTGTTATTTTTATCCTACTGAAATGTTTCATGTGCTCTTTTCTTTTCTGCAGCTTGCTGAGATTGTAAACCAAGGTAAGCTGGTTTCTGATGAAATTATATTTAACTTACTGTCTAAGAGACTTGAGGCTGGGGAAGCTAAGGGGGAAACAGGTTTTATCCTCGATGGTTTTCCTCGAACAGTAAAACAAGCAGTGAGTGTCCTTCTCTTACTGAAGACTTTTTCTTTTCTTTTTTTTTTGTGGGGGGGGGGGGTAGCCGGCGGCTTCTGCTATGTAAAACTTATCTGATTTCAAATCTGTGGTCCTTGTTTTCTGGGATTGGTCATTTATTCTTCCAGTACTCCCAATAGATCATACACATGATTTTATACACTTCTAAGCTCAAGACTAGTTGTTTGTTCAACTTGGAAATGTTTCATGGTATTATGAAACTTGATGCTCCTAATTAGAATATATTACTTGTTTATGACATTCTCCAATTGTAAGTACTAACCAACTTTATAGTGCCTCCAACACAGTGAAATTAACTTTGAAACTCTCTGTGATCTCACTTGCCTTGGCCCGATGGTTCTCTGTGCTCTTTTCTTTCTCTCCTTGTAGTTGTATCATTCAGTCAATGCTCAGTTTGCTTTTTTATCTTTGTGTTTAGGAAATACTGGAAGGAGTAACCGATATTGATTTGGTTGTAAATTTGAAGTTGCGGGAAGATATCTTACTTGAGAAATGTCTTGGAAGGAGAATGTGCAGTCAGTGTGGGGGAAATTTTAATGTAGCTTCTATACATGTCAATGGTGAAAATGGTAAGCCAGATATTAGCATGGCTCCACTTCTTCCCCCACCCCATTGTATGTCAAAGCTTATCACTAGGGAAGATGATACCGAAGAAGTGGTAAAAGCACGACTTCGTCTGTACAATGAAAAGGTATCAATTTGTTTATCAAAAACCTTGGTTCATCTTTATGACCATCTAATAAATTATGTGATGTTTGCATTTATTACCTGACTGTTACTAAGATTGGAAAACTTTGAAAAAACTGTATATGTATAAAGATTTTATTGGATGGTTGTATGGATAGTGTGGTATGCTTTTCTGACCAAAGATTCTCAGTTATTGATACTTCTCATTGGGAACATACGCAAAACACATTGAATTTTGTAAGCATCCTGTATTTTATTTGTTTAATGGATTGGAATTGGTTTGACTTTAAAGCAATCTTTTGTGATAAGCAAAGCATTGCATCTTCACATCACATTTCTTTTGATTATATGTAGTAAAGCTTTTTATGTATACTAATCAATAGATTCAAATTATTCTATGGGGAAATAATATTTTTTAACAATCTTAGCTGCACTTCTTTGTTTATATTAAAGGTGGCGGATGGTTTTTTCCGAAAATGTGTGCAAATAGTGTTTGATTACAGTTAGGAGTACAGTTATTACTCTAATTGTCTTCCTGTTGTGCCTGCAGAGTCAACCGGTGGAAGATTTCTACCGCAGTCAAGGAAAATTGTTGGAATTTGATCTGCCAGGAGGAATTCCTGAATCCTGGCCAAAGTTGCTGGAGTCTCTAAATCTTGATGACCATGAGGAGAAGCAGTCTGCTGTGGCATAAACTATTAAAGACTGAATGTACTCTTAATAGTAAGTCTAGTTATTCTTTGCATGTGAAACTGTTGCATGCTTATCAATTTTGCATGAGGAAGATAAAGAAATTTTATTCCCTTTCTTTGAATTTAAAATAATGAAGATCTAACCATCCATTAGATCAAACAAATGATGCCTTATTAGGCTACTGTATTTATTACAAGAGCTTTTTCTGTAACGGAATTTGACAGAGGAACTAATCATCACTGCTTTACTTTTATGATAACAAACAAGATTTCTGATAGCATAGATAGATATAATGATGCTGTGTTGCTGTAGTTATAACAATGTTGTATTGCTGTTTGTAACTTAAGTTGATACGTTTTGAGCTGGAGAAAATAAACGAAACTTGATCGAATTATAGGAATATCCTGAAAATTGTGTTGGTTATGGTTCTGACATTGTTGTCTGCTATTATATGATGCAGTTTCTATTGTTATCTTTAAAATTCAACTTCATCTAAATTACCATTGCAGCTGGCCGAGCTGGTTGGCTTAGTTTGCCAGGCAGTAAGTTAACACAGCTGCATACATTAATCGGGAAGCACAACCAGCTCTTGATTTCTGGAGTAGTAATCAAGATAGATATTCCCAAACATTTACATAGAACCTAGTAATACTCCATTTTGTTGAATGAAAGCATTTAGGGTTTTTCTACATGAAATGTAGTTTAGATGAACCCGATGCTACTTGAAATTAAATTAGGTTGTATTCGGTTTACATAAATGAATTTGAACTATGGTAAAATTTGTTAGAGGATTGGAAAATATTTAAAGATGTCTATCTATAGCTGGTTAAATGTTTACATATTGCATATGATTAATTATAAAAAAAAAAATTAATAAGAGGAAAAATGGTTGTTAAAATTATATTTCCCCCAATTAAAGTATTAATGATGAGAAAAAAAATTTTGTTGTTAATATAAATAACAGGAGGTGTAACTCTTATTTTAAAAAATAATACTAATAATGTTATAACAATATTTATTAGTTATTAAATATAATATTACTGACAATATTCATGTTATCAAGTAAGTTTATCAATCACTATATATAATATTATTTATTTTAAATTATTGGTCATTAAAAATAATATTTATTAAGAATATCTTTATTATAATAACTATATTTACTAATCATTAAATTAACAATAAAAATTTAATCAATACAGTGAAGTCGGATATTGATAATGAAATTTTGATTCTCAAAATATGAATATTAGCATTTATTACGTACTAATTAGGATTACCATAAAGTTTTCATACAATCCACAATCATACAAAATGAAAAAAAAAATAATAATAATTCCAAATTATGATACTTTCTCTCTATAATTAAAACTAAAAAATTGTCATAACATACATAAAAATTCATGTATCATGTACAATTAAGTATTTCACATTTTGACTTATATTTTTAAGTACTTATAAATTGTGAAGTGAGAGAATAAAACTAAAATGTGCATAACACATACACAATATACACACACACACATAATCAAACATAGTAAAACAAATCAAAGTAGATTGAATCAACCATAATATCAATTTAATTTAAACATTAAAATTGAATGGGGAAATGCTACTCAAAGCAAATTTAACAGAAGAAAAAGTAGTAGAATATACAAGCTTTTTTTAAGTTTTAGACTCAACTAATTTTTCATTTTACTTTCAAATTTCAAAAAAGAATATTTTCATATACTGTGCATTGTCTTCTATTTCTCCCTTTTAGTAGTTATATACAAATTCGTAAAAAAATTTATTTTGGACAATAAATATCATAAATAAACAAACTGCTATTTATTACCATTTCATAAATATTCTCACTATGACTGAGTATACAGTCATGTTTAATTGGAAAAGTCGCTACAAACTAAATAGTCTAAATAGTTCATAAAATAACACTCTTCATTTTAGGTTCTGCATCAGATAAAGGTAGCAATGAGTCTATGTTGTGTCCGATCAACTCTGGCAGTCTATCGTGCCTTAGGTTGTGCTCTTACAGACCCTTAGTAGCTCGACCCACGTTCTTTTATGGACTAACCCACTATTTTTAATTTTTTCATCGCCCCAAGGCTCCACTATAGCCTGCATCGCCCTTAGGCTTGGCACAGCCTGCACATTTGCAGGTCATGCCAAAAAAGGGAGGTGTAGTCAATAAACCTGTAAATTTTATGTTTGTTGTCTTCCTAGGATGCCATATAACTTACGTTCTTAAAACATGTAATCGCTAGCATATAAACTTATGACATATAGCTTTCCTCGATGGAAAAAGATAATTCATAAGGAAGGCCTATTTTTGGCCTTGTTTAGCTCCTACTTGCAAATTCTCTTCTCTATTATTGCAAATACAAGATGCTGGAACATTAAGATGGGGATCCGGATAAGTGCAAGGATAAGTTTGGAAGGATTTAAAAATGCTAAATTTATTTTTAAACAGAAATTACCCGTAAACAGTGATTTCTGGAAATTTTCCAGAATTCTGCTGGTTTTCTTCCATCTTTGATACTGAATTTTGGCATAATTGGAAGTGTAATTGGGCCTATCTTGCTGCTTCTGGCATCCTTGTCATGGTTATTTACATTGATGACTATTTCTCCAATTTTCCAGCTGGTGAGATCAATATCGTGCTCTGAAATTGGGCGTTTGGCCAGCTCTCTCCCATGTTGTGCCCGACGTTATCCACTGGCTTGATGCTGAATTTCCAGCCCTTTTAGAAGCAATGCTGGAGCTGGAGATCTGTGATGATCTAGTTAAATCAGGAATTTCTTCACCTATCGCTTGCATGGAGGCTACAGTAAGGAAGGCAGGAAATATTGTTCGATTTTGTGAAGTGTAAAGCCTTCATCATTAAAATTGCAAATATTGATAGATTAGAAAAGGAAAACTTTTTTTGAACGTAAATAGAAACTGATATTATGAGAGGCGATGAAAATTTTAGATTTCGTTTTTGTTTAGGTTGTTCTGTTGCTTCTCCTTCTTGAGACCCTCAAGAGGGAGAGTTTGACTTTGCTTTGTAGGCGTTGCCTCTTGTTCTCCGAGCAGTTTTGATTGTTGCGATTAGGTTATTTAGGCTTTTCCCTTTTGCTCTGTTTAATCATACCTTAATTACCCCCCCCAAAAAAAAAAGGTTTAAAGGTGTTATGAATCAAAGTTCAAACTTTTATTCATATAAGTTATCACGTATCACATCAATCATGTAAAGTACAAAAATTAAATTCATCCAGAAAACTTACTCTGATCTTGAGGGACCAAGAGAGATAAGTGTTTGGAAAATGGCTTCTGAAGTTCCATCCACCACCCCAACAGCCATTATTGCAGGATGGTCATCCCACTGCAAAGAGAGAAATATATTAATCATTGTTGCATTCTAGGAAAGTAAATGGTGAAAAAGAAAAGCTACAAACCTTTCCATCAGAATTTCTATCTTTTGCTTCTTTGAACAGCAGCAAACTTGCATTACACTCATGATTTCATGCATGCAGCTTGTGAGAGCTAAATTGAACAGCACATTTTTAATTTAGTACGCACCATTCTCACAACCAAAGATTGTCCAAAGTGATGGTGCAATAACGTCAGATGTCACTTGATCCAATTGTGTTGTTGAACATAGTCCCATCTACACTCTGATGTGATTTTGTCCTCCTGGAACCGCTATCTGCATGCATTAATAAAATCTCTGAAAAACCAAAATTTAACCATCATAAACGGGGCAATGTTCTGAATCCACAAACATCAGCCACAGCTTGAAAGAAATAGTTTTTTTTTTTCTGAAAATTCCAACAGAACTACTTCTGTTGAATAGGCTAGCAACAAAAAGGGCAATAGATTACCTGAAAGACTTCCAAGGGCTATTTGAGTATATCCAACAAGACATCTCCTTGATATGGAGCAACCTGAAAAACACATAAGAGTCAATCTTCTGCATGGCAGACACACTTCTGCTGCACCTAAACAATATCGACACTTGAAACCTTTAAACCTGCTTCCTGAAACGAATGAATCCATTTAGCTGCTTCTTCAGGACTGCTTGCCCCTAGCTGCGACATTAAAAACCATAACCTATACATGAAAACGTTATCTAAAGTTTTCAGCAACTTAAAAAGATAATAACTTTAAATACTTAAAAAAACGATTACCTTACCTTAAGTTGATCATTACGATTAGAACTATTATAAAGTGTAAATATGAAGAATACCTGTCCAGAAAGAGTTTACTTTACAAAAGTATCAATACCAACTACTTTATCAGAAAACACAGACTACAAACAGGGAACGACTAAACAAAACGGCACTTTGACATACTTCTCTGCGAATGCTTTGTCTCCCATTATCTGTAACTTGAATGCAAGAATCAAAACTCTAATGTTACATACGATACCAACAGTGTCACTTATCAAACACTTCAATTCTAAGCACAATTCATTTATGAAACCATTTAATACAATTCACAATCCGAAATCAAACATCGAGGAAGCACGCGATCATAACTATAATAAAATTGGTTTTGATAGTTGGTCGAGTGAAAAACAACAGAGTGTTTGATGAAATACCTGAGAAAAGCCTTCAACAACAATGCCGATGGAAGGATGC
Organism: Anacardium occidentale; assembly: GCA_026122585.1. Classification (NCBI taxonomy): domain Eukaryota; kingdom Viridiplantae; phylum Streptophyta; class Magnoliopsida; order Sapindales; family Anacardiaceae; genus Anacardium; species Anacardium occidentale. Next base: position 16,773 of record JAJEJH010000042.1, read on the forward strand.
ATGAAAAATAGAGGGATGGGCAGTATACATATGAATTCAAGGCTGGGAATTTCAAAAAAGAAAAAATTATCAAAATTAATAATAAAAATTATAAAGAAAGTACAAATAATTAAAATTTTAATTAGAAAATTAAAAATATATAAAAATGTAAAATAGCGGGCTACATAATCAAAACACGTGGATCAACGTTATAAGATTTGTGGGTATGGCAGGCCGCACTAGATTTGGCCTCTAATTTTAACAATTGCATAATCTGAATCTGAGTTATTAACTGCATTCAGATCGAATTAAATCATAATAAGTCAAACCGAGTCAAATTTTCTTTAATTTGAGTTTGATTCGACTTAAAAAATGAATGGACTTTCATGATTCACACTCAATTCAAATTCAAATTAAATGAAATCAAATTGGTTAATTTTTGAAATCAAACCAACTTAGTCTGAATTCATCCTTATCAACAATGGCGAGCTTGTAAAATTTTTATGAAAAATTTTAAAGTTTAATGTTTAATGTTAGAAATATAAATTTATTTATTTTTTATTTTTAACAAAAATATAAATAATTAGTAATATTGCTTGTCATTTACTTTGAAACCGAGAATTATAATTACTCTTACAAATTATAGTAACTTCTAACACATAAAAGAATTGAAACGCATAAATTTCGTTTTATATGACCCATAAAATTTGATACTATTTGATATATTTTAAAGTCAATAAATTATATATATATATATATATATTGATTAATTTGCTTTTCACATGTTATTTCTATTAATTTTAATTAATTTAAAAATTATCTCTAAAATATTTGTATTATTTATTTAATTTTAATATTAAATTATATTGTAATATGATGATATTTTTTATAATACTATAAAAAATTAAATTAATATAATTTATTATTAATTAAATTTATTTATTTTTTCTTTATTTTAATAATAAAATATATTTATAAATTACATTTTTTCTTAATTTAAATTATAAACACTTGCTATTTATATCAAACAGGATTTTAGATTTAACGAAAGGAATAAAAAAAATACTTTATTATCTTTCAAATTATTGAGTTGTAATTTATGAAGGACTATAAATTAATATCTGCGTCAAATTAAGTTATTATAATTAATTAAGTAAACAAAACAGTGATAATTTTGTCATTTCAGCTGTAGACAATAATTTGAGCTCTCTGTTTGGATTTTTGTTGCTAACCGGACTAGATGTGCTCGAGTCACATGGTACCAAGTCACCTAGATATTTTCCCCTTGATTTTTCCAACCAATCACATGCTAACACGCAGAAACATAGACAGCGACGTTGGCTGTTGTCAATTTTGGCAGTTTCAAACGCCGTGACGACTGCCTTTAATTCACAGGCCGACCAAAAATTTTTAAATACGTTGGATGTTGGACGTCCGTGAAAACGACGTTTCTCTCCATGTTCTCCTTTCTTTCGTCTCGACACGTGTCACTCACCAGATCTCTAAGATCTGCAGAGATTTTTATAACGCGCTCGAGCTCACTGCTTTTGATTTCGTCCAGCTCAGCAAATCCTGGCGCCATAGTTTTGCCACGTAGAAATTTCTGAGTCCTACTTGGAACTTTCTGGAACATCCAATACCTCCATTTTGTCCACGTCACCAACCTTCGATTTCCCTGATATGCTCTCCTCCATTTTCCCTAAACAAAAGGTCGCCCATCTTTCTTTCTCTTCTTCGTCTTTCTGTTTCTGACAGCAGCTATTTAAAAAATAAAATAAAGTGACAATAGTAATAATTCATTTTATTTTAAGTTTAATTCAAAAATTTTGCTTTGACATTATTGTTTGTTCTCCGCAACGTTTTTAACACAAGTAAATATCAGCTCGATCGAGCACATTAACGGTGGTTAACGAAGTTTTTGAGGTAATATCAAATATTATGATTTTTCAAAAATTTGAAAGTTTAGAATCTGATTTTATAATGTTCGAATTTCATTTCACAAGTGTCTGTCGTAAGTTTCTTTAATTTTCTCTCTGTAAGTTTTGGTCATGGTTTATTGAAGAAATAGTAATAACTATGTGTTGAGTAGACGTTTTGAAATTAGTGCTTGATTGATTTTTTATTTTTCATTATGTTGTGGATATAAACTGATGTAATAGTCGACTCTATTTATCTTTTGACTTTTGAGATTAGGGTTTTAATCTATGCTTATGTAATTTTCAGTTATAAAAGTAACTTTGAGATTCTGATGTAAAGTCTCTGGTTTGGTTGATTTTAGGAATCATAATACTAGGTTTTTGTACTCTCCTGTAGATTTTTTCTTTTTTGCACGAATGTGAATGTTTTGTTTTGCTTTCTTTGTTTCTTCGAAAGTGTTTAGTAGTGGTTATCTGGTTTGGTTGAGGTTGATTTATTTTTTTTTCTAACAGGGTACTCTGTTCTAACAGGGGAGAAGCAGTTTGTTTTGGTGGAACTGATTAATCACAAGCTGACTTATTGATGGCATTTGTGGAGATATACTCATGGACCTGATTTTTGTTTCATTTGCATATGTCATGATTCTGGCCTTCTATTAGATTGAACTGTTTGCATTTACTGAGGTTGGATATTTGAAGCGGAAGAAATTTTCTATTTATATCGCAAATTGAAGAGGCTTTTTCACTGTTATGATCTTGAACCTTTCTTATTATCAGTCTTTTTGAATCTGATTGACAGGGAGTGTGCAGATGAAAGTTGATGCCACCAGGAACAAAGAGTTGCAGGAACTAAATCATCATCTGCAAGACGTGAGCAAGAGAGATATGGTTTTGGGTGAGCAAGGATTCCATGACGATGGCCAGTTGAAAGACGATAATATTGCTGACAATGTGAAAGATGGCTGTGGAGGAACTGCTCAGGAATCTGCTCTGCTACAAGTGTCACAGCAACAGCCTCAATCAGCAATGGTTTGTTGGGAGCGGTTTCTCCATCTAAGATCCCTCAAGGTTCTTCTTGTGGAGAATGATGATTCTACACGCCATGTTGTAGCTGCGCTGCTTCGCAATTGCAGTTATGAAGGTTGGTAATAAAGTGCATGTTATGTTGAGTGTTGTTTGTATTTGGTCCCCTGGTGCTTGAGACTAAGTCATACTTTGATTTTATAATAACAAATACCTCATACTTGAAAATCATACTAAACACTCCTCACCTTGGTGGAGCTAGGTTCTATCTCAAGACCTGTTTTATAATCCCAAGAGACGTAACTAACTAACTAACTATCTAAACTAGCTAGTACCCACTAACACACATCTAAAACCTCTTGCTATTGTATACATGTATTCTCATGTTCTTATATGTGCAAATGTTTGTCATTTTATCAAACACTATCTTTTTTATTGTTATGTTTTTACTAAATAATTGCATTTGAGCTGGATCAATTGTTAAAACATTGAGCTTGTTACGGTCTCCTTTTGAGTGATTGTCTTTGCAACATTGTTCTTTTCTATTAGACAAAGAGAGGGGAGAGGGAATGAGCTAGAAAGCATAAAAGAGATACAAGAAAATGAGAGAAGTGAAAAATAGAAACATATAAAATTAGAATATCTGTAATCTTTAGGAATTATATATAGTGCTATTAATAGAGGCTAGAACATGTGAAAATGAAAACTACATGAACAATGGTATCCTAGATTTTTTAATATCTGGAATAAAATAATAAATATAAAGTTACCTTAGCTAACATATTAGAAACCTTAAGTCATAGGTTTAACCACTATGTCTGTCACAATTTCTAGACTCTCATGATGAACTCTGTCATTTCACTATTCCAATGTATGTTACCGAAATATGTATCTCAATAAGTAAGAACATGTTTTATAATTTTTGCACTTGAATAGTATGACATTGCACGTTGATAGCAAGTGAGACTGTTGTTTAACTTATAGCGTTAACTCATCTTATAGACACATTTTATGGGAAAAACAATTCTATATATCTCAAAAGGAAATCCATGAGATTGAAGAATGTTTTTATGAAGCCTAAAGTGGAAAATATTTAATCGGCTGTGCTTGAATTGTTTCAGTGGTTTCAGAGTTAGCCTATGACCAAATAGCGTGAAGCAATGGACTTTTGATAAGCATTATAAATAACAAATAAAATTACATAAATATAATAAAATATATATTTATGATAATATATAATTTCTATTTAGAATTTTAAGAATATTTATATGAATTAGTTTAATGATAAAATTTGAATTTATTAATGTTACAGATAATCATGCACAGTACAATATTTCACCGAACACAATATAGTATTATGTATAACCCAATCGTTTCCAATGTAATCCAATACAATCCAATCCAACCCCAAAAAATCAATACAATCCAGTACGACATACCAAACTCAGCCATTACGGGTCAAACATAGTCCTGTAGAATTCTCAGGTTGTATGCACCTCCTTCTATCTTTTTCACCAGTGGAGTTTGCACATTAGAATGCTTTGACCAATTTGTCTCATTAACTCGAATTACGTGGCTTAGTTGCCTATTTTTTTTTGTGATGCTTGACATAGGCTTAGGCTTAGATGAGGATGACATCAAGTCTCTTCATTTGCAAGCCCAAATTGTCAAATTATGCTTGGTCCAGCTGCAAAATACTTTAGTCAAAGTCTCATTATTGTTTTTTTGGCCATAGTTGTACTCATTGAATCACAATAGCCTCTTACTTAGCTTGTCTGTAACACTTCTAAATAAAAGAGTTTCTCAAAACTGTATATCTTCTAGTCATTTGACATGATATTTATGTTTAGTACCGTTCACACTTCCTCCCTGTTTTATTTGTTAACTAAAACATTCATTTTAATATTTCCAGTTACTGAAGCAGCAAATGGATTACAAGCATGGAAAATATTGGAGGATTTGACTAATCATATTGATATTGTCTTAACTGAAGTAGTAATGCCTTGCTTATCAGGAATTGGTCTTTTGTGCAAGATTATGAACCACAAAACACGCAACAATGTTCCTGTAATTAGTAAGCTCTCTCGTTTTTCCTATGTAATTTAGCTCTTAATTTTGTTGACATTTTATCAATTATTTTATAGGTAATTTCTCTTTATTTTTCATTAATATTTTCCAATTAGATACATTTTACTACTTCTGGTGAGATCTGTGTGCAGTGATGTCATCACTTGATTCCATGAGTTTGGTCTTTAAGTGTTTATCAAAAGGTGCTGTTGACTTTTTAGTGAAGCCTATACGAAAAAATGAGCTTAAGAACCTTTGGCAGCATGTTTGGAGAAGATGCCATAGTGTGAGTTGTTAAAACTTTCTGCTTCAGAAATAGTCATTTTACTTTCTACCATAATGAGAGATAGGGTCTTCATCTACTTGCTTGCTTCACTACTCTGTTACACTAATTTTAAGAAGGAAAAAATTATTTTCTCTTCTTTGGTTTTTCTCATTTAGCATCCTAAGTTTTGAGAGAACATTATATTGCAAGATTATACTTATTGTTTTATCTTCATGGTTACTGATTATATTTACTTCTAATTTCAGATTGTGTTTCAAGTTTGATACCTATCACTAATTTTAGCCTCTTTCAGTCTAGTGGTAGTGGAAGCGAAAGTGGCACACAAACTCAAAAATCTGTAAAATCAAAGAGTGCTGAAAAATCAGACATTAATACCGGTAGCAATGATGAGGATGATAATGGGAGCGTTGGATTAAACATTGGGGATGGAAGTGATGATGGGAGTGGCACTCAGGTACTGTGAGTCCCTGAATAACTGGAGGTTTACGTGTGGTTTATGCCTGTCATCTAATCTCTTTTCAATGTATTGCAGAGGACCAATTTCTTCTTTTAACGCTGTTATTGGTTAATTTTAATACCTCTATATGTTTATATATGCCTTGATTGATTTCACAATCATTGATAATTTCATCCTCAATTTTTTTCATATAAATATAAAAATATTATATAAGTTTTTCTTTTTAATTTGCTTTGGGCTCTTCTCTATGCTGCCTCTAGTTTTTCATATATGAAGAGGGTTAGTAGCCAAATGTTTACTTGTCTTGTCCACTGTGTTGTAAATTTGATTTCTTTTTATGAGATCACAATGTTGATGAGTTGATGTTTGAGCTTTTGTGATGGTTTGCTAAACCCAAGTCCATTTCAAAGCTATTAGAACAAATAGAATTGGTCTCTTGGAGGCACTAGAAAAGTGTTATTGTATTTTGCAGAGCTCTTGGACTAAACAAGTAGAACATGACAGTCCCAGACCCATTTCACCATGTGGTCAAGTTGCTGAGTGCCCTGATAGTACTTGTGCACAAGTTATCCACTCAAATGCTGAAATATCTGGTAATAGAAGGATCCTTGTGACTGAAGCAAGGGAGTGCCATGAACATGAAGAGCAACGTGGTATGCATGAAAATATTTGGATCTTTAATGCTGTTGATAACTATGCTTATCAACTTCTTTTCATGCGAAAAATAGCCTTTTGTTTTTTTTTTTAATAAAAATTTTTCAGATGATATTTCAATGGGCAGAGACCTGAATTTAGATATGCATAGAGGTCTAGATTTACAACTTGAGTGCTCAAGTGGGGTTCCAATCGACCTTGTAGGCACAAAACAAAGTAATCACGATGATGTGGACTCTAGTAAATTTGGTGAGCCAATTGATAGAGGACAGTTAGACCTAAATAGTGAAAGTCCATCCAGCAAAATGATATATGAAGCTGCTAATCTGACAGATGTCTTCAAGAAGATTACTGATCCTGAGAAGGACAATACAGAGTATGAGGCTCAAAATAGAATTTCCAAGATCCTAGATAGCAACAGTAAAGTGATAAAGGATTCCATAGAGCTACCATCCCTTGAGCTCAGTTTAAAGAGACTTCGAGGAGTCAAAAACCCTGGGATGACAGTTCAGGTTGACCGTAATGTATTGAGACGTTCTGACTCTTCAGCCTTTTCCAGGTATAAGTGATAAGGACCCTTAATTTTTATTTGAGCTCTGGAGCAAATTTCATATACATAATAGTTAACCTCATTCAGTTTTGCTCAAAGTGTGAAGACTGTCTCTATGCAGGTATAACACGGTCTCAAATACAAGTAAAGGTCCTAGTGGGAATGTTGAAAGTGCTTCTCAGGTTGACAATAGCTTGGAAGTAGCCAAAAAGGGAGAAGTTTGTGATATACATTCTCATTCAAATGGGGATATTCCCAATCAGTCCTCAAATGCAGGAACCAACAACATGGATATGTTTTCGACCACTAATAATGTTTTTATTAAGCCAGTACTTCTGAAGAATAAGTCTGAAATTTCGTCCACAATCAACTATTTGCATCAATCACGTCCTTTCCAGCCTATGAAAAATAACCATGTTGCATCAGACAAGGCGGAGAGTGTGATGGCTACATCAACTTTGGCTCAAACGAGGGACACAGACCAAGAACTCCAAATTCAGCACCTTACTCACTGTTATAATAATTGTCACCACCTTGTCTACAACATGCAACAGCAACAGCCACCACATGATCATGATTGTTTATCATTAAAGAAAATGGCTGCAACTGTTCCACATTGCGGGTCATCCAATGTGTTGGGTGGACTAGTTGAAGGTAATGCTGGAAATCACAGTGGTAATGGAAGTGCCTCAGGCAGTAACCATGGGAGCAATGGGAAAAATGGGAGCAGTATTGCAATGAATGCAGGAGGAATGAACATAGAAAGTGATAATGGGGTTGCTGATAAAAGTGGAAGTGGCAGTGGTAGTGGGAGTGGCAGTGGAAGTAGAGTTAATCAAAATAACCTCAGCCAGAGGGAAGCTGCCTTGACCAAGTTTCGCCAGAAGAGAAAGGAGAGATGCTTTCGGAAAAGGGTAACTGATATTTAGTTGCTTCTCTTCAATCATCTGGGTCTTGTTTTCTCATCTCTTTGATAATTTTCTGTTTTTCATTTCTATCCATGCTTCTGTCCTTTTTCTATTCTCTTTCTGTATCTTGTTTTGAATCAAGCATGTATGTTTCTCCTTTGTTAATTTGCAATGGACGATCAAAACGTGGATTTTTGGATGTTGCCCTTTTCATTAGTTGATCAAAGAATTTCATATGTCGGGAAGTATAATAGTTGTAGTAATTTATTGGTTTTCTGTTTGTCACATGCCATTTCAAGGGGGAATTTGTCTTAGACTTTGTTAGACCTTGCTCTCTGCCATGCATGGTGAGTTGAACATGCTTGCCTCATTTCTCATTGATTGTGAGATTGAATGTCACTGTAACTCATTTATTATGCAAAATTCTGTCCAGTGATACAGGTGATACAGATTTTACTTCATCATCATCTTTTTGGACAGTTCACTATTGCAATTAAAAAAACCATCTATTTCCTGTCATTAATCCCATAGTTTTTATTTCCATACGAACTTGAATTAATGGTTTTGTTATTCATACGTACGTCAGGTTCGGTACCAAAGTAGAAAGAGGCTAGCAGAACAACGACCTCGTATTCGAGGACAATTTGTACGGCAGTCTGCAAATGAGAACACAAGCAGGGAAGCAGAAAGCTAGCTCAACCCTCCTGACTTTGTGCAAAGATTTGATCTACTTTTTAATGGCAAAATGTCCATCTAGTAAGTGCTTTCTAATCTTTCATACAAAGAATTCGTTGCATAGAGTTGTTTGAGAATGGTATTTAGACATCTTGAACTGTATTTTATAGATGTGGACATCTATTGTTGTAGAGTAAGGTGGCCCGTCTTAAAAAGGGCAACTGTATTCAGTTAAACCCTTGGTGCTTTGTGAGTTGGTCTTCCTAAGCTGGTAAAACAATAGAACGTAAGACCCTTTTTTTCTCCTATGAACTTGTTAGTTTTAAGCTCTTTCCCGAGGAATTGAGTTCTTTGTCTTATTAGGAGAAAATGAATAGTGCTGGTTAATTACGTTTTAATTTCGTCAGATGTATTTTTATTTCAGAAGTAGGATTGATTTCAATTTTGTTTTTCATTATTTAAGTTTAACTTTGAGTTTTACATTCGCCTCATGCTTTACTCTGTCGGTCATTTTACTTAGAATTTATTTTAGATAGAGTAATAGAGGTGTTGATATTTGGAATTAGGAATTTTATGTAATCCTTTTTTTTTTCTTTTTTACTAAAATAGAAGAGTAATTTAGACATTATTGGATTCCAACGAGGATGATTGAGTCAAATTGAGTGAAGTCTGTAGTAAGTATTAAATGTTGGCCAACGATTTATTTTCATCCAAAGTTTCTTTAATGACAAACTTTCTATTAAAAAGCTATTAAAAATTTAAATATTTATTTATTAATCAAATTTTATTCAATTTTATTAATTTTTATTATATAAATAACTAAAATATTTTTTAATAAAAATAATATTAATATTAAAATAAATTTTAATATAAAATAATATTAATATAATAATAATAATAATAAATAATAAATAATTAAAAATTAAATAAAAATTAAAAAAACAATCATCATCGCCAATAACGTTGTTAGCGGTGATGGTTGTTATTAACTTAACTAAGTAATTAGAGATGATCACCTAGTTTTATTGACGGACAAATTTGGTCGTTTTCATGATGAAGACAGTCAAATCTGATTGTCAGAAGTTTTGCAGAAGCATCCAGATCTAGTTATTTTTATCATTAGAAATAATTAAAAAGTTTAAAATTGATCGTTTCTTACCATTTTTAATGGCAGAGACAATTAGTTTTGGTTGTCGTCTGATTATTAGTGATTAAATATGGTTGTCAATAGAATCAGGTAATGGTTCGATCATTTGGTTAGATTAATAGCAGTCATTATTATCAATGACGTTGTAAATGACGTTATAGATAGCGGTGGTATTTTTTTTTTAATTTTTAATTTATCTTTTTAATTTTTATAAAATTTTTAATAATTTTTTAAAATATTAATTAAATTTTTAGTTTTTTATTAATTATAATTATTTAATATTATTATTTTAATATTATTTTATATTTTAATTATTTTATAAAATTATTTTTAATTTTATTAAAAAGATAATACTTTTATAATTAATTTAATTAAATTTAACTGTTAGTTTTAAATTTAATAATTTATTTTAATTAATAGATGAATATTTAATCATTTAACAAAAATTTCTCATTTTAGGGAACTTGCAGTTTGGCCAAAAATATTTGTACAGATTTATTAAAATAGAGGGCGGTTTCGTACTCCTGGCAAACCGGAAGGGATAAAAAGCTGCAAATTAGAACTGGAATCTATAAACAGATAGGACAGGACAGATCTCTACAAAAGCAAGAAGTCACGTACCAAGGCCGAAATTAATAATTATATAGTTAAAGTATCATTGACCCTCTCGCGTTTCGTGGACCAACCTTTTTAAGACATAGCTTATTATAAGTTTATAAGTTTGGCCAATGACTATTACTCGCCCGAATTATGGCTAAAAAACAAACAGATTCTCAATTATTAAGTTTAGAAATTCCAAGAAGAGAAGATTGGGGTGCGTTGTTTTTCGATAGAATAGCGTTTTCGGAGCATTTCAATCTTGTGATAGCATTGAGTACTAGATTTTGCATATGAATTAGAGTGGTCATAGCCGTAACATAAGGCGACAGTTACAATGACTTCTTCCCAGTGGGCACCTTTGAGGGGTTCTCTCTATAGAGTACCATTTATCTTGGTGGGCTTCGATGATGTGGAGACTCCCTTGGTTTGTCCAAGGAATTGGTTGATGTTTTTCCATTGTGTGTGTAACCATTCTTAACACTGGATGGGCTAGGTTAGGCTAGTTTAAGTTTAGGTTTCTTTCTTTTTTCTTCTATTATAACTGGGTGAGCTGATTTAGGTCGTTCCTATAACAAGCAACCACCTGCGCACTATCCTCATTGATTTTGATTTGTTAAGGATATACAAATTGGTAGAGCAATAACTAACCAAATTGTATTACTCTACGCAATTTTTGTATTGATTTTGAGTAATTAATTTCAAATTTGAAATTATACAATGTTAATTTAATGTCAATCTTAATAGAAGGGTAATTTTGTAAATTAACAAATTAATAAAATTCTGAATTTTTGTAAGTCTATTAAGGTCAGTATTTTGGTAATTATTGTTTACAAAGGTTGTCACTTAATCAAAACATAATGCTAACTCTGTTGACATTGAGGTGAGAGCTAAACTTGAGGTACGAGTATCTCTTTTGTCATAGTTTAGGTGGGTAAATAATCAACATTCATAGTAGAAATATTTACAGGGAATATGAAATAAATCTTTTATGTAATCTTAAAAAAGGGAAAAATAAAATAATTAACCTAATTTGAAAATTATTAAAATAATTAATCAATTCAATTTTGAATTTAGTCAGAATGAACATACAATATATTTAGACCAAATTACCTATATCGTTAAAATATAGAGAAAAGCAATTTCAAAACACTTGCTCCACCCAAAAACACGCGCACAAATCCACATGAGCATAGATATGACTCGAATCAATGTGACCCAAGAAATTATCTGATAAATATCAACTGTCTTTAGTAGCCAAAATGAAAAATAAGTAATCAAATTGATCCTTACACAATAATTTTTAATTCAGTATGCATTTTGATATGATTTGATAAATATTTTAGTCGAAAAACACAAAAGAAATCAAATGGTTTTTGGCCACGAAATCTAAATTTGTGAGCAAAAATCTAGTTGTTTTCAACCATTTTTTGTACATATAAATGCGTGTGTTGTGTTGTGGTTGAAATTGTGGTGGAAAAATAGGTAGTTGTTGCTAAAAAATGCGTATTGCACTATTGCACAAAGCCACACGATTCGGGTTCTTCGTGATTATTGAGGCCAAAATCAGCTCTTTTGGGCTTTTGTTTATTATAAATGCATTCTATGACGTGCATTCAGCAATCTAGTGAGTGCGTGGTGTTGCAAATCATCGAAAAATGTCAAAAGTGCATGGGTCATGAAGGAGAGTTTGCAACCTTTTAAAGTTGTTGGGTATGTGTGCACACGATGGGGGTGATTTTATTAGTTTTAAGAACTTTTGGGGATTTAATTGTAACAAATTGTAGGGTTATGATATTTTACATATTAGGGGTTTTTTTTTATAGTTTACATATTAGGGGCTTTTCTGATATTTTACATGTTAGGGTTATATTGATCTTTTACAAATTAGGGTTTTGTTTTTATTTTTATTTTTTTGATATTTTTGATTCTTGCGCACGAATCGAACTTGTTGTACCATAGTGAGCATGCATCTTCTAGTTAAACTCTCATTCTTTGGTGGGAATGTCATCTTTGTCATTGTCATGGTCAAAGAAATTTAGCATAAGTACATTATGTAGATTATAAAAGTAGTCATCATTAAATTCTTCTTTTATATTGTTTTTTGTTACAAGAACCTTTGTCGCGTTATCAATATAATCATCCTCATCCTTATTTACGTTGTCTACATTGTCTTCTTGTGTAATATCTACAGGGTTGCTCTTGAACTCTTAGTCTGTTATATGTGGTTGTTGCAAATCCTAACCCTTATCTGATGGTGATGGACAAATTATTAGACGGGTGACTTTAACATACAGTGGAATACATTTTTTTAAGTGAATAGAGAGTCTAACAAGGTATTTAATATATCGATTACATGTAATTTTATGTTGAAGATTTGCGATTCTCATGGATAATTCAATTTTATTTACTCTCTGGTCTATATGAAGAATTTGACACAATAATTGCATCAATTCTTCTAATGTTGTGTTGTCTAAGATTTTCTCTCCCTCTAACATAAGTACATAACTACAAGTTTGCATATTTTTGGTCACACACGATTGTGCATGTCTTTAAGTACATGACTACTCACATGTATTGGACGACTCATGAACACGACCATGAGGTTTGAAATTTTAAAATTTTTTAAAATTTTTCAAAAACACGATCGTGTAACTATCATTAGTATCATCATGCGAAATTAAAGGCATTAAAAATAGGGCAACAACATGACCATGCAGTTGAGAAACATGGTTGTGCATGCATATCTATGTAAGAAAAACCTAGTTTTTCTTTTCATTTTCACCAAAATATAAACCCTAGTTGTGAATTCTCTAAATTCTCTCCCAATTTTTCATCAAAATCTCTTGAATTTGTTGCTGGAAACGTGTTATAAATCTAAAATCATCATTTTCTCTCGCTTTGTCACATGATTTCACTTAAGATTCAGCCTTAAATCACTCATAATCACCTTAACACCCAATAACTTCAAACTCACCCAAAATACCTCTAATAATGAAAGTGCGTACCCATTCAAAACTCATAAGGAGTGCAGGATGATAGGAAAACCCGTTTGAGATAATCTGCTCATCCAACTCATAAAAGGTACTACTCATAAAACTCACGAAGCATGCGATTTATGTAAGGCATTGTTTGGATGACCATATTTTAAGGCAAATAGGCTTATTGGATGAGATTATGAACATGGTTGATACAGTGAAATTAAATAAGCTATTTTTCATAAGGTTGGATGCTTATGAAAACTTAGTTTACGGGTTTTTTAGTTCTTTGTCAGTTAAAAAGGTTATCCGGGGTACAATTACAGATTATACTATGTCCTTTAGATTGAAAAATAATAATTGGGTTGTCATCGACGACTAGTTGGTTGTGTGGCTTGAATATAATGCTTCAGGTATCTAGGATTTTGTGAATGAACAGAGCTCTTAGGTGATATAGGTTTTATTAAGTGGTTCAAGGTTTCACAAGGCTTAAAAGATGAAGGTCTTATCATTGAATAACCCAATAATATGGATCTTTCGCCAAATGGTCACATACACGTTTAATGCTTGAACGAACACTAATGGTACTATTAGTGTTTAGGACATAGTAGTAATGAAAGTTGTTATGATAGGTTATTTGATGGACACCACCTATTGGATGGTAAACAAGTTGAATGACATTCAAATGAACAACGATAAAGATTTCCATTGACTTTGGCATGTTCATCATATTTTTAGCAATTAACTTGGGGATTTCTCTGGATGATTTTGGGGTGTATAAGATCCTATTTGAGGAATCTCATATGTTTAATGCTAATACTTTATATCAGATGAGAGTCATTGAAAAAGAGAGAGTCATTGAAAAAGATAGAGTTGGAGGTTGACGATTACCTGTGGGTATTGGCCAGCATGATCCTTCGGTTGGGCCTTCAGTAGCTTCCTCAACAGTTGTTAGACAGACAAGTGGTAGATGAGGGTGTTATGCAAAAATTAAAGCTAGACCTGAAGCCTAATCTGTTTTTATGGCACAATGCACGTTTGAGTTTATGCAATCATTACAAGGGGCATTTGATCATTTCAATGATAACTTTAAGGTTTTTCAAAGTGAATTTAGCGAGTTTTGATAAGACATTTATGATCAGGTTTCTATACTTGAAGAGAGAATCGAAGTCCTCGAAGCCTAAACGTTTGTTGCTAGATCACTACTCCGACCGCTTACACATGACATGCCTCTTATTGATCAATGACATTGCATTTAGTCATTGAGTTTCACCTTGTGATCAGTTTTTCATGCACCTTTCATCATATAGCATTCATTGGTTTTTCCGTATGGTTTAAAATGACTTTTGAGGAACATTAGGTTTTTTTTTTTTTTTGCTACAGTTGCTTACATTGCATTGCCTTATGCTTTATAATGTTTACAATGATTTATGATGTTTGATAGTACTTTTTTTTTCTTTTGATCATTTAGAAAGTTGATGATTTGGATGATATTTTTGCTTTGATGATGATGATAAATATTGCTTATGTTTGATGATATATTGTGTTGATGATGATGGTGCTTTGATGTGGATATTGCATAATAGTTTATTTGTGCTTGATTGTGGATATTGGGAATGTTTTTTACTCTGTCAAAATTTTTTTGATTTTTGTTAAAAAAAAAAGGAGAATGGCTTATTGTTAATGTTTGACGTCAATTTCAATTAATAATGAAGGGAGAGTTTTTGTTTAAAAATTTTGTTCAAACTTTAAAATGTTTCCATATTGTTGAACCCTTGTGGATTTTGAATTGATGCAAAACATATGTTAAAATATCTAACTGATCCATGCATATATCGAATATATCAAAAGGATCAAAAGGTTTATTTTTTGCAGAAATTATCTAATACATGATCGTGTGTAATCAGACCGCACAATCGTGTTATATTTTATTGCAATTCAGATTTGCTTAAAGAAGGCACATGACCATGTGCATAAGGCACATGACCATGCACATGAGGCACACGGTCATGTGTAAAAGGCACATGACCATGCGCAGGACGTACACGGACATATGTAAAGGTGCATGACCATGCACATGAGGCGCATGACCATGTGCCATGAAGAAATTTTTCTACACGGCCGTGTAATAGAAATACACGCCCGTGTGAATGGGGTGCATGACCATGCACATGAGGCGCATGACCATGTGCCATGAAGAAATTTTTCTACACGCCCGTGTAATAGAAACACACGCCCGTGTGCAAAGAAAAAATTCAGCCGTGCGTCTCCCGTGCGCTGATCGTGCCTGGACCCGTGCAAGCTTCTGGAATCTGGAGGCATCTGAAGAAAATTAACACACGCCCGTGTGTTGCAAATATGCACGCCCGTGCTTGCACAAAATTGACCGTTGGAATGTGCAGAAAAAGGAAGCACGACCGTGCATCAAGAGGACACGCCCGTGCAACTTTCCAGAAAGGCTCCAACGGCTCTCAAATCAGCGGCAACGGTTAGAATTTTCCATTTCCTATAAATTGGAGCTGATTTGAAGATACAAGGGTCAGAGAATCAGGCTTAAAACTTCTACTCTTCATTCTCTAATTCTTCTCCAAACTTCTCTCACAAAAACTACATTTGTAAATCCTTAGAGAGAAACCTTGAGAGCATATTGTAAATTCGTCTTGTGAGGCAAATCATTATAATTTCCACAAACCCTTGGACGCAATCCTGTGAAACTAGTGTTGGGGCGTAATCCCTGTTAAAACTAAGTTAAGGGCGCAATCTTTTGTATCAAAACTAGTGTTAAGGGCGAAATTCCCTTGTTGAAAAAACTATTGTAACTTTGGGTTAAAGTTAGTGGAAGGAAAATCTTCAAGCGGGGTTGCTTGGAGTAGTAGACGTAGGAGGCGTGGAGAAGCTCCGAACCACTCTAAAATCGGTTGAGCATTTCTTTCCTTTTACTCTCTTTATTTATATTTGCTTAGTCGAATTTATATTTTGTGCTTAATTGTATTGATATAATTGAATGCTTGTTTTGGTAGAATAGGAAAAACGTTTTAAACTTGATAAATTTTAATTAACCTATTCACCCCCCCCTCTAGGTTATTTGCCATATTGTTTTTGGGGTTTTTCACATATTTTTATCATCAACCAAAAAGGGAGAGATTTATGATGATAAAAATATGTTTGAAAGATTACTTTCCCCTTTGCATGACTTAGTTCATGACATAAAGAGTGAAAAGTTTTATTTTTGCAAGCTTCAAGCACCACATAACTGTATGCTCATTGAGTACGACCGTACACTATTAGCGCCTATAATTTTTTTGAGAAAAATTTCAAGTCCAACATAATCGTACCATAATATAGTATGATTGTGCTTTCACCTTCCAAGTCCAACATGACCATCTTTCAATTGTGCAACCTTGTTATATTAAGTAAGAAGGTCAATGTCAAAGGTATGACTGTGCTTATAATTGACACACGATCATGCGTAATTCATTGTAAAGAGACAAGACCTTTAAAGACGTGCACCTCATTGTGTGAAACGACCAAAGTGCTATAATCAACACATGACCGTGTATGAAGTTATTACTCGACCGTGCAAGTAAAAAATCAATAGGTGCACTATCAAATTAATCCTATGATAGCATCGTGCAACAAATGATACACGAAGAAGTAAAGTTAAAAAGATGCACGATCATGCAAGGAAAGAACATATAATTGTGCTTTTGATATGAATGTTGCGTAGTAGTTGATTGATGCTTGATTATGGATATTGGAAGTGTTTCTTACTTGTTTTGAAAAAGAGAAATATTTGAAAATAGAGGAAACTCTGTTAAAATTTTTATTTGATTTAAGTCAACAAGGAGGAGAATTGGTTACTAATAAAATTTGAAGTCAATTTCAATTAATAACAAAAGGGGAGTATGAGTGAAGGAGAGTTTTTGTTTAAATAATTTGTTCAAACTTTAAAGTGTTTCCATATTTTTGTTATCAACTAAAAAGTAAGATTGATGATGATAAAAATATGTTTAAAATACTAAATTACCCCTTGCATAACTTAGTTCATGATATGAAAGGTGAAAAGTTTTATTTTTGTAAGTTTGAGGCACCACACGACTGTGTGCTCATTAAGCACAACCATGCATTGTTATAATTTAACATATGCATTGAAATATGATGTTGTGCTCATACCTATGCTAGGGCTTGTAATTTTTTTAAGAAAAAGTTTAGGTCTAACACGATCGTACCGGAATAAAAATGATCGTGCTTTCACCTTCCAGGTCTAACACTACTAATATTCAGTTGTGCAACCTTATCATGTTAAACAAGAAGGTCAAGGTTAAACGCACAGCTATGCTTATAATTGACGCATGATCTTGTGTCATGCATTGTGAAAAGACATGCCTCTAAGGACGTGTACCCTCATTGTACAAGATGATCAAAGTGCTCTAGTCAACACATGATCATGTATGAAGTTATTGCTCAACCGTGCAAGAAAAGAATCAAGATGTGCATTATTAGGCTGATTGTGTGATACAATTGTGCAACGCATGATACACGAAGAAGTAAGGTTGAGAAGATGCATAATCATACAATGAAAGAACACATGATCATGTGTCATGCACTATGAAGAGACACGACCTTTAAGGATATGTACCCTTTTTGTACGAGATGATTAAAACGCTCTAGTCAATGCATGATTGTGTATGAAGTTACCGTTCGACCATGCAAGGGAAGAATCAAGAAGTGCACTATCATCAGGCTAATCATGTGATACCATCGTGCAACGCATGATACACGAAGAAGTAAGGTTGAAAAGATACTCGATCATGCAAGGAAATAACACATGATCATGCTCTTTGAAGAATAAACACACTACCACCCTAGTCATGCAAAGTTGATCTTGTAAATGCTTATTAAAGGCAATTTATAAAGCACAACATTGCAATATTGGCACACAACTGTGCACAAGAAAAATGACCATTGTGTGTGTCTCGTGTATTGATGGTGCTTAAGTCCCGTGCAAGTTTCTGAAATTTGAAGAGACATATACGAAGAATTGTAGCATGGTCGTGTGTAGGAATCACACAACTATGCACAAGCAAAATAAAATGACCATTGTGTGTGTCTTGTGTATTGATGGTGCTTAAGTCTCATGCGAGTTTTTGAAATTTGAAAAGACATACACAAAGAATCGTAGCATGGTCATGTGCAAGAATCACACAATCGTGCACAACTGGCTTGGATATCAATTAATCCTTCTATATTATATCAAATTTTCATAGCATCCAAACATTATAAAAATATCAATTAAGTCTTGTATGACAAACTATCAATATGCCCCCAATCAATTAACCGTCAATGTTATATAAAATTTTGCATTTCACCCAAACATTATAAATATATCAATTAAGTTCTACATGACAAAATTTCTATAAACAACTTGTATTTCATTTCAGCCCCTATATTTATAATAATAACTATTTAATCTCTAATTTCAACAATAATTAAGTTTTAACTTAAATTCATATAAATACTTAAATAATTGATTTTTTTTCTTGAATTCGAATCAGAAAATTTTTTTGCTTCAAGTATGACGTGTTTTCTTTTAATGTAAAAGAAGGTAGTTCATGTGTAAAATGTGAAGAGTATAAATGTAATTGTGATCATTAAGGGTAAAATTGGTATCAAAATATATTAGTTGATGCAATTGAAAAATATGACCATTTTGACTGAATTCAAAATTGGGTTAGTTAATTATTTTTAAATTAGATTAATTATTTCATTTTCCCTTTAAAAGGCTCTCGGATGATTTTGTTATTTGTCATCCTTTTACAAATAATATCATTGAGTTAGAAAATATAATATAAAAAAAAAAAAAATGTGAAGTGAGGGTAGAAGTGGAATGCAAAAGTTGTAGGTGAGGTGTGAATTTTTGGTGGTTGGCACATTCAACATCAAGCACCATGCAGCTACCAAAATTATAAATTTGGGGTCCCACTAAATCCCAATCCCCATTTTGTACTTCCTTCAGGATTATTAATTGGGTGATGGGGTAAATGGTAATTATACTTGAAATCACATTTTATTTTATTGTTATCCCTTTCTTAATTTTACATATGACTGGATTGGCAAAAAAACAGAGTTTGGGATTTTACTCATTGAAAGAAAAATTCTTAAATTTTATGGATTAATGTAATTTCATTTAGAGACAATATTAAGTAACAAATTGTTCTTGGAGTATTAGAAATTGACAGTTTAATTAAAAAATGTTTGTACAGCAGTCGCATAGAGACAGCTGGGGCACCCTAGACTGCTTTTTTGTTTGGCCAAAAGGATTATTTTCCACCCATAGTTTGAGGTGGGGACAATCCCACCCGCTTAAGTTTAAAAATCTGGTTTTTCATATGTAATCTAATTTTTTTATTAAAAATAATAACTATACAGTAATAATCAGGGGTATTACTGTTTTTTTAATATTAAAATTTTATAAATTAATAAAATAAATTTTATATAAATATAAAATTTTAAAAAAAATAAAAAAAATATTTAAAAAAATTTTAAATTTAAAAAATTGAAGTAGCCACCGCCGCCAACACCGACGGCGGTGGCCGCCCATAATAGAACCAGGTGGCTATTTCCGGCCACCTGATTCTAGGGGAGGCCAGATCTGGCCTCCCCTTTCGGCGGAGGCGGCCAAATCGGTCGCCTCCAGTTTTGGCAGAGGTGTCGCCCGAAATAAAGGCCGGAAACGGCCAATGGGGCCAAGGCCGGCCCTTTACGGCCGTTTTCGGCTCCTAATTTTGTCAGAGGCGGCCAGATCTAGCCGCCTCCCCCAAAACTGGAGGCGACCGATTTGGCCGCCTCCACCGAAAGGGGAGGCTAGATCTGGCCTCCCCTGGAACCAAGTGGCCGGAAATGGCCACCTGGTTCTATTATGGGCAGCCACCGCCGCCGATACCGGCGGAGGTGGCTACTTCAATTTTTTAAATTTAAAATTTTTTAAATATTTTTTTATTTTTTTAATTTTTTTAAAATTTTTAGAAAATATTTATATTTAAAAATTATTTTTATATTTTTATTATAAATTTTTAATTTTTAAAAGGGTAGTTTAGTCATTTTAATAAAAAAATTATAAAAAATTAGGTTATGGGTGTGAGACCGAACTTTTAAACTTAAGCGGGTGGGACTTTGTCCCCGCCTCAAACTATGGGTGAGAAATAGTCCTTTGGCCTTTTTGTTTCCTTAAAACAAGCTAAACATAAGACACTAGATTTATGTATATATTAATTTTTAAACTATAGAATATATTCATTATTTTAATTGTTAAAAAAATATTTTAAAAATGCAGTTAAATAGAAATAATCCATGGAGTATACGGACACTGTCCCGATGTTTTGACAATTTTACAAAGACCAAATCATTGATTTCTACAGAAAATTGGATAAAATGAAATATTTTTATTTGTTAAATTTAAAGAAAAAAAAGTTAAATTTTCTTTTATTTTTTTAAATTTATAATTAATTTTTACAGTTAAAAGATATTTATATCATTTTAATTATATAATACATGATAAATGTATAAATATATTTTTAAAAATTATAAGAAGTAATGTGTTAAATTTTAACTTTAATTTCTTAGCAAGTGTACTAGATTCAAGTAATAAGAAAAGTATTTTGGGTTATCGTATCTACGAAATTGTGTAAACAAATACTAAGACGACATCGCTACTAATTTTATCTAGACTAACAAATATGAATCGAAATTAAATCTAAAACTAAAATAAAAATGAAAACAAACAATTAATAATTGCATCTAAGTAATCGGATGATAATATGTGAGATAATGCTAAAACTTCGAGTTCACTAATTTATTTTAAAATAGGTTTTCTATATGACTAAAGATATCGTGTATTCATGTAATAACAGAACTTTCTAAGTTGATCAATATTTTTTTTCAAACAATATTAATTCTATTTCACAATCTAATAACTTATATATCTCTATGTATGTTTAATTAGATGAAAATGCATTAAGTTTTATGGAATCCACTAGCTTTCAGCATAAGTCTATTATGCCTCTGACTATTGCATGTATTACCAAATATATTTCTATATTCGAGTATTCCATAGTTTGTATTTTTATAGTTTTTATGTAATATTACATTTCGGTCTCAATTACATAAAAGTTAATTATATTTTTAACATGTATTAAATTTATAATACAAACTTATAATGAAATAACATGCTCATTGATTATAATAAAAAAATGCTATAAATTCATGAATTAGTTAGCCATGGTTTTAACAAAGAGGATTTAATTCCTCATCAAGTAAAAATAAATATTAAAATTCAAAAAAGACATAACAGAAATAAAGAATAAAACTCGACGGATTCTTGAATCTTTTATTAAAATCTTCTAAACATTTAGCGATTATAATCCGTATTGTTTAGTTGATCGAATTTTCAAACAAAAAAAAAAAACTCTCAAAATTGCATGAAAAATCTCTCTAAAGTTGTCATAAGGCAACTCTCTCATTTTAGGTAAGTATACAATAGATATATATAGCTTAGGATTAGGAAAGAGTCCTAAAAAAAGGTGGATTTTTGTTGCATGATGTTGCGTTGTTGTACCATGCCATGACGTAGAGTTTTTGGATTTGTATTGCATCTAACACTACAACGTGGAGTATCTGGAATCTGAAGGCCTCATGAAAAGTATAACCTTAGATGTCTAGTTTCTTTTGGCTTTTGAATCACTTTATTTTGACTTCAGAATCTTAATTTATGTCTATTTTAATCCTTAGTGGTTAAATACAAAATTTTACTGAGAAGACCTGAATTTGTGATAACGGTTGAAGACCCAAATGAACTCGAATTGTTTCCAATTATAGCTTTCGAAAAAGCCTAAAATGTCTACTATAATTTTGTTGGGCACCACTTTTTCATTATAAAGCTTAAACTTATTAAAAATCATTGTTTTTTTTTTTTTTTTGTTATGGCTCACAATACTCTCTTTTCCCTTTTATGTTTCTGTCACTCATTTTTCTTTAGACTAAATTTGAACTATTGACTAGTCCTTCAAAAGTGTTTTTTTGACTTGATTTTTATTGAATTCACATTAAAACTAATATTTTCTGTTAAACCAAATATGAAAATCTGTGATTCCAAAATATTCATATAATAGGGGTAAAATAGTCAAATTGTCTTCTAAAACTCTATAAATTGACCACAAAATTATATATACAATTAACATTTATTAAGAAACACTCGAATATTTTGCCTATTTTATTTCAAAAATTATTATACTCACTTCATATATTTAAAAGTTATTATAATTATAATAGCTTGTGTTATAACACTATATCCCAAATTTATCAGCTTTTTGGGAGGCGAAATTGATACTTAAAATTTTAATTAACACTTTTATAATTTTTTAAATTATAATTTATCTTTACATATGAATTTATTCATCTGTCAGATGGTCGGTCAATTGGCATTAAATGCATGTAAAAATTTAGTCAGGCATGGCCTCCTCGGACATTGAAATTGCGAAATCTTGTAAAAAGTTGCCTGTAAATAGCAGCCAAACACTAGGAAAAAATAAAATAAAATAAAATAAAAATGGAAGAAGGGGCACGTGCGGAACAGAACAGAACAGAACAGAACAGAACACAACTACCAGTCGCGTAGCGCTTAGAATTTCAGTTTACAGGATTTTCAAACAACCCACCTTCTCACGTGTCCCCCAACTAACTTTCTTTCCTTCAGTCCATCCTCAACTAATTCCCATTTCCCTTCATTTTCTTTTTTCTTTTTGACTAAAATTTCAAACATCCATCCAATTAAATTACTAAAATAATTAGGGTTCTTTGTTAATTGTAAGGAAGGAGGTTGAAATGGGAGCTGTAATTTGTTGAAATTAAGTTAAATCTCACCCAACCAATTCAAATTTCTTCATTGCTTGTAGTTCACTTCTCCTTTCTCTATTGGAACCTTTCTTCTTTGGAATTCGCCTTTGAGATTCTTTCTACGGATCCCAACTCCCCAATCTCATTAGAGTTGAAAATTACCAATTACGACCCAACAAAGACGCTTATCATCTTTCAGGCTGAGTCTTGGTACTGCCTCCAGTCTTAGCAATTTTAATATTTATCATAAATTAATGGTTTAAGAATGGGTAGGAAAAGGAGTTGGAAGAAAAATAAAAAGAAAGATTTCAGAGAGTCAAAGAGATAAGAGATTACAGAGAGAGTTAGTTGGCCGTACTATCAATGAATGAATTCTGATAGCCCTTACCCTCAAACTCATGCCAACAATACCATCCACCCAATCACATTCTCTTCTTACTAAATCCAAATTTACTTTCTCTTATTTCTTTTGTGTCAAAAATTTTTATCCTTTTCATACCTTCTTCCCCCTTTTTCTTTCTTCTCTTTTGTCAAATCTTTTTTCTCTTACACTTTTTTTTTTTAATTTTATTTTATAAAATGGTTACTGTTTAATTACCTTATAAACAAATTACCCTTAAAAAGTTTTTTTTTTTTTTTGGTTTGTATTTAGAACAGGACAACCCCATCTAGGTACTGAGAGAGTGAATGCAGGTAACTCTGCTTCTCTTTAGTTCAACCAGCTAAGGTTTCTCTGCAAACGATATCAAGTTTTTTTTTTTTTTGGTATGTGTGTTTGTGTGTGTATGACGTTTTAATATTGAGTTTTTTATGTTGAGTGTTTTTTTTTTCCCCGGTGCTTTAATGCAGATTAAAGTTAGTGACTATTTAACGAAAATGAGAAGTGTACGAGATTCCAAAGAAGCAAAGTAGCTTCTTAGTTTGTTAGTCATAAACATACTGGTTAGTTCCACTCGTTTCTTCTTTCTTCATTTTGTTTTATTAGATGTTTCTGTGTTCTGTGGATGGTCGGTGCTCTTCATTTTTGAGTTTTCTTATGATAATGAATTGCAGAAGAACTGATAGGGTCATCCTGTGATGTTTTATTTAGATAAGTTAACTTTCCCGTACCTTTCTTTTTTATATCTCTGTGGTTTATGTGTGGTCAATTTAAGGTCTACATGGAAAATGATCCATTTGATATAATTCATGGTAATTCTTGTATGCTGTGAAATTAGGGGAGATATATTATACATTAGATTCATGGCTGTAAGGTTTGTGAGATGATGTAAATTTTTAGATGATTGACAAAGCATATGGGGACTTGGAAGCAAGTGAAAGGTTTAGGGAGCAGAAAATTAGCATGTGTCTATTTTCGATGAAAAATTATGGGGACTGGCCAGTTGATTTATAGCGGAGCAGTAACTGGGAAGTTACTTGCACAATGATTGTATAAGAGCTTGACAATCCAGTAAGTAATATGCAGATTGTGGAGAAAGGATTTCAGCCTTTTATCAATGAGGTGTTCTGCGATGGTTGTTGTTTGATAGCATTTAGTCCAGCTGACTATGGGGTACATTTTAAAGTTTTTTTTTCTTTCCACTAAAATCGCTTAGTTAATAAACGGAAAAGTAAATTCAGGAAATTATTACAGAGTTGATTTCTTATGTTTGTGCTTGGATTGAAAACTTTTTAACATTGGGAAAATAATTTTAGCGGTCTTCTAAAGAGAAAGCATAAGACTTCTAATAGTCAGTAGTTTAAATGGCTGTGTTTGTTTGCTTCCCTTCTTTTTGCAACATTTACAAACTATTGAGAGTGGAGGTGTTTCCCTTGATTATAGTTCCAAATGCAGGCTATAGAGTATTCTTAGTGATGCATTAGGGCCTGTGTTGTTTGGTGGTGTAATATTATTCCTTGATCTAAAGCATAAATAATGGAAATTAGGAGCTGATAACCCAGATCATTTAACATTAATTTCTGAGTGAAAAGGAAATCATTGTTATTTAGCAAGGGTAACGTAAATTCATTCATAATTTAACACTTTGGATTTTCCTTTAATGTTATCTCAAAAGTCTCACTCTTTCTGTTATATAGTAATTATGAATAACTTGATTCTGATGCAGGTTCAAAGAAGTACTCTACCCACAGCTGCAGTCGACAACTAGAGTGAGAAACTAATTGCCTTCTGATCATACTTCTCGATTTAGTTATCCTGGAACAACTGCTGTAACTTTCTATTGCTATCTGGATAAGTGAGAATCAGGGAGTGAGGTGATCAGAACTCTGTGTTTTCCTTTCTACTCTGTCACATGATACACAATTAGTATGTAATTGGTATTTCAGCTTTGATTGAAAATGGACATCAAAGAAGCAGAACGAGTAGTTATAGCTAAACCAGTACCTTCAAGGCCTACTTGTTCCACTTTTGGCCCTTTCTCAGAGCTTCTAGCTGGTGCCATTAATGCTGCACCACCTAGTGTATGCCCTGAAACTACAGTTGTCGCTATTAGACCAAAGACAGTGAGGTTTAAGCCAATGGTGAATCCTGTCCCACCAAATCATGCTGAGCTGTCTAGAACAGCTGTATGTAATTTGTCTGCCAAAGCTCCAAAATCAGATAGTACACCATCTACTGTGGTTTATAAGCCACAGGCAAAGCTTGTATCAAAAGCAACTGTTTCTCTCTTGGCTAATATGGTCAGTATCAAATTTCTATGTTGTTAAATTATGGACATACCTTTTATTTTATTAATTTCTTCTTGCATGTTAAATGGACCAGTAAAGGCTGGTGACATTTTTGTCTACAACATTTACAAATTATGTTCTCTTTTGAAATGATGAAACACAAGCGTAATCTTCTGTGTTTTGTTTTTACCAGGGAAACTTTAATAATACTAGCAGACAACAAACACATCAGTCAGTTCAGGCTCATGTTCAACATCCAAGACAAGATAAATACACTTTTAGATCCCAAGTTAACTCAAACCTTAACCCGATTATGCCACCACATAATGAAGCTGACCAAACAACTGAATCCTCAAAGATAGCATCTTACAACTTGGAGGAGGATCCAAAAGCCTTACCTGCCATAGCTGGGGATCGACCTTCATATGATGGCTATAATTGGAGGAAATATGGGCAAAAGCTGGTCAAAGGAAGTGAGTACCCACGAAGTTATTACAAGTGCACATACCCAAACTGTCCTGTGAAAAAGAAGGTTGAAAGGTCATTTGATGGGCAAATTGCTGAAATTGTCTACAAGGGTGAACACAATCATCCAAAGCCTCAGCCCCCTAAGCGGAGCTCATCAGGGGCACAGGGGCTAGGTCTAGTATCTGATGGTACTGGTCAAGATGCTAACAATCCAGTATGGAATAATAATCTGAATGAAAGAAATGAAGGTTCAGAAGGCAGAGTAGAAAATCAGAATGAAGTAGGTTTATTGGCACATTCGACTTATCAAGGCAAGGTTCCTCTACCATGTGAGACTATTGTGAATGCAGCAAACAATGCAGGTGGTGGAACCTCTGATAATTCTTGTGGCCTTAGTGCGGAATGTGATGAAGGCAAGAAGGGACCAGAGGGGGACGATGATGAGCCCAGAAATAAGAGAAGGTAGGAAATTAGGTAGAAACATAAGTTTGACAAATACCTGTTAACCTGTTTGGGTTCCTTAGACTTGCAAAGGAGCTAACTACAATTTGAAAAAAATGTTTAGCGTGCTATAAAATCTATCTATTGTTCATTAGAAAAATAACAGAAGTTAATTTTATTCTCATTTATATTATTCTTTTCTCCCTGCTGTTTGTATTAGTTGGCTTTGACATATCCTGCACACTTTGCAAATTGCAATCGTGATCATTTTCATTCATCTAAAATGAACGGTAATGAAATATGGTTAATTATGATATGTTTTTGCCAGAAAATGTGAGAATCAGTCTAATGAAGCTGGCATATCAGAGGAGGGAGTACAAGAGCCCCGCATTGTGGTGCAAAGTTCCACAGATTCTGAGATTTTGAGTGATGGCTTTCGCTGGAGAAAATATGGCCAGAAGGTTGTGAAGGGAAATCCTTACCCCAGGTTGAGACGACTCCACTGTTTTATGAGTTTTACTGTTCATTAATATACTCTTTTTGCTACATATAATTTGTGAGTGGTGAGTTCATTATTCTGAGAATTAGATTATTTTTTACAAATATAAAATTCTGAGCAGTTTGCGGTAAGATGCAATTGTTCGGCTGAACTTGTCAGTTACCAACTCCCCTTCTTAATCCAACATGTCCATTAATGAGTTTTACAAAAATTATATTCATCTCTCGTTGGGTTTCCAAGTTTGGGTGATCTTCCATTAATAAAGGGCTGGCATGTTTGCGTGACAGACCCCAGGCCTGGTATATTTCTTCTGGGGGGACTACTTTCTTTTCCTCAGATAGTCTGACAGCTAGGTTTGATCTTGCAGGAGTTACTATAGATGTACAAATCTTAAGTGCAATGTGAGGAAGCATGTGGAACGAGCATCAGATGATCCAGGAGCTTTCATAACTACATATGAGGGAAAGCATAATCATGACATGCCTCTAAGGAACACAAATCCAGTGGCCTCTGAATCAGATACACCAGCTCCTACTACTAAAGATAAGCCTTGATTGCAACTGTGGAAGGAAACTATGTCAAGAAGGCACTTGATCTGACAAGGTATGTCGGAAGGAGTTCAATGGCTGATTTGGTACATCATCCATATTGTCCGCCTGTGAGTTGCTGATTAGACTTTGATGAGAACAGATATATGTGGATAATTCAAGATATTGGGGCAGCTGACATAGTTGTTCTTTAACTCTTTTTTCTATCATTTGCAGCTACTGTGGCTTACAGTACAGTTTCTTTATTTGTTTTCCACTTCATATAATAATTAAACCTGTCTTGCCTTACCTGAGCATATATGTATGTGTGTGTGTGTCTGTGTGTGTATATATATATATATATTTATAAATGCGCTGTATTAGGCTCTTCCTGTTTTCTGGAAGTGTCATAGCATGTGCAGGCAGCTAATAAACTCTACTTACCGGTTACTTTGCCGAGAGTTAAAGTCAGTCCATTTACAGATCAAATCTTGGACTTGTTAAGGTTTACATATTAAAAAAGCTTCTTCCATGTCATTTTCCCTCATTTTCTTTCCTTTTCACCGCATGATTTGAAAATTATGCTTCTCATTTGAAGAGATAACTTCAAAATTTTACTATGCTCCTAAAGATGTTTGCGGTAAAGAATGGGTGAGTGTTACTTTGCATGTGACTTGAGCATGTGTGGATGCAAAACATACAAGAAGAGAAGAGCCTCCATTAGCCATCATATTGAGATAATAGTCATTGGTAAAATCTCCAGCCTACAAAGCCAGACTTTATATATAATCTGCAGGCTAGATATGGTTGCCCAAAAGCTCTGTCAACTTCTGATTCTTTTATGCCGCTTGAAGTAGGGTTTGGTCAAATCTTTGAACGTTAATGAAGGGCTGTTAATGGTCCATTTGGAAGGCATTACAACAAAGACTTTACTTTAAAATGTAATGTAGTGGTTATAAGCCAAATGTTTATTATCCAATCGTGGTCCCTTCAACTCCACCTTCTTCTGGATTCTGTCTGGGAAATATCTTGACCAAATCGTTCAGGTTACTGAACTTCATTGACTCAATAATTTATACTTAAATTGACTCATTCATAGGAAATATCAATGCAACATTTTGAAACCCTGTTGCATAATTTATTAATTTATCAACTTAACAACTTATACTCCCTATCAACATATGAACAAAACTGTGTACATTGACTTTTTATGATCAATTTGCGTGTGATCACGTAATTGATTGATTTTTGTTGTATGTTTTATTTGAAAATATTTTTTATGACGATATTTTATTGTGCTAAATTACATTTTAATATAAATTTTATCATCAATAAAAAATAGAAGATTGCTAGACCTTGTGTGTTTTGATATGATAAAAAATTATATATCTATTTTATTTTAGCTAATTCTATAAGAGTTGAATAGGATTTATAAAACCTTTTGCTAACTAGAAAACTGTTCACCCAAAACTAAATTTAGACTTAAAACAATTATAATGCAAATAATGATAATCAAACAATCAAATACATAACAAACTAAAACAATTAAGAGAATAAAAGAGATAGAAATGTTCAACCAGTTTAGAGTGGTTTGGATCTTTGATCATAAGTCTCGTACATCTACTTCTTCAAGCAAACTTATTTGAAGTTCCACTAATTCTTCAGAATTTCACCCAAATGTTTATAATAGTTAATTCAAGATTTTGTTTACCACTAGTCTTTGATTGATGAGTACCTTATTTGGTTCTATGCCTTGCAAAGCCATTTTCATTTCCTCTTCTTTTCTTGGCTTCAAGGCATGCCCTACGTCAAAAGAATCAACTCTTTTTTGGTACCCAAATTATTTTGGGTTCAATTTGGTTAGATTTAAGAATCTCGTTAGGAACTCGAACCTTTTTTTATCTTGAAAGGTTTACTATTCCTAATTGGATATTTGCCAATTTTATGCCAATTACATCCATAATATTTACATTTTAATTAAAGTCCATTAATATTCTTTAAAGGTCTATGCTTTTTAACTGGGTTACATTAATTATAACCTAAACCTTCTTTATTCAATCCTCGTTTTTGAGAAATTAATAATTCATCTAATCTTTTTTATCCAATTTTAAACTTCTCAAATATTTCATTAGAGATAACTACTTTCATTTTTAAATCATTATTGTCTTTAGCTAAGGAATCTAGCTCTTTAGCAATTACATCTTATCATGTAAGACTATTTCTAAATCCTTTTTATTTTTCACAAGTTCATTTGTAATTGCATTTAGTTCTAGTTTCATGCAAGAAATATTTTTCTTTAAGCTTTTATTTCTAGAACTAGGGTTCTTAAACTCAATCAATAAATTATCAAAGGTATTTTGCAATTCATTTTATAAAGAAGAATTAGAATTGGTTACCTCATTTTTCAAATCGCTTTTCACCATGAAGCACAAATTAGCTCTTTCTTCTTCTTCTCTTTTGCTTTTGCTGTTTGAACAATCACTCTCACTCCAAATGGTGACAAGAACATTTTTTTTTTTTTTAAATTTTTGTCCTTTTTAGTTTTTTTTAGAAAGGGACAATCTTGGCAAGTATGTCTTGGCTCACCACACTTATAGCATATAATTCCTTTGTCTTTCTTGTTATTTTTTTCCTTTAGAATTGGAGAGGAACTTACTAAATTTTCTAGTAAGAATGCTCATGTCTTCCTCATCCATTGATAACTTATCGTTTTCATCCAAACCTTTCTCAATCTTGAGGCAATGTTCTTTTTTGCCTTAACTTTCTCCTCTTTTTTGGGCTTCTTTTTCATAGCATGAGTCAAGAGGCTTCCTATTAATTCATCCATGTCCATTTTTGTCAAATCAGTAGATTCCTTAATTGTCATGACCTTCATCATCCAAGATTCTAGTGGTGACCTTAAAATATTTTTGACCAATTCAATGGTTTCAAAAAACTTATCTAATCCTTTTAGCTTATTCACAATGTTTGAATAGTGTTTGTAAATATTAGTTATGCTCTCTTCAGTCTTCATTTAAAATAACTGATAATCTTGAAAGAAAAGCTTAACTTTAAACACCTTCAATTGATCAGTTTCTTTATAAGTGGTTTAACGGAGGTCCAAATTTCTTTTGTTATTTTACAAGATGAAACATGATTAAATTCAGTTGAATTGTAAAACTTAAAATAATATTTTATAAGGTCTATAGGAACTAAATCACAAATTTCAATAATATTTTAAAGTTTATAGTCTTTGAATTGAATATGTGATTTCATTCAAATCTTCCATTGACTATAATTTACGCCACAATATAAAGGTAGTCTAACTAAACTTTGACTTTTTTAAAAGTTAGTGCGGAAATACTAGCCCTATTGAAATATGACATTGAATATTAAAAATTGTTAGATTTTGAAAACAAGGACCCAAACTTTGATACCAATTATAAAATCCTAAGTGGCTAAAAAAAATCTTAGAAGACATTGAGTAGGATTTTCAAAACCTTTGTCACTTAAAAATCAATTTTCCAATTAAAACAACTTTAATGAAATTGTGATCAAATATCAATTATGCAAACAATGATCAACCAACTAATAATTAGATATAGTTAACAAGGTAGTTCAAAGTACGATAAATAATAAAAAGAGTTGGAGAGATAGAAATTTGCTTAACCAATTTTAGAGTGGTTCATAGTTTTGACTACAAGTCTCCTACATTCACTTGTTGAAGAAAACTCATTTGAAGTTTTTACTAGTTGATCCAAGATTATGCTCTTATAATAGTTGACTCGAGATTTTACCTTTTGCACTAGTTATACAAAATTGCATCTAAGTGTTTTAATAAATCAAATATAAAAGACAATGCCTCTCAAAGGTAGATACAAAAGCTAAATTCAAAGGTTCTCTTAAAGATATAAAGTTTAGATTTTGGTACGAGAATGGTGAGAAACATGGAAATGGTAGGTGTTAGATTATTTGCATATTATTTCTAACCTTTGTTATTTCAAATGAGCTCTAATTTATAGTCACAATCTTGTTGGAAAAGGAATATGTTTGTTAGAGATATATTCGTCGTAGCTAGTTAAATTATAGTTTTACTTTTATGTACAAGCATGCATATTGTGCCATAGAAGTGACCACTTTATTAATGCCTCGAGCTCCTCTTCCAATGGTTGAAAAATTATTGGCTCCAACAAGTGTATAAGCATGACATCATCATGCACGGGGATGATAGCCTGAACTCTTCAACTTTCAAAGCCAAGTACGGAGCTATGTATGAGATCCTACATGAAGATGTTTATGCTTCAAAATTGGCTTAGTCATGAGCGTACATAAAACATGTATAGACAAACATAAAGGTTTGACTTCAAGTTTTTGACTCTTCACGGATAGAGTTGATCGTGACTATGAAGGTGTGACTTCATTTTGCATTGTCACAAACATGACTGAGATTGACTTTATTGTTTGATTGTGCACAAGAGTAAGTGAGCATGACCTTTTCATTATGACTCTCATATGCTTGGTCACAGGTGTGACTCTTTAGTCTTAGAGGCGTACATGATTATTGATTATTGGCTTTTCTTAACTCATGTACGTGGCGCCTTCATGGGATGTGCTTCCTTATGACTAACTTGTAATTGATATGTCATGAACATATACATAACGTGTACAGACGTAAATGACCACATTTTTGGGGCTCAAATTCACAACGTTGTACACAAGAAGTAGTCATGGTGTTGTGAGAAAGTATGTACAAGACCAAACTGAACTGCGTATGGGCATACATAATCTAATGATGGTCGCACATTTGGCCTACAAAGCATAAAACAAGTTTTGTCCTATTATGGTCACGAATCCAATCATGTCAATGTTATATTAGTCATTTTAATATAGTATTTATCATTAAAATACCTAAGAGTCCAACAATTTGAAAACGGGGAAATGTGTTTTGCATGTGTTATGCATGCCACCCAAACCCTTTTAGTTTACTTTATATATGAAGGTCGTATTCGTCATTTCAAAATCACAACCCTTTTAGTTTACTTTATATATGAAAGTCATATTCGTCATTTCAAAATCACGCATTTTATATGAACCGTACATATCCTATATGTGCAATATTATTTGAAAAAAATTGTCAATTCATTTATCATGTCTGACACTGGTGTCATGTGTGTTTGACTATATATGGATTTTTGGATAAATTTATAAAAACGAATTTAAATTTGAAATTTTTATTTTTTTAATTTGAAAATTGGTTATTAAAATCAATAACCCTTTTAATTAACCACCACGATCATATGTTTTAAGTTGGTGTGATTTGCATACTAGATGTGAATCATACATAATGAAAAAAACTATAAAGATCCTCATATTCTTGCTCAGATTTCTTATAAATCAATTCAAACTCTCTTCAATCACATTAACTTTCACACACATCATATACGGTTGAGTCTACGACATTTTCATCTTACTCATTTCAAATGCTAAGAAACTCTTCTAGTGAACTAAAACTTAAATAACAAAATTACCCTAGATAATGGTATTCAAAATCTATATAATTAGAAGCTTACTAACTATTCGGAAGAATTTAGGGTTTCTTTGAAACCTTAAGATGATTAAAACCCAAGAGGGGAAAATACAATACAGTGAACTCCTGGAATGAATGGTGTCTCTGTCAACTAACATTTTATACGAAATAGGCGGAGTTGGAGAGGAAGAAAAAGAAGTTGACAAATGCCGGGGCAGAGATGGGACTGAATGAGTCAAAGTTTGGGAGACGGAGCCCATTTTTTTATTCAGAAAAATGGAATGAAGAAGGTGGTTATAATAAGATTCTTAACTTACACATTACAAATTAATACGTCGATTATACAATATTTTTTCAACGAGAAAAACAAAAAACACTGTATTTATTTATTATAACTACCAAACGACACCGTTTGACTTCCGTTTCTGCCAATCACGAATTTTTGAAAAAGATACAAAAGTAAACGTTATATAATTCGTATATTGGAGTAGGAGAGACCGAGTAGGGTGACTCTTTCCACTTCAAGCTCTCTCTAATCTCCATCTCTTCTCTTGTGTTTACAATGTCTTTTCTCTTTTAATTATTCTTCTTTCTTCTTCATCTTTGGTCTGCATAGTTCAGAAACTTTAACGCGCTTTAGATATCTCCAAAAAAAATAAAAAAAAAAGGGAAAGAAAGAATGGGATGGCTGCCTTGTTCTGGCAATTCAAACAAGAAAGCCAAAGCCAAGAACAAAATGAAAATGAATCAGAAGCTTATTGATCGGATCAGTTCCGTTACAGGCATGATAATAACTCAGTTTGAAATGAGTTAAAAGTTCACTTCTTGTTCAAAAGCACTGCCATGTGACCCTTTGTATCTATGCTTTATTTGATTCATTGCTCTCTTTTTTGGTTTTTTTTTTTTTTTTACTCTTTTTTTTTTGGTTATTTTTTGTATAAATTTATCTGGGTGTGTTTTGGATTCATCAGAAATTAGTAATTCGGATTTGTTATGTTATGCATGATAAAGGTAATAATTTGGAAATAAATTATTATATATTATTCATTTATTTTAGTCTGTGTTTATGTGGACTGTTGGTAGAGTACTAGTGTTCTTAGGCTTTACAATTTGTAGCTGATGAACTTCTTTGCAATCATGTTAAAGTTTTAAATTATTGGAGACGTGAGCTCATTTAGTTGCTAGATTCTTATCTTCTATTTTCTAAACCCTAATAGTATTGATGAATCTAATCTTTTAATTCGAACCTCAAAGCGATAAATCCATTATATCGGAGTCATTATATTGGTAAGTCATTGCTTATATATATTGTAAATGGCTTGAATTTTGAACCAGCATCATATGGTTTGAAGTGACGTTAAAGAGTATTCCAGCTAACAATTGGGGAATTGATGCATATAAATTTTGTTTTCTTTTTGGCGCGTGTCTTTAGCATTTTTTATTTGCTTTTTGGCTGCCGATGATTCTGTTTTGTTGCATTTGATGGTGGAATTAAGTCTTTCTTGGCTTCAGCTCGTGGCCTAACATTTATTCCTTCTGTATTTGCTCTCAGAGAAATTGAAGACAGATTCTTCCTGGAGTGTTAAGGAGTCATCTCAAAATGGAGGGTCCAATCACATTGCAGCCCAGACAATTGCATTCCGCGAGTTGGCAACTGCAACTAAAAATTTTAGAGCAGAATGTCTCTTGGGAGAGGGAGGTTTTGGTCGAGTGTATAAAGGGCATTTAGAAAGTATTAATCAGGTTTGTCAACTCTGAAATTTTGGATTTGTTACTGGAAACATGTAGATAGTTTTTAAACTGCTTAAACAAATATCATATGTGTTTATGCTTCTGCTAACATCTGTGGTTTCTTGCCATTTTAATTTTCTGTATGGTGGATATGCTTTAAGTTGACACTTGGAAACTTCTTATTGTGTTTGGTGTAGGTTGTAGCTATCAAGCAACTTAATCGTAATGGATTACAGGGTAACAGAGAATTCCTTGTTGAAGTACTGATGTTAAGTTTACTTCACCATCCTAATTTGGTTAATCTAATTGGTTATTGTGCTGATGGAGATCAAAGGCTTTTGGTTTATGAATATATGCCTTTAGGATCTTTGGAAGACCACTTACAAGGTTGAAAATACTATGGTATCACAGATATCATTATTTTACCTTCTCTTTTTCCTTCTCATTTGATCTCAGTTCTCTTGTTCTATTCTGCAGATATTTCACCTGGTAAGAAACGACTCGATTGGAATACAAGAATGAAAATAGCAGCTGGAGCAGCTAGGGGATTGGAGTATTTACATGACACAGCTAATCCCCCAGTTATATATCGAGATTTAAAATGTTCTAACATTTTGCTTGGTGAAGGATATCATCCCAAGCTCTCTGATTTTGGCTTAGCCAAACTTGGTCCTGTTGGGGATAAAACCCATGTATCTACCAGGGTTATGGGCACCTATGGATACTGCGCTCCAGAGTATGCAATGACAGGTCAACTGACTTTAAAATCTGACGTGTACAGCTTTGGAGTTGTTCTTCTGGAAATCATTACAGGCAGGAAAGCAATTGACACTTCAAAAGCTGCAGCGGAGCAGAATCTGGTTGCATGGGTAAGAAGCAGAAACAACATATTGATTCATAAAATGAAACTTTATTTCATATTAACTACTGGTTGGTCTCTCCAAAAATGAATTATATTGCATTTAAATGGTAAAACTTCCTTATTCTATCGACCATGATTAGGTCCTGAATATTGATGGGAGCAAAAACAAGAGAAATTTTTTGAAACAAGGAGTATTAGCGTTATGTAAGTTTTGCAAATTTAGCTTTAATCTTCTCATGGCAGGCAAGTCCCTTGTTCAAAGATCGAACAAAATTCTCCCTTATTGCTGATCCAGAGCTCCAAGGTCAATTTCCTTCAAGGGGCTTATACCAAGCTCTTGCTGTTGCAGCAATGTGTGTCCATGAGCAGCCAGATATGCGACCGGTTATTGCTGATGTTGTCACCGCTTTGACTTACCTTGCTTCTCAAAAGTACGATCCTGATACACATATAGTCCGAAGCCCCCGCTTGGCCCCTCTTACTCCTCCTAGAACAAAGAGAGACACAGACAAAAAGTACAATGGTGTTGGCGGATCTGAAAGAGATCGAACCAGAAGATTAAGTTAAGAGTGGTGTGTAGTTAGTGATAAGTTATTTGCATTCCCAATAATTGATTAGGCTCCTTTTATGCCTATCATGGAAATTGCTCTGGGAAGACTGATAGATGGTTCTATGCACATGCCTAAAGAAATTTTGTGTTCTTGAACCAAGTGTCACAAGGCTCTGGATTTTAGTTTCAATGCTTGATTGCTGCATTAAAAACATGTGTTCTCATTAAATTCTGTGTAAACCCAAATAAGAGGTGTGTTTTCCCACTTAACTATATGTTATTAGTAAACATTTGCACCTCTTTCTACATGTAAACCCAGCCTGTTCTATTGAATTAAGGAGGTTTTCCATGATTTCTTGAGTCCCAACTTTGATTAGTCTCAACCGTTTTCAACCTCGTCGAAACGACTCTCTAGTTTATTTCAATTTATGACAGCTTGTCAAATTAAAATCATCAAATGTTATCAATCAAGAATTGAAACCCATGCGAATATTGCGGCAGAATTTTATTACTTGTGATTACAGGATGCGAATAGCTTCAATGAAAAACATTTTCTATCATGGCTACGTGTTCTATAAGAACTCATTTTATACAGTGCAGTGAACTCTGGAAATGGAGCTCACTTTTTTTTTGTTTGGTTTTTCTCTTTGATTGTTTCAAGCAATGATAATTTACAACTAGCTTACAGTCTGGAAAAGGAAAATAAGCAACGAAGATACAGGATTCAGATATTTATACAAACAGAAGGCTCCTTAATCAGTAGTCTAATTCCTACAAGGTAACTCGGGAAGTGACCATAACTTATATGAATGGAAGTCTTGGCACTGAAGCTATAAATCCTCCAAATTCTCATTATGGTCTGCGAATCAGCTTCTCTCAAGCAGTTGAGTCTAATGTTTCACAGGTGGATTCTTGTTGCTGGATTCCTCAACATTATTCGGCCTTCCCTGCCACATGCACTTTTAGAAACAGACAGATCACAGAAAGCACTGAAGCATCATAGAAACTTGGATTAATGACTCCTATATTCCCTTTGACAACTACATGACTAGAAACATAAACACTGATCAAAATGTCTCATATGGAGATTGATTTCAGGCAGATCTCAATGGCATTCCTTTTCAACATATAAATTGACCAATACTGAGCAGGTAAAAATAAGGTGGGTGGTGTACCTTGTTTCTGTTGCGCCAACCAAGTCCAAATAGACCTAACTTTCTTCTGGGGCTGTCATCTGGGCCTCCGTGGTTATTCATAGGCCTAAAAATACACTACAATAATAAGGCACCTACTTTATCCTTAAGTATAAGGCGAGCCATACATAAATATACGTCGATGTTGACATCATTTATATAACATAGCAGATACACTGTACCCTATATCCATAACGTTAGCTTGTGGTCAAGAGAGAGGAACGAATGAGATGAAAAAAAATGCAATGTTACAATTCAAAAGAGGTAGAAAAAATGAATGTCATTCATGTTTAATGGTTCTAGTGTAATTTGATGTTCTCTTGAGCAGTAAGCATGATGGTAGAGAGTTCTCAAATATTGTGGGATCAGCTTTTCACCATGCAACAACGTTGCATATTTTAAGTGGTTCAATGAAATTACTGTAAAGAATGGAGGGTTCTGTACTTCAAACAGATATGAAAACTCTGACCGGTTACTTTAATTCTATGGTTGGTAACTAAGGCCACTTCACACTTTGGTAGACTTGGTTGTCCAAATTTGTTTAACGACACCCATAATGATTATCAAGATATTACATTTCCACCTTTTATTGACCATTAACCAGAGTGGTTTTTTATCCTAATTTCAAGAGAATCAGCATCATATATGTCACTCCATAAGCTTTTAGAACAAAAATAGCCCAGGCCAATTATCAAAATCATAGAAATGAGGATATAAAACAGATGATGTGTAAAAGTTTCTCAAATACCCTGGAGTAGATACTGCTTTAGCTTGGCCAGATTCATATTGCAAGGTAGCCTCCAGCATTGATTCTGCCATAGCAACCCTCTTCTCCATCTGAGCAACTGAAGCCATAGCCTTCTCATATTTTTCCTGCATATATCTTTGGCTGAGAAGAGAAAATCATGCAATAGAAAATAATGGAAATAAAATACCACAATTCAAAATCCTGCCAAGTAAGGAACCACCAAGTTAATGTGGAATTTCAAATAAAAGAACTATGGTTCTCATAGATATCAAAGCATACATGAGAGCATTTAAGACTGCACTAACAGAGAACAATACAACAATAATAATAATCAAATTTGAGCTTCACAGAATCTCTGATGTATTTGAAGGAATTTACCACTGATGTTTCTCAAGTCCCAACATTTTATACAAAAAAGGGACTATACTACCTGAGACATCAGATAAAATTACAAGTAGAAAGATATTGTGCATCATGAAATGAGCATAAGCAAGATAAAGTAATCAATCAAAATGCAAATTACATAATATTTACATTACTTTGAGAGGAGAAACAGGATTTGCAGAAGGATAAAAGTACCTGAAGCACGTTAACTGCATATCTCTGAGCAGCTGCATCTTCCTCTGCAGTTCTACGAGCATCTTCAGTTACTCTTTGCTCTTGTTCTACCCG
Organism: Anacardium occidentale; assembly: GCA_026122585.1. Lineage (NCBI taxonomy): Eukaryota > Viridiplantae > Streptophyta > Magnoliopsida > Sapindales > Anacardiaceae > Anacardium > Anacardium occidentale. The sequence goes on from JAJEJH010000042.1 coordinate 55,765, forward strand.
CAAAAGGACCTACAGCACAAAAGAGAAATCTACAGTTAACTACAGGGACCATTAGATGAATAAGAATAATCATTTCAGAAAGTAAGATCAGAGATGGCAGAAAATAAGTTCACACCTGAAGCATTGCGGATTCTTGTTCTTTCTTGTCATCTAGAGATTGCTGTAGCCCAGCCACCTCTTGCTCCAACTGCTCAATCTGCAGCATTGTAAATGGCTTTTTAAATCACCAAGCAAGTTGAGTGACTTGGAGTTCACAATGGAAGACTAGAATTATTTTTCTTAGTGATTGAGGAAGCTCTTGGCCTAAGGAGAAAATGAAAAGAAAGTAGGTGTGTTGTTTAATGTGTACACTGGCATAAAGCTTTTTAAATATCATCTTTACTAGTAGTAGCATCTCAACTAGATGATAGGAGACTAAAACATATAATTTATGTGTATTTTTATAAATGTAAATCAATTAACACATAGTTTCTACACTATTTGTGCTTCAAAAGTCTAAGATGAAATTATCATGTGTTGGAAATTAGATAATTAAAGGATAAATTGGGATAAAAGACAAAAAAAAGAAGAACCGCATTATCTTAATAGTGCATTCACTGATAAAAAATGTTTCAACTGACAGTATTCATCACATCCATTACATCAACATGTATAGTGTATCAATGAATCCAATAAATTTTAAAAGCAACACAACCAGCTCCAATTCAATATATATAATGAGATTGAGAGAGAGAAGCATGCTGCATGTTTGTGTTAAGAAGTATTATTATACATTTTCATTATCACAATGGGCACAAATGCTAAGGAAACAATATATTTTACACATCAACCTCGGACATACCCTTGCACTCAATTCACGTCGGTTGTCTTGTTTGACCATCTCCATAAGTGCTGTCTCCAGCTCTTCAGCTCTGGAAAATAACAAACACCACAGATAATGACAGACATATTAATAACATCAAAATAATTCATAATAATGAACAACTGTATTTGTAATTTAAGGAGCCATTCTTTGCTTCAAAATAATGCCACCCATATGATCAAATAAATTTCCCAATCTAAGAAGATATAGGTATCACTGTCATAACTCTTCAAACAGATGGAGACTAGATACAGAATGATGACTCCATGAAATTTCAATGATAGAAAGGCCTAAAACAAACATTAATTAAACAATAGCAATAGCACAATAGCATGCCTCTTGATGCTTCTAAATAAATCATTACTTCCTAAGAGAGAAAGTGACAGGAAGAAGATATAGAGAATTAGAGAGAGACCAATGGTCTGAGGAATTTATATACAATAAATAGCTTTGTACTGGACAAGTAAGTACACCCAATACATATATATGAATCAGAGAATTAGCAGATTGAATGAAGTAAATAGATAATACATGGCAGGGAAGCAACTAAAACTATTAAGGTCCCTAGAGAGCAACTGAAAGGTGTGAGCTTGATTTTCTTGTCAAAAGAGTATTCTGCGATAGATATACAATAAAAGGGGTAAAAAAGGATGCAAAAAGTAGAAACTGTAGAACCCTACTTTGTGGTAAAAACTCTTGGCTTCAACTTAGAGATCGAAGATTCAAATTCCCTTGGGCCACCAACTTGGGACATTATATCCCACAAGTTTCTTGACTACAAAGGTTGTAGAGTTTGATATAGCCCCTGGTTTAGAACTCAGTGAAAATGCAAGGAATGTCAAGGGATATTTGTGCACTAAAGAAATTGACTATAGATTGTACTAACCTTAGCACAGCAAATCTTTTCTCCTCAAGCAAACTGCACAACTCCACTTTCAACCAAACCACCTGCACACAAACAATTAATGTTAAAATTTAAAATGAGTTGCAAAGTCAGTCATGTTTTCAACTAATTATAGATGAATTACTAGATTACATTGACTAAATTCAGTAATAGTAGATTTTAATCAGTCTTACTATTATATACAAGATAATAATTTTCCTCTGAAATGCAATGTGATTTGTTTGATATTGTGATAATAAAACCAAAAAACATTGGAATACTATATCAAGACCTATAACAACTTATAGTAGACATGCTCCAACTCAAAATATTTTATATTGTGCACCATCTTAAGAAGAACTGGTATCAGTCAGTGATGATTTTGTAGCCTCTTGAACAATTTCTTTCCATGCTATAGCTCATGCTGAAGCATTGTTATTCTCAGCAATGGAGTGGGTACCATGTCTGAGCACGTCATCAAGAAGAGCATCCAGTTATAACTAAAACTATGACAAAATTAACAAGGTGAAGGAACAAGCTTCATAAAGATGGTACTAATGTGCATATGTGGATGGGGGAAGAGAAAATAAGAGAAAGGGACCTGTTCTTGAAGATCTGGTAGTGAATCTACACCAGAGTTGATAGTTGCTTCACTTAGCAAATCGTCTACAGTTGAGGAAGGAGGCCCCATATGAGAAATATCTTTACCAGAAAGTGCACCACCTAACTCTTCAGTTGTTTTATTTTCTTTTATAACTGACTCACGGTCATGCTTAAAACTATACAGCTTTGATGCAAGCCCCTTTGAACCCTTCCAAACTTGACCTCCTTTTGATCTTTCCTCTATTACCATTAGTACAGAAGGTCTATGCTTTTCTCTCAACTCTTGCAATTTGGCTTCAGTCACAGTCAAATAGCCCATGCAAGCAGTAAAAACTAGCTGACTGCTATCAAATGTTGATCCGGCCAGGGACTGCAACAAAGTAATGGCATCCCCGGCATCTTTAGTTGTAACTAATGCAGGACCTACAGGAAATGCACATGACAAAATTATATGGCTGAGAACACCATAAAAGAGTAATTAAAAGAAACTAATTACACTCATTTAACAGTTAACTGAACAATATAATATCTCATTACCATATAACTCCATCAATGCAAGGGCTGTCCGGAAAAGCATAACACGATTTCCCTCATATAGAAGAACATCCCAAACTCGAAGCACTAAAGATAAAGGAATCTATTTAGAAAGTAGTTTTAATACAGTCATACAACATTAGGATATAATAAAATTAAATGACCAAAATACAGAAAACTCTGTTTTCAATTTTCACTTCATATTAGTTGAAAATTTTGGGCTACATCATATAGATCTCACCAGTTTCCCAAGGAAGCATATTCACAAAAATGGAAAGGAACCAAGGTCCAGAGATCCATGTCACCTGCACTCCCAAGTAATCCAGATGATTAACTGCACATAATAATAAATGGAATAGAAAATGTTACCAGAACTGTTTCATGTATCAGAAACAAGCATGAAAAGATGAAAATTAATAGAGCTAATAAAATATAAAGAAAACAAACCCAATTTAGGAAATCTTTCGTGGATCAGCTCCTCAAAAACAAGTTGGTCAACCTAATAGCAGACGAGAATGTTTCACCAGAGATTAGATAACTGTTCAACACTCATTATGCACAAGACCTATCAGCATCCAAATGAACATGGAACAAAATGCTAAACCTTGAAGAATTTTGCTAAAGGAATTCAGAATAATGGAATAACACCTGAGATTCTACCATTTCTTCTGTATAGTACCCATCAAAATAATCATCAATAATGCCGACAAGGGTCCTGAAAATTTTCATAGAAAAAAATCCAGTAAGCAAATTGGGCTAGTATCATATTGATGGATTACGGTTAAAAAACCATACTAGAAATTACTAAAAAGGAGAAGATATTTACTATTTTCTGAAATCAATTATTGAAAAGAAAAATTTACTCCTATAAGCAACAAGAGAGAGAGAGAGAGAGCCATATCTAATAGATGCTCCAATATAAGTTGTCACATTCAGAATTCAGAAAACATCATGTGTGCTTGTTTGGGGGAAAGGAGGAAAAAGGAATGAGAGGAGAAACTTCTGAAACCTACCAAAATGCATTCTCCTCTGGCATCAAAAGTAGCAATATGCCAGCAAAGAAGTTCATTGCCTGCATTTGTTTCAGAGCCATGGTGAATAAAATGACCAAGTCAACCAGAAGATTATCACAATGATTGAGCAAAAAAAAAAAAAAAAAAGGGAGAGAGAGAGTGATGGTGGAATCTGAAGATAGCAGAAGAAAAATGATACATGCTTTGAGAGGCTGTGAACATATTTGGGGAGAGATAAAACCAAGGTTGCAATTTGAGAGATTAGCAGAATACAAAGCTTATACCAAGAACCAAAAATGTAGCAAGAAGAAAAAAAAGGTTTAATAGTCTGCCTGAGATCAGGTACTCTAGCAATGTTTAGTTCAAAGCAAAATGAGTTCTAATAGGTCCAAGAGTTTGAAAACATCCTGAATGCCCTTTTACCAACCGACTATGTGCCACGAAAACAGCAGTAAGTATCTCTGCATTAGATGCCTTACATTCTTCAAGACATTTTAGCTTTGCTCCAAATACTCATGGAGAAGTTACAAGATACAGTTCTAAATACACAGTAAGGAGTAACAAGGGAAAGAAGCATCAGCAGAATCACAAATACTAATAAATAGAAGGGCTCCAGTTACCTGGCAGTACCCAACAGAAGGATTATGTAGAGCATATGCGAAAAGTAAACGCCTCAAGGAATCCCTACCATTCTCATTCAGAGCAGGATGGCCTGGAAAAGTTCGTGGTATGTCCTGTAAAGTCAATGTAAAAAAAGTCGCACATACAAATTCAAAAGATTGAATGATAAAATCTAAGGTGCATGCATCTATTGACCTTCTCAATCTGCCTTTTCCATTTCATGGGTACACATGATGTATTATCATGCCCTTTACTTTCACCAGCATTGGTGTCTTGAGCCAGCAAATCCTGGTAATATCTCTCCACTCGTCGTGCCTTAACACCAACAAATGCCTGCCATACCTGCCATGGAAAGCTACAGTGAGTGACCTTTTCACTATCATAAAAAATTAATTTCAAGGAACGGAACACTTTCAACCTCACCTCTCCCCTGAGATCCTTTGGCACTCCCCCACGAACAAGGCACTCTAGTTCTTTCCAAGGGAAGGATGGCTCTGGTGAGACATCATTTCCTGGATCACTTTTAGTGTTACTCCTCAGATTCTTCTCATTTGGTGTCTCAGTAACACAGAATTTTTCCTTAATTCCCTCCTCAGATTCCTCTTCTGACAATCGTGCTTCATCTATTGATGGAAAATGGTCTTCACTTTTGGTTATCTGCTCACCTTTCAGGTCCTTTCTTCTCTTCACACGAAAACTCATCATACTCTCAAGGGAAGATAGTGATGGTCTAATCTGAGCCCATGTTTGGACCTCATGGGATTTTCTTTCCTTTGAAAGTTGCTCCTTTTTTGGGTCAAGTTTAGTTGAACCATCAGAATCGGAGTTCCTACTTGAATCATCCCCTTCGCTACCTCTCTTACAGACAGTCTCTTCTTTCAACTCAGTAGCTTCAGCCTTTTCTACTTTCACACCCCTCTCTGAAACTGTGTCTACTTTCAAGTCAGTAGCTTCAGCCTTATTATCTACTTCCACGGTCTTCTCTGAAACAGTCTCTTCTTTCAAATTTTTAGCTCCAGCATTGTCTACTTTGACGCCCCTCTCTGAAACAGTCTCAGCATTTTCACACTCATTCAGTTTCCGTCTCTCTAGAAATATCTCTTCTTTCAACTTACCGTCTTCGCTGTTGTCTGTTTCACTTCCACTCCTTGATATAGTGTCCTCTATCAACTTCGTAGCTTCAGCCTTGTTCTCTTCATTGTCTATGTCTGGCACAGGTCTCTCATTCAGCTTGGTAGTTTCAGCTTTGATCCCTTCACTCTTCAGGGAAACAGTCTCCTCATTCAACTTAGTAGCTTCAGCATGCAACAACTCCTTAACTTTCTCCTCAGCAGAGTTTTGTTGAGCATCTTCTTGGTGCTCAATGAACTTCTTCCATTTTTCTGATCTTTCCTCTTCCTCTTCCTGATACCATACATGTATCAGTAGGCTGGACAGAAAACACTTCGTTTACTTCTGTTGCTCTTTATTTTAGTTTTGTTGAAATATACTTCACAAAAAATCCCAAAAGTATTGTCTATTTAAAGCTCCAATTATTCTGAAGGATATCCGATGCTGAAACACAACATATATACCCTATCTCTTACCTCTTTCGGTTATCTAATATTCATCACTTAACCATATATATTGCTTGATCAACTGTAGATCCACGTTGAAGCATAAAATACAATTCTAAAAGGACAATCATTTCTAGGCTCTAGCTTAACACATACATCTGCCTGTTAGGATAAATTTCAAATCTAGGTAACTGACACCAATGCCACATTAGTCAGAATTAAAAAGAAGCTTCAATGGAAAATACCTTGTAGATATTGGTGTATTCTATATATCTTTGAACATGCTGAGGTCTCAGAGCAAATCCATAGGCGTCTCTGTCAACACCATTCACTATATTAATCTCATTCAAACAAATAAGAAAATTCTCTGCTCTAAACTAATAACTTCAAATCAAACAATTCTTTAAATAATAAAAAACCAGAAACAACATAACTACTATAAAATGGACATTACTAAAAACATTAATCCGCATGGAAACTTAAGTAACCTGGAATCAACTTCCAACGAGCGCCTACTCAACAAGGATAACAACATGCTTCACAAAAACCTATAATTCTACAGCTGCCCATAGCTCTCTTTCACTTTACTCTCAAATCCCTTGCTACATAGTAAGATCTAACACTCAGTTATTGCACTAAGGCTAATTTCCGTTATACAACATTTTATCGCTTCAAACATATTTAAAAACTAACTCGAATTTCTTGCCCCAAAAATAAATATTTTTAAACAAAAAACCACTAAATTAATCATAAAGTCCGTGTTATCTAACAATAAGATTAATATGGCACGTCAAGATCATACAAACTTATCCAATACGAAACAAGTTTATTCATTCAAAGCTACAGCGAAAAATAGGGTTAAAGTACACGTGGAAACATGGAGGAGATTAAAATTTGTAAATAAAACAAACATAGAAGAACAAATATAGATGTATCACCTCCCGTGTTCTTGTTCGAAGTTGGGGATGAGATTGAAGAGTTTGTCCGACATTCTAGGGAGATCGAATCAAAGCTTGTTCCTTGATTTATGGTAACAAAGTTTCGGTTTTGGCTTCGTCGGACTCTGGTCCGGTCTATGTTTCAAAGCTTGGTAGACCGTAGAAGTCGTTAGAAGGCGATCACGTGATGCTTCGAATTTGCGGGCTTTCGTGGGTATTGCTACATATACAGGATTTGATTATGATGATGGTGACAGCTGATTTACAACTTCTATTGGCGCCACATGTAACGGTATGGAGTGTTTGTTACAATAGAATTGGTTTCGGAACCGGGAAGGGGAAGGATGGTTTGACCGTTTGTTGTATTGGAGTACAAGGGCCACTCAAGTGTATGCGGGCCTATGAGAACCACCTTGTCACTTAATTTGGTGAGTCCACGTTGCTACTTCTGGTTTTGTTGTACGGAGTGGAGCATTTGTATTAATTTTAAGTTCCCTAAGATAGATATGAGCCCCCAAAAACCTCCCCCTGATTTTCAAGACGGATTAATAATCCCCCTCATGTTAAAATGACTTTTGATAAGTCAATCAAAACGAGGGTATTTGAATAATCTCGGACGGTTTTTCTTTTTGAGATAATAATTTAAATAATAATTTTTATTAATTAAAATATAATTTTATTCACTTTTTTTTAATTATTCTTTTTTTTTTTTTACATATAACGTATATCTAATTATACATGCGGTACATATAAAATTTATAATCGACGACTTTTCAGGCACACACACAATACATGGTACACGTACTATTATAGATTATGCATATCGATAATTGTTTTCATGCATACCTTTTTTTCTGGCCAGTATATGATTATATCCAATTTTAAATGTCTTTCTTTACATTTTAGATTTGTTGTAGAATAACTCTACTAAAAATATTCTTAAAATCCATGCATATTATTCACATTTGGACGAATCTTTTTTCCATGCAACATACTCATTTTTGTGTCATAATCCACCCTAAATATCGAGTTTTCTTGCACTACATAACAAAAGATTTGATAAAACCCACCTATCTACATATTTTTTGGCCATTTATATTGTCGAAAATTCTCTCAAATCCCTAAAAATGTCAAACAATGTTGAAACTCATTAATATACATATTTTTTTTGGGTATTACGGGTATGTGTTATATTTAAAAAAAAGAGAGAGAATAATTTCATAAAAATAGAATAAATAAATAAAATTATATTTTAATTAATAAAAGTGATTATTTAAATTATTTTTCCTTTCTTTTTTCCTTATTTAATCGTTTTTTTTCCAATTTTTCTTGTTACCAGTTTTCTTCCTTCCTTTTATCCTCCTCACATGGCTCAAGAGCTTGGACCAAACCCAGCTTGGCCCCCAGGGTTCGAGACTTGTCTTCAAATGCAAGACTTGGATTAGGCGTGGCTCAAGCCTATGCGGGAACCTAACAAGCTAGGCCCAAGATTGTGGATCCATAATTTATAATATTATTTTTAATTATAAATTTTATTAAGGGAAATTGAGTTAAATACTTAAAAATAAGTTTGAAAATAATTTTAATTACTTTTTTTTTTTTTTACTTTTATGATTCTACTCCAAATTATTGCATACCTAACCAATGTGGTATGTGTGTCAGACCTAGTTGTCAAATTAGTGAATTTTCAACTGGATCGCATGTATTGGATATGTGTATTAATTGAAATTCGTGTGGTGAGACCATATCTATATGTACTATAGCAATCTTACAATTATTCCTTCGCGCATTTTTTATTTTGCCTTCATTCCTTCATCCAATTCAAATCCTGTCTCTTTTCTTCTTTGTTTTGCTTTTTCTCTTTGTTGATCTCTATTGTGAATCCTCTAGTCAATGCAAACTCATGTAATAAAAACCATAAACTTTTATCTCTAATAATCTGCAAAATAATTATAAAAAGAAACAAAATTATTTCTATAAAACTAACTAATGAAACAAAGGGAAAGCATAATCTTAAATTCGATGTTTATTTACAAAACCATTTGCCTAATTTCAATCTCAATCTGGAAACAAAAACAATGAAGATTCACAACAGAAATCAATGAAGGGAAAAGGATGGAAAAAAAAAAAAAAAAAAGGAAGAAAAAGAGAGAGAGGATTTGAATTGGATGAAGGAAGAAAGGCAAAATAAGAAGTGTGTGAAGAAATAATAGTGGGATTGCTTCAGTATGAATGGATATGGCCTTTAGATGTGAATTTCATCCAATACGTGTGCCCAATATGTGTGATTTAATTGAAAAATCATCGATTCAATAACTACATATGATATGCGTACCATGTGTGGTTGAGTACGTTCGAAATTAGAAGTAGAATTGTAAAAACGAAAAAAAGTGATTAAAATGAGTAATGCTACACAACGACAACACATTCATCCGTTCATTCCAGAGGTGGATTGGCTCATTCATAGTTGGGTCTCAATTAAAAACTGAGACTAAAAATTAGTCAATATACCTCTAAGATGCAGGGGTGGGTAGATAAGCCCACCGCTTTTTGGGGTGGACACTTAGTATTATTCGATTAAGTATTTTATATTTAAATTTTGATTAATTAAATTAATTTCTCTTTTATTAATTTAATTTTACTAACTTAATTTTTTAATTTAAATTTTGTAACTTTGAAAATACTTATATGAAATTAGTATGATTAATATAAATTGTAACTAATAATGTATATGTAATATTGATTTGAAGTTGAAAGAAAAAAAAAAAAAAAAAGAACATGCAAATTACAAATAAATGAAATAATAGTTGAAATTGTTACAAAATAAAAGCTAAGTATCATCATAGGTTGGCATCCAAATATCTTCCGAATTTGTGTCTCTCAGATGTTTAGTAGTTCAAGATCTTCAAGCTCGTATTGAAGTCTTTTTTTGTGTACCTAATCTTGCAAACACATAATGACTCCGACCATCTCATTGGTTGAAGAAAATTTTCTATCCTCAACAAAAACTAGTATTGATAAAATGTCACACGTCATTTGAGTTACAATGGGAAATCAGTTTGCTTTTAACAACACCTTAAACTATTGATGTCCAAGTTTTTTTTAAGATAAGAACTATGTATACCTTAAATAGTTATCTAAGTAATTATAACTTTAAATGCATGTAATTTCAATTTATGATTTAAAACATAACTTAATCCATATAGTAACGAAATACCTAACCAATATTTTATAATTATTTTTTTCATATTTGAAACAATTTTTCATATGTCTCAATATCTTTGTGTCTATTCAAAAGTTCTATAAATTTAAAGTAAAATATCTAATATTAAGTCAATAGTAAGATAATAAATATTACTTAATAGATTAGTGAAATCGGAAAAAACTTTAAGAAATAAGTAAAAATATTTGGCCAACCCTCCGATCAAATTCCTCAATGAATATGTACAGGAAATTCTTTCATTTGATGAAGTTTTTAATTTGGCATGTGGTTGGAAGAATCTTTTCTAACATCAAATAGGTTGTATTCCATTGCATAGACATGTCGTAACATAACTTTAATGATTTAATAGCTTCTAAACCTGCTTTAACAATCTTTGACGAAAAAGCGTATCAAATTGATGATAAGACAAACACATCTTTGATGGAAAAATTTATCTTCATAAAATGGGTCTAATTATTTTTTAATATAAGAAATTGTCATCGTGTTAATAATTGCAATGTCTAACATTAGAGCAACAACTCTCTCATTTATTAAATAATAACGTAAAACTTTAATAATTTAAAATAATTAGTTTTAGTAAAATAAAATGGTTTAAAACCTATCAATTTTTGTTGCAAACACCAATTATTATCCATGTTATGTATTGTAACACTCAAAAAATTCGTTTTTGTTCTAGCAACCCAAATATGAAAAGTAATTAAAATAGTTTTTTTTTTTGAAAATATCCAATTTCTTTTTTAATCAAGTTTCAAATTTAATTTATTATAAATTTTCAAAATATCTCTTCTAGTTATATTTCCACTAACATACCTGTATTGTGGACAAAAAGTTATCTTAACCATATTTGTGAAAAAAAACATTTTCACATAAAGAAATGAGAGAATTTGTAGCAACTATAGATTTTGCTACTTCTTTTCGTGCAATTTTTGCATTGTAATGTCATGTTTCGAGAGTTGAGGAACATATTATAACTACGTTGAGTGTGATTTGCATACATGTTGAACCTTAGTCAAATTTGGTGTGCTTTTTCCCAAGTATCACCTTATCATAGATATGTCATTCTCAGTGCTAATCAAGATACTGTAAATTTTGCATATCTCACATGTCCCTTCACATCACTTGTTTTTTGGATGCTGTTTCAATTTCATGAAATAGTACCAAATCTTAGAGTTATTCTTTTATTAATTTGTTGTTCTTGTAGGGTCGCTACTCATTTGTGCTTGGTATGAGCAATTTTAAACCGTTCTTTGATTTGGAATGTATGGATCTTTTAACTAAGTGAATGGAAATAGATTAAATATTTCCATTTTTTAGGTTATAAAAGTAGAGGAACAAGATGATCCTTTGACTTTAAAATTTGAAGAATCCAATATGAATTCAAGTATAAATTAAAAAATTCTATAAAGTATATATAACTTAATTAAATATTAATATAAATAAAATGAGAAAGAAATGAGTCAATAAATAGAAACTGAGATGTGAGTTACCTATATGTTCGGGTATGATTTATCCACACGTTGGTTATGAGAGTTGGCTACATGTGAGTGTAAGTTATTTTCATATGGTTTTTAGTGAGAGCGGATGCCTCCAATCCAAGAGATGATACCTTCTAAATGTGAGTTATGACCTGCATGTTTATCAAAGTATGAATTATCTATATATTCACAACATGAGTTCCTTAGCCATGATACGAATCATTATCTACATTTTGGTTTTAACAAACGAGATATCTTTACATTAAGAAAAAGGGCTAGTGCAACTTGGGTCATGGACTACATATTAAGAGATGCCTTTGGCGCAATATGTCTGCATAATCAAAGTATGACTTATCTCTATGATGATAATATGAATTGCCTACATGTAAGCATAAGTTATCTACACATAAGTAGCAAGAGTTGTCTATATGGAGGTGTGAGTTATTTATGCACTGATAATTTGAGTTGCTTGAGTGTGAGTTATATACATGTTAGTCACATGAGTTGGTTATACGTGAGTATGAGTTATTTATAGAAGGTTTCTAGCAAGAAAGGATGTCTTCACATAAGGAAATGATACCTTTCAAAGAAAAGTTATGGTTTGTACATCTGTTTAAGCATAAATTATATATATTTTTGTGACACAAGTTTTATAAACGTTATTTTGGATGTGAGTTATTGTATATGATAAGTGTCTATTACATATATAAATCTATGATTGATTTATAGAGTTCAATGTGTAAATCGATTATTTTGCCCTTAATTTGTAAATGTTTCAAGATCACGAGTTTGTGTGTGTTGTCTTATAGGAAATGATGAATTTCAAGTAAATCTAAAGGAAAACAAGCCAAAGGAAAAATTAAATATATAAATCTATGCTCTAGTCTTGATATTTTGAATTTTGAATGACTTCCAATATGAATTTGAATGCCAACAACTCTTTAGATCGAATTTAAGCAATCGATTCGAATTGAACACTTAAGTTAAAATTTCAAATCAAGACCAATTCAGTCAAAAAAAAATTACATGAAGATACAAGCATACAAATTATGATATTTTAGATTTTTGTTTATATGTAATTGTACATTGTAATTAGATTTAGGAAGCTTATTTATTATTATTTTTTTAATGTTTTCTTTTAACTATTACTTGTAACTTAGGTTGTATTTTAATTTAACTAGGGTTAACTAAATTTAACCATAGTTTGTAATTTGCCTATATAAAGGCAACTTAACACTTGTAAATGATCTTTTGTTGAAATAAATATTTGAAAAGCTTTGGCTTTCTTTGAGTTCCATGATACTTGGTTGGCTTATATAAATTTGTATTTCCTTTATCTAATTTTCTAATAAGAGGAAGTTGGTAGTAAAAGAATCTTAGTGGTAAAATCCTTCATTTATCCTTGGTTCACCCTCAAATTGGTGGAGTAATCTTTTATGTTTGAGGTTTCATAATCTTGCAAACATTTGTCAAGTAAGTTAGATTTTTATTCAAGTCGGTGGCCAGTTCCTTTATGCTTAAATTGAATTTTCTTTGCTTTACAAATTTATCACATGTTGCTGTGGATTTTATTCTCCTTCTGTTACCTTTTGTTGGTTGTTGTTTGATGATCTTAAAAGATTGGTTGTTGGGAATTTGAATTTGCTTTTAGTTGGACTTGAAGTAGATAGAAATTAGAATGAATGTGGCATGGATTATGTATGAAATTGCATGAGTTTAGGGCTTTTTTTGGCGTTAGAATTTTGAGGTGACATTTATGAAAATTTCATCACTCAAAGTACAAGAGTAAGGCTATCATTATTGATCAAAATCCATCATAAATAGCGTTTTGAAAATGTAAAATTAAGAAAGTCTTTCATCTTGAAGACTGGGGACAACATATTATGGAAACCAAAGCTTTTTTTTCAACACTTCATCCTACAAAGATACAATTATCTTGATTACAAAACAGCCTAGTTCAACACTTTTTACCTTCAACCAAATTCTCATTCATGGTTTATATTTTTGACAAAGCTTGTCTTCATTATTTTCCCAAATGGTTTCAAGAATTGTTCACTTATTTTGGACTTAACAGATCCAAGAAAATAAGGCCTAAAAACCTAATTTTTATTTGGAATAATCCTAACTTATTGGCTGAGAGGACTAATCCATTTTTTCTAATTACATCTTCAAATATCTTAATATGTTTGACATGTTGATCTAATGATTCAAAATATACCAAGACATCATCAATATAAGTTATACTAAAATTAATATAAAGATTGAATATGTTGTTCATAATATTTTGGAATTTAAAGGGTGTTTTTTTTAATCCAAATGACATAATGTTCCATTCGTATTGACCAAAAGGTATATTAAAGAGTATCTATTGGATTCTTGAATTTGGACTTGCCAACCTGATTTCATATCAAATTTTGAAAATATTATTACAGAGTGTAAGCAATTTATTAGGTCTTTTTTGTTAAGTATGGGATACCTAATCCATTTTAATACTCTGTTTAATGGTTTATAATTTATAATTAATCTTAGTACTCACCTTTCTCTTTCGACAACATTATTAACATAAAATGTCGAACAGCTCCAAGGAGATTTATTAGGTTTAATTAATGCTTTTAATAATAAATCTTGTATTTTGTTTTGACATTGAGCTAATAATTCTTGGTTCATTTGTATTGGTTGTGCTTTTGTTGGAATATCTTTTTCATCAAAATCTTCTTCATATGGTAAATATACTTTGTGTTGTTTTCTATTCCAACAAGCATTTGGGAGTGTTGAACATAATTCCTTGGTGAATCTTACTTCTATTGTTTTAACTAACAAGCATTTCATATGTTGCCTTTTGTTAATATTATTGATTCTAAGTATAGAATAATCTTTTAATTGATTTACATCCTTTAATGATGGTGGCTTTATAAATTTGAACGTTACATTTTGCCCTAAAATATTGGTCGTAATTCCTTCATGATTTACTACAAAATGATATAATTGCGTAATGAAAAGTGTTCTTGATATTATACATTGACCAAAGTATTTTGATAATATGGATGTATTTTTAATGCAAAATGATTTCATACAAATATGTGCTTTTGATAATTTATACTTAATATCAATTGTTGACCATTTGTGTGTTGTAATTTTTCTCTTGTTTTTTTTTTTTTTAAATATTTTGTTGGGATGAATCCTACCTGAACACAATTCAAATATACACTAGAGTTTATTAATGCTACACTTATTATATCAAATTCATTGTTAATATTTATTCGCATACCTTGCCATTTTTGAAATTGTATTTTTTATAAAATATTGAGTTTTTATTTTATTTTCTAGTTTTATTTAGTCTTTATTTCTTCAGCGTTCTTTTATAATTCTTTCACTTGATCTTTTAAATAATTAATTTTGTGTTGTAAGTCTTCTAGTTTTATTGGTGTTGGTTTGTCGAATCCTTTTAACACATCCTTTAATTTATATTGGTTTATCTGATTTTGTTTTTCTTCTTGTAACACTAAGTCCTTTAATCTTAATAGGTACTCTTTTCTAATTTCTTTGTCTTGAATTTTGTCAATTATATCTAATAAAAATTCTTTAGTATTGTTTTTTTTGATAACATATTTATTGACTTTAAAGTAAAAAAAAAAACAAAGTTCGATGCATCCACATTCGCTATCTGGTGATTGAGGAGTCACAGTACATTGGGAGGCGTAATCCGAATATTCCTATATTTGATATATCATATTTTCATCCTTAGAGCTTATTGGTTCATCTTTTGATTATATCAACTTTAATAATTGATTTTTTCACTTTTTATCCATTTTTAATTCTTTATTTTTATTATTTAATGAACATTTTGAAATGTAATTACCTTCCTTTTTACACTTATAACAAATAATATTTTTCTTTGTTGGTTTCTAGGTGACTTAAATCTTGTAGTCTTGTAGAGTTTTGTTTTTCGTTCATAATTTCTATAGTGCCCTTTTCTTTTATAGTGAGTATTTTGATAGTTTCTTTTTTCATATTTTTTGTATTATGTTGAAGGTGGCAATATTTTCTCAGACCCATATTGAACACAAAATCCTATTAGTTCTTATCTTTTTGTTTTGCTTTGTTTTTTTTAACTTTGCCTTTAGTTTTAAATCAATATATATAATTAACGTTTCGTTATTAATGTGATTAATCAGTTCTTCATACCTTAATTGTTTGTATGGTATATGTCCTACATATAATTTATTAAATGAATTTTTGACTCTTTGGCTAAATAATTTTGGTAATCCATTTATGAATCTTTCTTTCCAATATCCATTTCTACAATCACTTTTTGTGTATACTTTTGATAGAAACATATTTTTGTACAACTTAAAGTCTGTCATTGTTGGATATTTTAGTTTTAATAATGTTTCATTAGTTCAGTTTTTGAATATTGTAAGGTCTCTTAAAAAATATTTGGTTATTATATATAATAGTATTGTTACGAGGTCTTCTTCTTCAAAGTTTACTAGTATCAATTCTTTTTGTTTAATATATTGTTTCCTAGCAATATCTATTTGTAATCTCTGTAACTTTGTTAATTTATTATCTTACCATGATTTGAGGTTTCCAGTAAATCTTAATATAATTTTTTTTTCTATTTGATGATTTTAATTATTATTGACTTTATAAGTTGTTAATACCATTAGCGTTTCTTGTATTGTGTTCATTATCTGATGCTTTATCATACCATTTATATTCCATTCATATATACTTGATCAATTATATTATGATTGAGGGTGATGTGTTCTTTCTTTATATTGTATATATGGTATGATTTGTCTATTGTAGTAAAAACCTTGAATTTTAACATCTCGGAGGGCTTTTAATACTTTCGAAAATAATACGTGTATAAACAGAACTTGCAAATTTGATTTATGATTATACATAATTAATTGATTTTGAATTGAAAAAAAAATAAATAATTATATCATCTAATCATCTATTTCAATTCATATAAGACAAATTTATAAAAAAATTTTACACAAGAACCTTTATTCTACTTTTTCCCAAAGTCGTGGACGAGTTAACTCATCTGTCAGGGTTGCCGTAATATTTTACTCGTTCAAATTATACGCAAAACATAAAATAATTAAATAGAACATGTTGAATCGTTTAACATTTTTGTTTAAATTCGTAATCAATAAAATTATATACATTTATTATAAATCTAAATTGGAATATTAATAATATTTATTAAAAATAAAATAATATTTAATAATATAACTAATTGTATAACCATACAGAGTAAACCATATTTTTTTTATGAACTAGTATGCTTTGGCATTATTTGTTCAACAAAATTAAGCTTAATAATAAATCGATAATGAGTACGCTATCCCAGGCAGGGATGGATTGGGCGCCGATTTAACTATTCCCAAGTTACTTGATTTGCTTAATTCTGGTATTAATGAAGAAAAAAAAAAATTTGCGCATGTTAGCAACTTAACTTTCAATCGAACGAAATCATATTATTAAGGTTGAAGTTAACCTGGAAGCGCTTCTTGTAGAATTCCACCAGCTCTTTTGGATCTGTTTTTGTCTGCCTGTAGCCATCGATCTTGTTCAGCTCCTGCATGTGGAATTTTGTTAAAATTATTAAAACTTTCTTCAAATAGATTACGTTCTTCCTGCACCTGCACGCCAAAAAAGTGATTTTTCAAACCACCCAAGGTTTCACGTAATGACAATTGTCACCTGTAAAAATTTTAAAAACTAAATACTCACATTTTTATTATAAACATACTAAAATACTTTTTATAAAATTTAATAATATTAATTTAAAAATAAAATAAATAGATAAAAATGCAGCCACTGCAGATGACTTGCCGACAATGGTGGATTTATTTTATTTTTAAAATTTTTATTAAATTATTTTATTATTATTTTATTTTAAATTTATATTTTAATATTTTTATAAAATTTATTTTTTATTTTAATTTAAAAAGACAAAAATATTACTCTGACTTTACTCAAACAATGACTATTTGACTTTTAAAATTTTTACAGATGACAATTTGTTATTAAACGAAACCTTGGGTGCCAATATGTTAGTCAGCCTTTTCAAAATACCTCTGTCCATGCTGCTAGTTTAGGCCTGCCTTCTGTAATGTCATACTTATATACCTCCGATAAGAAGATCTGGAACCTTTCAACAAATGGAATGTAGGCTATGTCCGCCTGAGGATCACATAATTTCAGTTGAAATCAGAATGATACTCAAATCGAAGAATAATAATGACGAAAACTAAAAGAAAAAAAATGGAATTGTATGCGTATTCTGGCCAACATAATTGAGAAGTTAACATACCAAACTAAATTGACCAAGGAAGAATGGGCCATCATCAAATTTATTAAGAGCATTTTCTAAGTAATCGAAAGCTGCACCTGTTCCAAGTTTCAAAATTTTTTACTTCGGTTTAGATAGAAAACCCCTGACCATGGAAATACAGCACATTTCAAAATATACCAGCTTGTTTTACAGGGTCTCCTTTGAATGCAGTATACACATCCCTGTTAAATGTATCAGTGTATGATAATAATTCTTCACCAAAGTTCCTTTTGTCAAGATCCTACAATATTTTCACAACATCAGTTCAGCTGACAGTGAGAGATACAAAAGCTTTTACTAAGAGCAGCAATGAAGCATACACATCCCATAATAATAATATTATGAAAAAGTATGCACATCTTATAAAAATATTTAAAAATGCATATGCACATCTTACATTGGGGAAAAGAGAAGGTCCTCCAAAGCTGCTGTCAACATATTTAATCAAATCAATACTCTCTCCAATGATTTTGCCATTGTGTTCCAATGCTGGAACCTGTAAGGGATAACTCTAAATGTTAAATACTTCAATTATCCTAACAATGAATATAGTAGACATTAACACTGAAATACACCACCTATAAATTTAACTTTTTTTTCTCCTTCTAAGCAAGAAATGCAACGTAGTAAGATCAAACCATCTTTAAAGTATGTAAATCAAGCATAAGTATTGGAACTTGCTATCACATCCCATCTGTAGAAATAGTAAAAAAGCTGTAAATTCTTTCATATTAGGAATAGTAATATGTAGATCTTCACAAATTAGGAATATTAATATTAGGATTTATTTGTTTCCATTTACACTTTGTATTGTAACACTTTTCATCAGTATACAAGATAAGAAAAGTATTATATTTTATATGGTATTAAAGCCTTGGGTAAGCATCAAAACCCTAGACTTGCTAACTTTGCATTTTCCGGTGATATTTTCAATGAAGCTTTGATGATCTTTTCTCCAACGTCGGAATAGGCCTCCCAAGACACTATTGGGACGTCTCTTTCTCTTCAGCAAACTATTAGAAAATTTGTCTTCAAATTATGCCTCACACGTCGCTTGTGTTTTCAGCCTCCACCTTTTCCGATTATCTTCAATAGTGATCATATCATCTCATAGTTGGCACAAGCACTCACAAAAAGTGTCGATCTTCCTTTTTTGAGAATGGTGATCCATTCCATCGACAAATGAGCCATCTCTGGTTGTCAGAAAAGTCCATCTCTCTCTGTTCTTCTCAAAGCACTCATAGAAGGTGTCAATCCTCCCTCTCTGAGAAAGATGATCCATTTTCACAATGAATGCACCAGCTTCGATAGCTAAAAAAGTCCATCTCTCTTTGTCTTTCTCAGATTTTTGTGCTTTTGCATCTAGACACCTTCGATCAACCTAGAATGGCTCTTGTATCACTGTTATTTTCTTGTTTGGCTTCCAATTGATTGGTTGCTCACAGTATTGTTGTATTGATTACTCTTATTATTTTTCTATACTGCTATGGTTTGGTTAATTGGCATTTGGTTGTTATTTCCAATTGATTGGTTGATTGGCTTCTATCCAACGGATATGGTTGGTGAAGGGTCTTCCAAAACAAGTACACTCACCCCTTTTCTTTCTCTCTCTAATATAATTATTAAAAAATTCATGGGTAGCTCTAATTACACTTTATGGGTTGTATCTATTGAATTGTGGTTTACGGGCCAAGGATTAAATAACCATCTAACTAAGAAAGCATTAGACTTAAAAGATGATGATAGAGCTACTAAGACTAGAGAATATGCTTTGTTGTGTAGTTTGTTGTAGCAAACCATAGATGTCGCACTCTTCCCCATTTATAAAACATATAGAACACGTGAGGGAATTCAGAACCAAATAAAGCTATTATTTACTAATGATATTCAACAGTTGTACTCAACCATATCCCATATTGTTAACTTGAAACAACAAGATCTTAGTATGTCTAATTTTCTTGGTCGTAAGACATCCCTGAGATCTAAATTTAGTTCCTTATTGCCTATTGGTAAATCTATAGTGGAATATCTAGCCCAACTTGATCAGTTCTTTGTGGTATTGACACTTACAATTATAAATCTAAATGTTGCCTTAGTCTAAGACTAGATTTTAGCCAACACCACTATTCTTACCCTTGATGATGTTTTTTTCTGATTGTTTCAAGTATTTTCTAGTAGTATTGAGCATGGATCCCTTATTCTAGATACTTAATCTTGTCACTCAATATAGTATTAGAGATCATTGTGCTAAAGGAAACAAGGGTAGTCATCCTAAATGTAGTTATTATAATAGATGAGGACATACTAGAGAAAACGTTATAAATTGCTTGAACAACCCTCTCAAATCGCCAATGTCACCCAATCAACTCATTCAAATATTTATTCAGATAATTCTACGAGACAATCTTCTTAGCCATCATTGACTCCTATTGGTATCAATTACGAAAAGTATCTCCAATACTAGGTAACTAAATAGACATCTCAATCTTTAATAGCCTCACTTGCCCACTTTGGTAATTCAGTTGCTTGTCATACACAGTCCTCTAATATAGGACCATAAGTCTTGGATTCTAGTGCCTCTAACCACCTATTTGGTAACTTTAAATTGTTTTCTCATATTTCACATTTGAGTTCTCCTCATTTTGTCACTTTAGCTAATGGTACAATAGTCATGGCTAAAGTTAAGGGATATGCTTATCCACTTCCCTTTTTACCTTTAAAATTTGTTATTTACCTTTAAAATTTGTTATTTACCTTTCTAATTATTTATATAATCTTGTGTCCATTAATTAACTTACACGAACCTTAAACTATTCAGTCACTTTTATTAATGACTCTATCATTAGACATAATTGAGATTTAAGATAGCTGATTGGTGCAGGATGTGAATCACAGGAACTTCACTAGCTTTGTTGGCTTTTAGCATATGCTTCTTAGTCTTTCAAGTTTGTTATCTTTTTATTGGGAAGCAATCTCATACCTCCTTCTTGAAGTAAGTCAATCATCGAGCTATATCCCTATTTAAGTTAGTCCATTACGATATATGAGGTCCTAGCCAAGTCTAGTCTGTTTTAGGTATTAAATACTTTGTAACCTTTATTGATGATTTTTTTCAATGCACATGGTTATATATAATGAAAGACCATTTTGAATTATTTTTTATATTCCAAAATTTTATCTTAAAATTAAAAATCAATTTTCTATATTTGTTCGTATTTTGTGTAATGATAATACCTATGAATATTTGTCTACTTCATTTAACAACTTCAAGCTTCGCTTGTCCTAAGACAATCCACTAGAATCTCTCGTTTTCCTAATTGGTATGGCTCTTATCATACTTCATTATTGCTCCTTTTTCTTTTATTTTTGTTCCATCCTCTTACTCATAGGTAACTAATCAAAAGTGTTGGCAAGAAGCAATGAAAGAGGAACTTTAGGCTCTTCAAAACAATTAGACTTGGGAAATTGTCCCATGTCTACCTAAAATCAAGCCTAATAAGTGTAAATGGGTTTATTTAGTGAAACTTCGCTTTGATGGGACCTTGGATTGCCATAAGGCTAGGTTGGTTGCTCTTGGTAATCATCAAGAATATGAGATTCACAATGAAGAGACATTTGCTCCTATTGCCAAAATGACTACAATGCGTATGGTTCTTGCCGTTATAGCTTCATATGATTTGCCACTTTAACAAATGGACGTAAAAATTGTTTTCCTTCATGTTGATCTCAAAGAGGATATATACATGACACCCCCTACTGGTTTGCTTTCCTGTTCTACTTTAGAAGTTTGTAAGTTGAAACATTCATTATATGACTTAAAACAAGCTCCGTGAACATGAATGGAGAAGTTTTGCTCTTCATTGCTTTAGTTTCAATTTGTACAAAATCAATGACTCCTCCTTGTTTCTTTGTAAAACTTCTATGGGAATTATCCTACTTTTAGTCTATGTTAATGATATTGTTATAACTGGTATAGACGCTTTCAACAACATTTTCGAGATTGTTTTCATATGAAGAATCTACTCCCTTACCTATTTCTTGGGATTGGAAGTTCACATTGACTCTTCTGGAATATTTTTACACCAAAATAAATACATCCAAGATTAGGTTAATTTGGTTGGTCTTCAAGATTCTTCATCTGTTGATATTCTTCTCAAAGTGAATTTTAAGCACCACATTGAACAGGAAAAACTGCTTTATGATCCTTTATTGTATCAACAATTAGTGGATAGCTTAAACTACCTAACTATTACTAAGCTTGATATCTCCGGTGTTATCCAATTGGTTAGTTAGTTTATGCACTCTACAAGACATATACACTTGGTTGTTGTTAGTCACATCATTTGCTATCTCAAAGGTACTTCTTCTCATGGTTTATTCTTCTCTATTGGGTCTCTTATGCAAATTGTTGCCTACAACAATGTTGATTGGCTTGCTTATACCAATACCCATCACTCTGTCACTGATTAGTGCATATTTCTAAGGAATTGACCCATCGCTCTGTCACTAATTAGTGCATATTTCTTAGGAATTGTTTGATATTGTGGAGGAATAAGAAACAAAATTGTGTCTCCAATCTTCCACTAAATCTGAATATTGTGCTATTTCTGCTACATGCTCTAACGTCACTTGGCTTCAAGGGTTGTTGATTGAGCTTGGGTTTCCTCAACATGATCCCACTTCTCTCCATGTTGACAACACCAATGCCATACAAATTCTTACAAATCCAATTAACCATGAGCATACCAAGCATATTGAAGTCATGTTTCCATTGCATTACACTTAGCTAGTGTGTTTACCAAATCTCTCTCTCAACAGTGTCACCAATTTTTTGTTCATAAATTGATGCTTCTTAACCGATCAACATTAATTTGAGGGAGGACGTTACCATATATAGATAGCATTTATTTTCTCAAAATTCTCATCCTATAAATAAAATAAAATAAAATAAACAATTATTCACAAAAGCCTTTTACTGTATAACATTGCACGTTTCTTGAAAATCATTTAAAGGCTATTTATGTTTTATTTCATGCTTGACAGAAATTAAAATTGCCGTGCATATTTAAAAATTATCAAAACATCCTTACATAATTCCCTTCAACAAAAAAAAAAAAAGAACAGAACATGTTAATGTTTATTGAATTAATTTTCAACTAAATTTTTTTTTCCAAAAACACGAGAAATTAAAAAATGATAGAAATCTATCAAATCCACAATAATTATGAAAAGAAAAGAGAAATGTTTTCACAAGAATCACCTTGTTAACAGAGTAAACTTTTTCTGCGTACCAAGCAGGCCTGTCTTGAAGGTTTAATGGAACTAACTTAATCTTGTCTTGCAATCCCTGCCGATCAACAGTCCACCAGATTCCAAAGAAAACAGTAGGAAAAAATTAATAAAATCAAACAAATAATTCTAGACAACAAAAACAGCACAAAGAGTTAATCAAAAATTTAGAATAATTAAACAAATACCTTATAGTTTCTGGTGATCCACACTCGTTGGGCAAATGGACACGTATAACAAGTATACAGCCTTAGCAAAAAAAAAGTCACGAGATGTAAATCAAGTTGAAAAAGAAGCAAAAATTAACACCGAATGGCATAATTCAGAAAAGAAACTAAATAATTCCAAAAAAAAAAAAAGTAAAACCTGGTGGTTCCATCAAAGAGAGGTGGCTGTTCAGCCTTGGAATCCAAAACTGGAGGAAGATCTTCTTGCACGCTGTCAATAAGACACGAATATCATCATCATCATCCTCCTCCTCCTCCTCCTCCTCCTCCTCCTCCTCATCATCATAATTGCGATCATAATTAAAAAAAAACAAAAGACGTAAAATTGAAGCCGAAGAATGAGAAATCCTTACGCGGTCAACATTAAGGTAAGTTTCTGGAGCATTCGGAGGCTTTGAGTTCGTAGAGCTTAATTTGATAATGAACGGAGTCCATGGTCTGATATGATTAGAGTGACCTACGCGCGCGGGATAGGAGGTTTAAGTGAAGTTAGATCCTGTGAAGTCAAGAGCAATGAGATATCATATACTCAAGTTTATAATGGAATAATCTAGAATAAGGAAAATAAAATATTTAAATAAATCTCAGGTAAAGGAAAAAGGTTCCTGATTCTGATTCCCTTTTTATTATTATTTTGATTTTAAAAACTTGGGTTTCACCGTATATTTATTTTATTGAGTGTACATTGCTCATAAATTTATTGATTATTAAATTTAATAATTAATTTTATGAATAAGAATTTTTTGTTTACAATAAAATTTTTAAATTTTTTTAGCTTTTACACCTGTAAGCTTTTCTAAAAAAATACATTTTAAGTTTAATATTATTTTTATAAAATATAAGTTCAAATCTCAATATGATATTTCTATTAAAAAAAATTTCAACTTTAATAACAAAAAAGACTAAACACATTTTTAACAATAAAATACTAATTTTTTTTTAAAGTAGAATAATAAATTTTCAATTTTAACATAGTTTTTGGTCTTGTAAAGTAAAGAATAACTCAAATTTTATTCATTATATATCAATGTTGAAGTGTAGGTCAATTTTTACATAAATTAATTTTTATTTTTTATTTAAAAATACTAATATTTATGGTTTCAATTTATATTATATCAATAATATTAATTTTTTCTAATTCCTCGAATGGGAGCATGATAATATTTATTATTTATTTATTTATTTATACTATATAATATTGAAGGTGGATAAATAAATAAATAAATATTAGTATTTTGTTGTTAAAATTAATTATTTATTATAAACATAATATTATTGTCTCCACTCTCCACTCTTCAATTGAAATTTATTTTATGAACAAGAATTTTCTTTGTTATCAAGATATTAATTTCAAGAACTTAATAATCATTTTGATGAAGTTAATACATATTTGCTTTTATGTATAACATGTCTTGATTCTAAAGATTCATTTGTTGTGTTCGATAAGAGTAAATTGATTCATCTTACAAAATTTGATTCATATGATTTTTCTATAATTGATCTAATTGAACTTGAATGCCAACTTGAGAACTTTTTTGTTGATATGCATTTGAACAAAAACTTTGATGAAATAGTAAAAATTGGAGGTCTTGTTGAAAAGACGGTTGCTACAAGAAAACATATTGTCTTTCATTACTTATTTGTTTGTCAAATTATCATTGATTTTACTAGTTGACTGTAGGACCCGCCGCCACGAGTACCCCTGCTGTTGAATAATACTATGGGGAGCTCTTATTAATAAACTGAAAACTCGGGTACCCGCGACGGAAATCCTACGAAAATAAAATAAAAAGACTGAACTTCCTGCTATACAATTCGAGTTACACATGCGGAAGCTGAAACTGGAATACATACATCACTGAAATTACATAAACTGTTCTGTACAATGGGCCCAATGGCCTATATCATATATATACACTGTTCCTGTACATCTGGATACATAAAGCATTTACATAACGACCACACAGGTCCAAAACTGAATATACAAAACTGAGATCGCGGTGTGGGCCCTCTCCTGTCAGCCTCGAATCACCCGCTCCTCGAAGCCAGCACGGAAACCTGAAAAGGATGGAAGAAGGAGGGGGATGAGTGATAAAGATCACCCAGTAAGCGCTCCTTACTTCCCTCAATACCCAAGTAAGCACAAACAATCACAATAATCAAAATACATGGGCTTCGACCCTATTCATACATCTATGCGCTTGCTGAAATCTGAAACTGTTATCTGAATCTCATTCTCATTATATACTGATATCATTATTATTCATGTCATGATGTGTATGTCATGTCATACTAACTGAAAATACTGGATGCATACATCTGAATACCTCTCTGTACCTGAAGGTACCTGCTGTGCTGATCAGACTTGGTGAAATACAGGGATTCGACATCCTGGCCATGTGGGCTGAACTGTCTAGCTACTGGTTAGAAAACTGAATCTGAATTTACTACTGTCCAATCTGACTGGTGCCAGATGGTAAAACTGAAATGCTGCTGAGTACTCTGACTGGTGTCAGAAACTGAATCTGAAATACTGTTGAGCTTTCTGACTGGTGTCAGAAGGTTGAATCCTATAGATGCCCCCTCGTATTCACCCATACTCTTACCCGTACATCGGGTTTCAAATACTGAATACTGTTGAATCCAAATCCCTTGATCCTCTCTGAAGCTACATGTCATGCCATGATATGCATATGTAGCTTATTATCTGAATACATGCTCATCTGATGCTTATCTGAAGCCATTTAACCTTTATTCTGAATTCGCATGCTTAATTTCTCATTTTTAATTCTTTTTCTGAAAATCTGTAGGTGCACGGGCATGCGGGAAAGGTGCACGGGCGTGAGCCAGGACGCACGGGGTCATGCTCTGGTCGTGCGCCTGACCGTGCATGCTACTGAAATTTTCTGGGAATTTCACTGAAGGCGCATGCATGGGCGTGCGTCTGCGGACACACGGGCGTGCGTCTACGGACACACGGGCGTGCATGTGCATTTTCTGGCCGTGCATACAGCGTACACATGGGCGTGCATATGGAAAAACAAAGGCTCAGGGTCGTGCCATGCGGGCGCACGGCCGTGCGTCTTGTTCTTCAACAAGAGCACCGCCTGGAAAATGCTTTAAACTCATGCCAATTTTCCTTCAAACTCAAAATCACTTCATATATGCATTCCCAGCACTTCATATAACACAATTCAAGCATCAACCATCACATGCATCAATCCACATGAAATCTACCATGGAAGCTTCTTGATTCTCTCACTAAAACACACACACAACACATGCATGCTTCAAGGGTGGAAATTTATCATCAAAATCAACATGCAAGGCCATAGAAGCATTCCAAACATTCATCCACATGCATTTAACCCATCCATGGCATCAAAACTCACAAAGCAAGCTGGGAAACGCAAGGAAAAGGTAAGAGAACACTTACCTCGCGCCATGCTTCAGAAAACTTCTCAAACAACTAATCTCTTTGCTCTCTCACCGGATTGAGAGGTACTTGCTGCTGAATTTCCTCTCTAGGAATGGGAGGAACTGAAATGGAAGAGAGAAATTACTGAAGAAATGAAAATGAGTGAGAAAAGAATGACTTAACTCACGACTCTTCTTATATACTAGGCCATGCACGGGAGTGCATCAAGGGTGCACGGGCGTGCATAAGGGAAAATGGACTTATTCCATTTTCCGCTCACTCGCCAGATCGAATTCTTCCGAAAGGATTCAAACGGAGGCCACACGGCTCCGAAAACTTACTAACTCACCCCTGAACTTTACCAGGCTCCCAATCTCTCTCTGAATCCCGTTTCTAATCCCAAAACTCTACCCCTAAGGGCTTTCTGGATCTAGGATGCTACGTTGATACAACGACAATAGAAAGGGCTTTTTTTGCATTAATGAATACTATTAAGAGTTCATTATGTAATTGAATGGGAGATGAGTTATTGAGTAATTATTTAGTAACTTATATTGGGAGAGATATATTTACAAGTATTACTAATGAAACTATCATACAACAATTTTATAATATGAAAAGTAGAAGAGGATAATTTATTGAGGCTCATTTGTTGCACTTGATGAGAGTAAATTAATTTGTCTTGCAAAGTTTTATTCATATGATTTTTATGTAACTATTCTGGTTTAACTTGAATACGAACTTGAGAACTTTTTTGTTGATATACGTGTTAGACTCTTAAGTGTTTTGAGAATAATAAAAATCATATTAAAATATATAATGTGTCATTGACATGTTGGAATCATGACTAAAATAGGACAACACTGGTTTTATATCTTGCAAGTCAGATGTATGACTATGACTAAACTATGTACATCTGTATAGTTCATTTTGGTCTCATACATAGATTTTCATGGCACCATGACATTGCCTATACTTGGCTTTATGATTTTTATAAGTTATAAGTCTGGTCATGTGTAATATCCTAAGATAATAGAAATTAGAGTTAACAGGATTCAAAGGTAACATAGTTATTTAGAAGTTATATATGACATGTACCGTGCGTCTTAGGCATATAACCATGTGTCGCAATGTCCATCTATATATATGTTTATTTTTAAGATTTTTGTATTTTCTCTTCCTTCAACTTTTCTTTTTTTCCTTCCCTAGTGAACCCTAGGGCAACCATTGAGAGTGAGCAACTAGCAATCCAACATCAAATTAGAGAGCTTGAGCCATGTAGGACACCTCAGATGGGTATTACTGCTCACTGCTTAATATAATATAATAATAAATAAATAAAGAAAATACGGTCAATAATACCCAACCGAAATGCCTAAGCTGATCTGAAATACTGCAGCGGAAAAACCTGTGGTAACAATGTATACATAAACATATACATGCCCAAATAAAACTGAATTTATATTAAAATATTCATGGAACGTGTGTAATAAAAACGTGTGCAGTTACATGCAAAGAAAACTGTACAAGCATGTAAACCGAAGCATGCTGCAAAATAAATATAAACTGATCCCAGACGGTAGCCAACTCCTCCTCCCAGCCCCCAACATTTACCTGTAAAAGAAAGGAAAGTAGGGAGTGAGTGATAAATTCACCCAGTAGACACTTCTTATCTCTGACCCAACACTAATCCTTCTCGAAGGATCGCCACATCATCTCACACAGAACAGACTTACTCTGGCATTCTTATCTTCACTGACCGGATACTACCTCATACCGGATCGTAAAATACATATATGAGTATACGTAAACAACCTAGAGTGAAGAGTAATTCGAGCGGTCGAACTCGACTCACTAATCTCTCTCTTACTGATCATTATCTTTACTGTCCTATTCTGCTACTGTTTTCTGAAATTCACGTGTCATTACGTGACTTTTCATGTTCTGATATTCTGCTGTTCGTGTCTTTTACACGTTTCATATTCTGTTCATTTACTGTTTCTTACTGTCTTATCATTCTCTGAATGATATGCAACTGTGTCATATAATAATGACGTGCTATGCAGTATACTGAAAACATAACTAGGTTTGGGCCTGTATACTGAAAATAGTTTTCTAAAAATTGTTCATTGAAAACTATGCTGTTAGATCTTGGGATCCCATATCTGAAAATCATATAAAGCCATATCTGAAAATCATATAAAGCTTTATCTGAAAGCTGTACTGAAAACTGTGTACCCTAGGGGTACCATGATATACTGAAAACTGTACTGTATAAACTGATGAATACAAGGATTTGACACCCTAGCCATGTGAGTTTCTTATGCAAACACGCGTCATAAACTGTATGTGTCACGTGATGCCTCAGGCCTTGGCCTGTAACTGATCTGAACTGAGCGCCTCGCACTATACTGCATCTGATCCTGGGATCAGAAAACCTAAATCTGTTAGCTGAGCAACCCGACACATGCCAATACATAGGGCTAGTAATGAGCATATAGCTCCTAGTGCAACGAGTGCTAAAACTCACAAGTGCCCCATCGTATTCACCCCTGAAATCTATGTTTTTCAACTGAAAATATGAATTCGGATCCTTGGATCCATTTCTGAAAACACTGTATGACATGTCATGCTATGTTGTGTGTATGATGCATCATGTATTCTTATTTGAGCTCATTTTACTGTTTTCTATCGCTTGGATAAGGTTTATTGTGCACATTTCTCATTTTAAGCTTATTTTTCTCTTTTCTACCTGATGCACGGGCGTACGTGTTGTGTGCACGGGTGTGCATGAATGTGCACGGGACCGTGAGCAAGTCGTGCATGTGGTCGTGGAAGGTTTTGGATTTTCAAGCATTTTTTCTCATTTTCTTTTGGTGCACGGGCGTGCATAAGCTATGCACGGTCATGACCCTTCAAATTAGGGCACGCATGGCTACGTGAACACGACCGTGACCATGCAGATAATACAATGTGCATGGGCGTGCGCTACGAGTGCACGGGCGTGCGCTACGAGTGCACGGGCATGCATCTTACTCTGCACTTGTGTAACCCCTCGAAATCAACTCGATTCTCAGCCAAAACTCAATTCAAAGGCATAATAATCATATCTCACATGCAAAACACTTCATATAAGCGTAATATCCCTTTCAACAACTTAAATTCCCAAGCACATCATCCAACCCAATCTCAAAACATATATAACATACATATTCTCACACATCACATAAATATATGCATCAATCATTATCATAATCATCTCAAATCATTATATAAGCAAGAAAGCATTATAAGAATGCTATAATCAAACTCATCTCAACCAAAACATGCATCAAACATACACAAAATGCAAGGGAAAGAGGTAAGAAACACCTACCTCTAGACATGCTTTCTCTTTCAAGAAAATCGAAGGCTCAAACTGGATTGGACGGTCTTGGAAGCTGCTCTTCCCTCATAGGGTTGAAGTTCTCTGAAATGGAAAGGAAAACTTTGGATGAAAATGGTTCTGGAAACGGATAAGTGTGACTTAAAACCAAGGCGACTGGAAACTTATCGCATGCACGGGCGTACATCTCTCATGTATGGTCGTGCATGGCAGAAAAATTATAAAAATGTCATTTTCCTGCGCTCGCATGCAAATCCACTCAAACGGATCCATGCACAATCCACCAAACTCTCTAAAAAATCTCTATTTCACCCCAAAACTTACTCACAACCCTAGAATTTTCAAAAATCTCAATCTAACCCCAGATTAGAAAGCCTAAAAGACCAAACTAACCCTGGGATGTTACAAGCCAGCCAGGGAGAAAGATTCAACTACCATGGCTAGAGGTAAGTGTTTTCTTATCTCTTTCACCTTGTTTCATAATATGTTTTTCTTGTATGTTTGAGTTATGGTGATGCTTGCTAGATACTTAATGCTTATTTAGCTTGTTGAAGTGCTGAGATAATGATTTAGAAGCTGGTTGATGGATGATTTCCTTGAAATATGCATATATGTTTGAGTATATGTGTTTGATATGTTATCTTGAGGAATATGATGTGTTTAGCATGATTTGGATGAGTTGTGCAGGTTAAATATGCTTATGGTTGATGTATTGAACCTATGAGATAATTTGATTGAGATTTATTAACGTTTGGATGGTCAATAGCTGAGATTTTGAGTTTCCAGATGTACTATTATAGGATTTAAGTTAAGAGCATGACCATGTACCCGTAAATGCACAACCATGCAACCTTAATTTTGTAATGACACGGTCATGTATATAACCATGCACACTTAAAAAAACCTGGATACAAAACCATAGAAGCAAAAGGATGATTGTGTGCTTATTCACAATTTTATACACCAGTGTAAGCAAAGCACGAGAGTGTTATATAAGCTGTTACATGTTTGTGCAAGTGTATGACACACTAGTGCAACTTCATGCACGATCGTGTGTCTTATACCACACGACCATGCATTAAACCAAGAAATTACAAAAAATTCACAAACAAACGCACGACCCTATGAATCTGCCTACACGCCCGTACGCATATAGTATACGACTATCCACTTAGGCCAAAATGTGAAACAAATAGAAACTAAAATTTATCAACTAGTTTATGTTATTGAAATCATAACCAGAATAGTATAAATAATTCATAATCAAATTAAGAATGTTATACAAGCTTGAAAAGCTATGGAATCAAATAAGAAACTTATACGAGCATGAAAAACCTAATTTAAACAATATACAAAGTAATAGAACCAGAGATGTCAGGAAGAAATACACAAAACAAAATTTTAACAATTAACCTAGTTTAAACAACATTTGATTACAAGAAAAATCATATTAAGATATTATGCATGATATTTATCAC
This sequence comes from Anacardium occidentale, assembly GCA_026122585.1. Taxonomy (NCBI): domain Eukaryota; kingdom Viridiplantae; phylum Streptophyta; class Magnoliopsida; order Sapindales; family Anacardiaceae; genus Anacardium; species Anacardium occidentale. The sequence continues at coordinate 87,622 of JAJEJH010000042.1, forward strand.
ATAACATAACATGCCAAAATAGTATTTTAAAAAATAAATTAAGTTATATAGATATACATATTTTTAAAGTAGAAAATATGATGGTCCAAACACATTTTAGGATTAGATATGGTAGAGGGTACCTATAAGTTCGCATGCTCATTAGAGAGGAAAACCAATAGTAGTTAGAAAGAGAGAAAACTATGGTCATTAACTAAACTAGTTGTAGAGATAGAAAGTACTGATCATACATCAATTTTTAGCTTACTAATTATGTATTAGTATGATATAACGCACACAACTAAGATACTAAATCTCTATATTCATCAATTTAATCAATACAACAGGTATCTTCAAATATAAAGAAATTTCAGATATATTTTTCACTCAATATTACATTATTTTAGGATCTCCAGATCTTAATAGTATTTTTAGAAAAGTATTTTTCAAAAAAATGTTTTCAAAAATAGGCCTAAAGACCAATATATGATTATCAGTATAGACAAATATCATTTTAGTATATTTCATATCATGTCATACATAGCATGAAACAAAGCAAAGTAAAGAAATTATGATAAGTAACAGATAAACAAAATAAAGCGTATCAAATAACTTGATAAATAATAGAAAAGTCAAGTATATAAGATAAGAGACATAATTACGTATAGAACATTAGATATGTAATAAAATAAGTAAATTGTAGAATAAGTCAAGAATAAAACATCAAACGAGAAACATAATAAAGCTCAAAATTATATAAAGACTAGTGACAAGTCATGAATACTATAACCCAATGTACATTATAATTAGAAACAAAGAAAGAAATCAAGATTTTAGAGAAGTCATAAGTACCATAAAACCTAGGTACTATATTAAGAATAGAAAAATAATAAGTATGGAAGGAGAATTAAGTGTGACAAGTTACGTTAATCTAAATATTTCAACTATGTTATATATGTATATACATATATGTATTTATAGCATGATATGAATCAATAATATATACCATAAGACAAACAGAGAAGAGAAAAGTTTATAGGGCAAGAAATAAGTTAAACGGAGTCTATTAGATAAGGAAATATGATACATCAGGTACAAGGATCAGAATAGAATGAGTTAAAAAATAAGAGTAAAAGAAATAGATTAGAAATGTTAGTAGCTAAGACTATAGATAAAAAAAAGAATATAGAGCTTCGTGACTAATCACAAAAGTAAAACGAAGTTGAAAGTCGATTAAGGGTAAAGCTAAAAAATATTTTTTGAGTAATTTATCATATTCCACATAATTTTTTATTTTTTTTGCAGGCCAGTGATTCAAAAAGTTGAGCTAGAGCATGAGATGGTTAAGAAGCTGGATATGGTTTTGAGCGAGTCCTCACCCATATTCATAGTTTTGTATATATGTATATGTATATGTATATGTATATATTCAATTTTTAGTAGACAACATTTTTGGTTCACATGTTTTGTATAATACTCATGCATATGATGTAAAATATCATGTATGTTTCAGATATTATTAAATAGTATTAAAATATGTCGTTCTTTTAAAATATCGTACATCAAGTTTCAACATATCATTATAATTTCATTTAAAGCTTCCACATGTGATACATGTATTTATGTATATATAGTACAACTTATATATACAACATGTTTAGCTTATTTTATAAGATAATAATAATAATATATGAGGTTTTCAATATGTTGTATAGTATTTTTAGTATAATTATGTTATAAACTTCAACATAATGTATGTTTTTCAATAGACAAGTTTGTGAGAATTACTACGATATATTAGAGTATAATAATTGTAGCATCCTAGATCCGGAAGCCCTTAGGGGTAGAGTTTTGGGGTTAGAAATCGAATTCAAAGAGATATTGGGAGTCTGGATAAGTTCAGGGGTGAGTTGATAAGTTTTCGGAGCCGTGTGGCTTCCGTTGGAATCCTTTCGGAAGGATTCGATTAGGCGAGCGAGCGGGAAATAAGTGATGCTTATTTTCCCTGGTGCACGACCATGCATCATTGGTGCACGCCCGTGCATGGCATAGTATATAAGTGAGCCGTGAGCAATTTAGACACTTTTCTCACCCAAGCTTTCTCTTTAGCCAAAGTTTCTCTCTTCCTTGCAGCTCCTCCCATCCTTAGAGAGGAAATCCAGTAGCCGGTAGCTCCCAATTCGGTTAAAGAGCCAAGAGATTAGTGTTTGAAGCTTGTTTTCCGAAGCATGGAGAGAGGTAAGTGTTCTTCACTTCTTCTCGCGTTTTCCCAGCTTGTATGATGAATTGTGATGCCATGGATGAGTTCTTTATATGTTGATGAGTGCTGGAAATGCTATTATGCCATTGCATGTTGATTTGGTTGATGGATTTTCATTCTTGAAGCATGCATGTGTGTATGTATGGCTTTAGTGAGAGAAAGAAGATGTTTCCATGGTAGATTCCATGATTGATGATGCATGCTGCTTATGAAGCTTGAATTGTGTTGTTTGAGGTGCTGGAAATGTGTTATTTGTGTGAATTGGTGAATGAATATGAAATGGTATGCGTTTGAGGCAAGTTTCCAGGCGGTGCTTTGTTGAAGAACCAGATGCACGACCGTGCGCCAGTATGGCACGGCCGTGAGTCTTTGTTTTTCCAGATGCACGCCCGTGTGAACGCCCCATGCACGGCCTGATAATACACATGCACGCCCGTGTGTCCGCATACGCACGCCCGTGCATGCGCTATAAATGAATATTTTCCAGAAATTACAGTAGCTTGCATGACCAGGCGCACGACCAGTGCACTGTCCCGTGCGTCAGGGTGCACGCCCGTGCACGTTTCATGCACACCCGTGCATCAGCAGATTTTCAGAAAAATGTTATTAAATGGGAAATTAAGCATACGAATTCAGAATAAAGGCTAAATGGCTTCAGATAAGCATTTAACGAGCATGTATTCAGATAATAAACTGCATGTGCATATCATGACATGACATGTAGTTTCAGAGAGAATCAGGGGATCCAAATACAGTAGTATTCAGAACCTGATGTACGGGTAAGAGTATAGGTGGAACACGAGGGGGCATCTGTAGGATTCAGCCTTCTGACACCAATCAGAACGCTTAGCAGTATTACAGATTTAGTTCCTGACACCAGTCAGATGATTCAGCAGCATTTCAGTTTACCATCTGGCACCAGTCAGATTGGGCAATGGTTTTCAGATTCAGCTTTCTAGCTAGTAGCTAGACTGTTTAGCCCACATGGTCAGGATGCAGAATCCCTGTGTTCACCAGTCTGATCAGCACAGCAGGTACCCGAGGGTACAGAGAGGTATTCAGATGCATGCATCCAGTATTTTCAGTTATCATGACATGACATACACATCATGACATGAACACATATGATAATAATGAATGAATGAGATCTAGATGGTCAGTTTCCAGATTCCAGCAAGCGCATAGATGTATGATTAGGGCCGAGGCTCAGGTATGTTTGAATTATATGATTGTTTGTGCTTGCTTAGTTATTGAGGGAAGTAAGGAGCGCTTACTGGGTGATCTTTATCACTCATCCCCCTCCTTCTTCCAGTTTTCAGGTGTTCGTGCTGTGGCTGAGGAGCGGTTGGATCGAGGCTGACGGAGAGGGCACGCACATACACCTCGATCTCAGTTTTGTATCAGTTTTGGACCTGTGTGGTCATTTTGTATATGATGATGTATTCAGATGTATCTGAACATTATGTATGTATATGATATAGGCCAGTGGGCCCATTGTATAGAACAGATATGTGTATTTTACAGTCGATGTATATATTTCAGATGTATATTCAGTTTCGCTTCCGCATGTGTACTGAATTGTATAGATTCAGGATGTTTACTTCATTTTCGTAGGATTCCCGTCGCGGGTACCCGTATTTTCAGATTATTAATAAAAGCTTCCCGATATTATTCAGCAGCAGGGGTGCTCGTGGCGGCGGGTCCTACAATAATAATAGTAAATAGTAATATATAACAGATACACAAGAATTATTATGTGAAAAATCTCTAACTAGGCAGATACACAAGAACAAATGTAGAGTTCTCTTAAAAATGTATAAAAAATGAGTGCAATGTGAGAAAGATAGTGAGAACGAGCAATATAATTGTAAGCTTGATTGTGAAATGTAATCTCCAACATTTCTCACTTCAAATTAACTCCCTTTTATACTAGAAATCTTACTAGAAAAGGAAATGAGTCGTTGCAATTAATTTGTATCCATTGGGTAGGTGAAAAAACTCTATTACACTAAATTTTCCAAGTGCATGGTTGTGTCCCTTAAGTGTATGATTGTACTTGTTTTATTTATGGTCTCAATCAAACTCTAAACTATCAAATTCATAACACCCATCAATTATACACAGTTGTGTGTTTCTTATACATAGTCATGCTTCATCATTTTATGGATATCTCTTCAAATTCTAGATCTTGTATGAGATCATGGTGCCATCGACACATGAGACATATACAATGACTAATCAACTTGTACATGTCATATGCCAAAGCTACAATATCATGTTTCTTGAATGTTAACTATGTTGATTATGCACAATGAGCTTTGCATGATAAGGTTGGTGGTGTTCGTCCATTCTTCATAATGCATGGTTGTGCATCATCATGACATATCTTTTTTAAGAATCGTCATTGCACAATTACTCTTGCACGATCAGCTTGGTGGTATGCCTCTTTATTTCTTCATACACATGGTTATGTTATAAATACATGCATGGTCATGCATTGACTTGAGAGCCTTAACCATTGTGCAAGATGAGGCTACATGATTCAAGAGGTCATGTTCCTTTACATATTATCATGCACAATTTTGTGTCATATTTGGACATGGTCATATAATTGACTTTTGACCTTTGACACAATACAATGAGGCTTCACGAGAATGATTGGTCGTGTTGGCCTTAAAAATATGCATACATAGTCTTGTATTAATATTACATGGTCATGTTAGTCTTGTATTAATATTACATTAAGCCCTTTTTAGTCATAAACCAAGTCATGTTAAGGGCAAATAAATCTTTTTATCATATTTTTATTATCATCAAAATAACAAGGCTCCAAAAATTGATAAATATGGTCATATTTACTTAAGCTAGAAAGAAATGATTACATTATTTTATTGATGTTAAATTTAGGCTAATTATTTTATTTTCCCTTAAAAAATGATTAAATGAAAAAGGAATACGTCAACAAAGGAAAAAAATTAGAAGTTGTGGGAAATAAAAAATGAAAGCGGTGGTAGAAGTGAAGTCAAGATTGGGCGTGATATTGAGAGAATTGGTGGGAGAAATAAATTGAGGGAGAGAAAAAACAAACCACATCGATTGATGAAGTTGGAATATAAAGTTTTGTCGACCTCTTTCTTTTTAGTATTGTTTGTGGGGACATCGCACCTATAACTACCATCATTGAAAAAGATAATATTGTACCAATGAGTAACTCTTCAATAAAAAACCAAAAAGGAGATTGTTTTAGCATGTGATGTTTCAACTACGGTATTAAGAGTTATTTTTTCTTTCTATTATAGACGACTTCTAAATATGAAACCAAAAAAGAGAAGAAAGAGCTAGAAACAACAAAGAGTCAGACAAAACTTAACGTGGGCTAACAAGACTGGTAGTGGTGAAGAGAGAAGAAACTAGGTAAGCTAGTTGTCATTTGATGTTTTTGAGTTTTTGATGGAACGTGAGACAAGATTAGGGTGGATGAAGAAGAGATTGAAAGAGAGAGTGTCAACCAACCATAAATGCAACTTCACACTTTAAGATATTGTAGGCTTTTTTTTTTTTTTTGGTTGACGGAGTAAAAACATTGTATTTAGTGAGTGATAATATGATAAATATTAGTTAGAGGTAATATAACATGATTAGAAAAAATGAAACAATTAGGAATAATACAATGATTGCAGTTTTTCATAGGCGTTAGAGTTTTTTAGTTAACTGAGTTAAATTTTTGATAAAATTAGAAGAAGGTATAATTTTTGCCATAAAAAAGTAAAAACGTTTATAAGCAAAACCTTGGGTGGGAAAATGAAATTGTTTTTAAATCATGGACCGGAGAGGTCTTAGTTTCGAATCTACTTGGGCCTCTGTTTGTTTGTTAAAAATAAGTCCAAATTGAAAAGATATTTTAAGAATAAAATTCGTAATGGTGCTCGTGGAAGATGTGTGCCAACGAATGATAGCCCATCAGGATGAGAACAAATATCAGGAAAGGAATCGAATCAGACGGCCTGTATTGAAACATCCAAACGCAACGCTTTCCCTTTATTAGCTTTCTCACCGAAAGCCATCCGACGGCGCGTATTCTTTTCTCATCTCCTGTTCTAGCTCTTGACTCCTCGTTCCTACACTTGAAGCTATACATTTCTCTCACAAATTCGATGGCAACCGACACAGACAAACTCACGGCGGTGAACAACACTAGCGCCGCACCATCCTCAGTGAAGGAAAACTCTAAAAACACTGTGAACACCACAGATCGTGTGCAAAACCCTCCAGCCGCTCCCTCGTTCACCGCTACCACCACCATTGGAGTCAAGAAGGATGGCGAGAATTCCAAGACGATAGCCATCACTGCCTTATCTCCGGTATCAGGGGACGCTCCGGTCACCGATGCTCAGAAGAAGATCCGCCGAGCTGAGCGTTTTGGTATGCCCGTACAGCTGTCTGAGCAAGAGAAGCGTAATTCTCGAGCTGAAAGGTAAGGAAATCTCGTAGGTTTTGTAATTAGGGTTTATTAACTTTTTCGTAATTTTTTAATAGTTGATTATTTGAGTGGATGCTTCTCGTAGTTGTTAGTTTAGTGGATGCGACTGAATGGGTCTTTACGAATGAATGCACTTTTAGAGGAACAATTGTGCTTTAATGCTTTGCCTTTTTGTCCATGTAGCTATGTTCTTGATGCAGACCATGGGTAATTTATTTACATGTAACATTTCTGATTCTCCCTCTGGAATTTTTGGGTCTGTGCTTTTTGCTTATATTTTGAACAAACATTGAACCAGATGATACGTCTATAATAGTTGAAAATATAGATATATTCAACTATAACTGACAAATGTGTATTTGTGATTCTCTTTGTTTTGTCCGATATTCTTCTTATTGATTAAGCGATTGGAAGGGAGCATAAGAAATAGTATAAATGGTGTGGAACTTTGTTTTATTAGTGATATTAGAATTTGCATGTATCGTCACAACGTTTCTTTTTTTTGTTCTTTAACTAAGGTACTCAATTTTGTTTGTTGCTGGTGTTATAGGTTTGGAACTGCAACCAAGACAAGTGCATCAGAAGTATCAAAGACATCAGAGGAACTGAAGAGAAAGGCTAGAGCAGAGAGGTCTCGTTCTAAGCTAAATTAATCTGGTGGAAGAAATTGAATTTCAGAAGCTTTTCTCTTATTTGCTAATCCTGTTTGTTCTTTTTCAGGTTTGGGCTTCCTGTGCCAGGTTCGGCTACTGATGAGGACCAAAAAAAGAAATCTCGGCTTGCCAGGTTTGCACCATATTCTAAACCAGACTCTGTTGAGGAAGACAAAAGAAAAGCAAGGGCACTTCGGTATGTTCTTATTGGGAGATAATGTTTCTCTCATGTTCTGTTGGTATATCATTTCATAAATGCTTTATAATTGTCTTTATTGCTACAGTCAGGGTATATGTATATGTGTTTGCTTGAAAGTTATGACTGACATTGCTATTCTTTTTGCAGTTTCTCTGGAGCTTCATCCAGTTCTCTCTCACAAGAAAATGGACAGGGAAATATTGAACCGGTAAGGCTTTCTTTTTAATGTTCTATTTCATGCAAAATCTTTGAACAAGAAGCTGCATTGTAATTTTTCTTTTTCTAAAGTGTGGATATGCTAATATTACTCACTTGTTTTATATATCAGAAGGCTGCTATTGCTGACAAAGCTGGTGGAGGGGCCTAAAATTGACTTTCAAATTTTCATATTAAGGTATGTTTTGAGAATGCTTGTGTAGCATTTTGCATTGGCATGTATTGTACTATTAATTTGGCTGATCTTTCTTTTCAATTTTTGAATGATATGGTTTATGATGTGGGTGCGTGGGCCTGGTATATGCACTTGTAGATGTATATTTTATTTGAACCAGTATAATTTTCCTCTATTTAATATTTCTTGCAGGTCTAGGATTCTAACTTCCAGTGATTCCCTCAGCATCTTTGTACCTATATCAACTTCGTGGTTGCAGTACTACATCCTTTGATAACTTTTTGCGGGGTAGTTAAACAAGATCCTGTGCCAGCTTTATATCGTATAAATCAACTGTAATATCAATTACCTGCTGAGGCTTAGAGTGATTAACATCTACCTCTAGTATTTACTTATCTTAACATCTGCTAAGAATATCAGAATTTCTGAAGTACCAACTTGGGAACAATTCTCTTTTAAAATTTTTCTTTTTCTCTTTTCTCTACAAGAAAAGGTGCTTATTTGATGAAATTACCTAGAGGTAAGTGGGTTCATTATGGCAGCCTTCCTTGAATATATAGTTGATGTTCCCAATCTCTAAATATCCTTCTGAACTGGGTTTTTTGGATCTTGTGGTAATCAGGCATAGGAAGTGACATTATTGGCTTAACTGGGAACCATGTAATTGTTTTCTTCGACTGAATTAAAGAATTTAAGCATTTATCAGGTAAGCTTGGTTTGACTGACTGGACATGTAATTTAGTTTCACTTGGTAATTGCAGATGGAGTTATTGTTGGTGAGTGTTAAGATAAATAGGATCTAGGGTTAGTTTTTGACATGTGCAATTTGTACGAACAAGTATATTCTGCTTGTTTCTAGATCATTTGTGTGTTGAGAAAGGTCCTGGTAATGAAGATTCTGTCAGATGCCATTTCTTGTAGTTGTAGATTATCAATGAGGTTTTCTCTCTTCTATGTATTCCTTTCAAGCAAAATACAATCAGAAAACAACAATGATGGAAAGAAGGATGAAATGTTGAGGTGTTTTTTTATTTTTCTGGGTCACATGTCATATGCTTACTGCTGCCAATCAAGGCTGAATGTTATTGGTTGCTGTGATCTATATTATGATGCTACATTATCAGTGCAGTTGTTGTATTGCATCAGGAGTGACATATAAGGCAAATCTACTAAGAGATGTTTAATGGGTTTTAATTGATTTGAAACAAGTCTGATTGAAAACCTTGTAAATATAGTTGTTAAAATGTGTTGTGTATTTTTATTTTACTATTGATTGATAAGTCATAAAATTTACTTGTTTAGTTTCAAAGGTGGGAATTATTTGCAATCCGGTTACTTCAGAATTCTGATTTTCTTTCTTGTCTTAAGACAAGTAAATGCTTGCAAGGTGCTTGTTAATTTTCTTTGGTTCTCAGAGTGCCATGGAGTTGTTCAATGATATCTCGGTTTGTTATGTTTGGTAGTGTAATTTTTTGTTTTTATTTTTTTGTTTAAGGATAATTGTAAAATTTAGGAACATGAAGTCAAGGTTGTATGGATATTACTTTACTGTTGGATTTACTGTTAAGTATTTTTTATACGAGATGTAATGTTTTTTGTTAAGAATTTATGATGTGTTGTGTTGCTCACTAGCTTAAATATTAATTACTCCCACACTGGAGCAAGAATTAAATGATTAATGGGTATGTAGCGAAGCTTAGTAGCGAGTGAAATCTCTTTTATCTTCATATTCTTACCATCTACTATTATTTTCCTTTGTTATTTTTATTTAGTTCTTGAAAGCACAATAGTCTGTAATGTTATAACTGTTGGCTTCTCTTCCTCTGTTTTGGTCGACAATTGATGGCCATGAAAGAGCAAGTCCACCCACTGAAGCCCCCACTGCACCCATCTCACGGCCTTCGCACAACAAATCAATCACTAATCTGACGAGGCATCAACATCCATCCTCGCCGTTAATTTGCTGTCTTACCGTCACTAATCACCACCAGCCCTACACTTTAGCAGTCAAGGCTCCAGGATGCCAGACAAGTTTTTCTCTCTTCTAGGCGACCCTCCCGTATCGCGGTTTTATATTAGCTATTTAATTTATTTAATTTGCAACTTTTTAAATAACATTATAAAAAAAGATCAAGGGGTCACACAAAAGTAGGTGACAAGGAGGGAGTGTCTGTTGGATTAGAAAATTGTAGTTGTAGAAAATTGTAGTTGTAGAGTAATGGTATCTACAAACACTTTTATGTATCTATTAATTTATTTATATGATACGTTATCATGTGATTAGATATTAATTTATTATTAATTTAAAATCATTTAATCATATTTTAATCATATAATCATTTATGTAAATAAAATAAATATCAAAAATGTATATCCGTACTTTTATTGAATAACTTAAATGAATTTAAATAACATCCTGATTTCTATCAGTTATGGTATATGTGCTAGTTTCAATTCCTATGTTGGACGTAATTGAAGAAAAGAACCAACTTCCTGGCTTTGTAAATTTCCATTTTGTTGGTCTAGAGAATAAATGCAGAAAACAATGAAAACTTGGTTTAAGAAGTTAGATACACGGGGATTGTTGTGACTGCGAAATGATTTTTGATTAAAAATTACGTTGAACTTCACAGCCTTAGATAATCTAAACATGGGATCAATCATAAAAATGCATTAAGCTACAGCTTCAAATGATGCAAAAGAAGCTAAAAAGAAACTTTTATCTAGAGAGATTTCCACCTTACATATCTTATGCTTCTTCTGCAGGAGGAAGAGAACTGTTGTTCCAATGCAACTAATCTCCTGATGGAAAAGTAAACTCACAGAAGTCTAAGATAAAGCAGCTAATCTCCTAGTAGATTGAACATAGGTTCCATGGCATGCAACGCTAGAAGTTTGCAGATAATGAGTTACCAAGACCTCCTCTTATTGAAAAGGGTGAGCTGCAGTTGAAGCTCCTATCCATCAAATTGGGATCTAAATATAAAACTACCACTGTGATATCATCATGGAAATGTCTTCTCACCCCTCCATCGATCTTTCTCAGGTCTGAGTACCTCATTTCTCTTTTCTTAGCTGCTACTTTTAGTGCAGCTTTAACCAGTCTCCTAGCAATTCCCTGCATCAACGTTGACAGGATATTTTGTCAAGGTTGTAGCTTTTGAAATATTACGCTGATCTATATGTTTAAGCCATCATTATTAAAGTAATCAGAGTGCTGCTATAGCAATGGCGATTACAGGACCGAATAAGTTGTATAGATGCAGGTAGAAAGTGGGCTTACATTCCGTGGATAGTTATGGACAATGTTGACAGCCTCCTCATTGCTAAGATGCTCCCATAGGCCGTCAGAAGCAAATATGAGAAATTGATCTTCTCGGCCGAGATTATGTACTAATATTGATGGCTCTGGGCTGAGGATTGGCTTGTTGAATGATTCAGGCAGTCTAAACTTACATGCTAGAGGCTCTCTGTTGAACTCTGCCTTCTTTAGATACGCGTCACCAATGGATCTTGAGATCTGCAAAGACAAGGAGAAACCTGATTCTTAATACTCTTTGTTTCACCAGCAGTCTCTACTGTTAGAAGCCATAGCATTACCTGTATGATGCCCTTCACACGCCACACTTTGTGCTTCAACACAACAATTTGAGAGTCATTGGGGTGCAATGACCGAAGCTCATCTCTCTCAAAATCTATATTTGCATTGTGCTCCATGGATACCTGTATAGCAGAAACATCCCTAGTGCTCCTTTCAGCTCTCCCTAATACTACTCTAGAATCCCCAACATTAGCGATGTATAGCGTTCTATTGCATATCAACCCCACCAAACAACATGATCCCACTGATGCCATCTGTGGCTTACTGAGCCACTGTTCCCTCACCAGGGAGAGAAACCCCTCTTCAGTTGCTGAGAAAGCCTTTCTTATAACATTTTCTGATATCTCACAGTGCTCAGAAGCAAACTCTACATCGGTAGAATCAGAAAGACAAGAGTTAAGTATTTTATCACCTAATTCAAGAAAAAGATAGCAAATTTCTTTGGAACTGAAAGCAGTAACAATCGAACTTTATGATCAACCCATAAAATACTACATGGTAAGTTTGTTTGGGATATGTAGCTGTCAACTCATTGCGAAAAGACTGAATAAGAGTATTAGAGCTAAGTATTAAAACTTTATCAAGCTGAAGAAATAGCAAAGAAATGAAGAGGGAGCATCAACGTACTCTTAAGATTGCGGAAAAGGTTGTCATTGATAAACGTTGCAGTCTCAGGTCCCCCATGTCCATCATATACTCCAACAAACGTTCCGTGAGGACCAGAATTTCTAGAACTCAATGGCCCTGATTCCAGTTGGCTTTGATCCTCCAACACACTATTGGCTTGCATCATAGCCATTGAGAATTCACCATAAACGTGTTGTCCCAAATGCTTATACCATAACAAACCATCAACTCGACCACTATCTTGATCATCAAAAGATGACTTCCAACAAGGTTTAACCATCTTCAAGTACTCACTTGACATCTTATAATGACATATAATTCAGAATTACATCATCCAAATGTTCATCAAAACTTAAAGAAAAAGCACTCTCAATCTAACGTCCAAGTTATTGTTTTGACTTTAAAGTCACAACCACAATACTTAAACTATATACCTCCTAAAACCAGACACTCACTAATGAGTACAGTTCTCAGAAGAAGACCAAAAGGGTATGGGCTAAATGAAGTATAAAGAGTATCTAGGGACAAGAAGGCAATAGTTTTTATGAGTTCAGAGAATAGGAAGGTGTGCTGGTGGTGTGTACCTTGAATCTGGGTTAAAATGTGTTTGGTCCTTCCCTCTGTGCCATCATAGAAGGAACAGACTTAGCTGTTAAAGAACATAAATATTTGATATAAAACACGGTTTGGTCTGAGATCAAAGAGACCAAAGGGAACAATGGATAAGAAAACGGTTTTGGAGTTATTCGGTAGAAGATCTTCATTTTGTTGTCAGATGAGATCCAAGATGGGAAATAAAGAGATTTTAATTACAAACTCTGACGTTTTTGTTCTTCTTTTCTTGTTTCTCTCTCTTGCGTCCTTGTTTTTTCTGTCTTTGTGACCCAGTGAGTTCCTTCAAGCTTTTTAATTCCATGGCTGAAATTTTTTTCTCTCTACTTTTAATAGCAATAATCCACCATTTTAGGCGGTTTTTGCTCGTCTTAATACTCAGTTTTTGTGTTTTTCTCCTTAATCTGAAATCAAAAGACAACATTACATACTTTTCCATGGATTTAGGAGCTTAAGACACTACCGTATCTTATCCTCTTTTTATGGTCATTTCAAGTTTCTACTTGGACTCTTTCCTCCTTTGTTGTATTTTTTTCACTCAGTTTAGAACTTTTTTATTACAAACTCCTCAAGACACTAAACACTTCCATCTTTCATCAAAAAGACTTTACCGAGCTAAATTTTCCGATTGAATTGCCAATTACACAGCAAGAACTGTGGCATGCTCCACAAAAGAGAGCCGCTGCATGGCCCAGAGATACAAGTTAAAACACGAAGTGGGATGGCAACCGGGCCCTGTGTGCTGGTGGAGAGTGGTCAAGTTTTTCGGTACATGCACTACAACTCAACATACTGCCATGTTTCACCAACTGGGTCCGTAAATTAATCAAAATTTGGCTTGTTCCCAGGACCATCCATTTCCACAGTCAAGAAAACGCCCATCCACTGTTGTGAAATGTTGTGTTGAAAACACAATTCTGCAGCTTGCTTTCCTGGTTCACTCACAGAATATGAAGGAAGAAAAATACTGTGAATAGTTGTTCTTCCTTTTTGTATTACAACAGCTTGTTTTTCCATTGAATCAAATTGAATATATACATCAAGTAATTTTAAGTTCAAGTACAAATTTCAGCCAAAATTATGGATCACCATACAAACAAAAGGTTTGGTTTGCAGAAGTTCACCTAATGCACCCAATCCAATTGGTTTTGTTACATATGAATTAAACTTGTAACTAAATCTTTTACCTAGCTAGTAAGCTATGTCACCATAACAAATGATATACAAAAATAAGTTTGGCTTGTCTTCTCATGTGACAACTTCTTTGTGCTTTGCATGCTTTGGTTTTTGAATTTGGTGCATTGTTGAACTTCATCTCTTCTTCTCTTCACTCCTCCTTGACATGCTTACTAGTTACTCCCAATTGTGTTCTTAAATATTGAAATCTTCATCCAGCAACTGCCTTAGTTAATATATCAGCAAGTTGAAACTCTGAGCTGCAATGGATTAATTTAAATTCATCTTCATCTTCGGCCTGTCTTATAGCATGAAACTTGATCTTAATATGCTTGGTTCTGCCATAAAACACTGGATTTTTTGCAATTGCTACTGTTGACTTATTATCACAAAATATGACAGTGGCTTTTGCTTGCTTCTCATGCAAATCTTCAAGAATTTTCCGCAGCCAAATTGCATGATTTACAGTAGCAACAGCAGCCATATATTCTGCCTCAGCTATAGATTGGGCTACCACATCCTGCTTCTTGGAGTTCCAGCATATCATACCTGAACCAAGGCTGAATGCATAGCCTGAGGTGCTTTTTAAATCATCAATAGAACCACCCCAGTCACTATCAACATATCCAGTCAGTTCTACATCCTTTTTGCTACTGTAGAACACTCCAAAGTTTAATGTCTGCTTTATATATCTCAGCACCCTTTTAGCAACTTTAAAATGCATTTCACTTGGCTCTTGCATGAACCTAGATAACAAGCTTGCTGCATGCATTATGTCAGGTCTGGTGGCTGTTAAGTATAACAGGTTTCCAACTAGGCTTCTGTAAATTCTACCATAAACCTTCTTTGAATCATCAACTTTGCTTAATTTCACATTATATGGTAAGGGGTTGTCTACTCCATTTGACTCAGCCATGCCAAATTTTTTTAAAACTTGGGCTACATACTTGTGCTGGCTGATGAATGTTTCATATTCAGCTTGATTCACTTGTATTCCAAGAAAGAAATTTAATCTTCCAATATCAGTCATTTCAAACATTTCTTCCATATTTCTCTTGAACTTAGCTAGCAATTTGGAGCCACATCCAGTAATTAATATGTTATCAACATAGAGAGAAATAATTAATATTTCTCCTTGTTCAGCTTTGACATACAAGGTAGCTTCACTCATGCTTCTCTTGAAGCCAATGGTCTTCAAGTAGCAGTCAATCTTGCTGTACCAGTTTCTTGGTGTCTGTCTCAATCCGTAGAGTGCCTTCTTCAGTAAGCATACTTTATTCTCTAGTCCAATTTCTTCAAATCCAGGTGGTTGCTCAATGAAGACTTCTTCCTTCAGGTCTCCATTAAGGAAGGCAGATTTAACATCCAGTTGGTGTATTTTCCATCCTTTTTGAGCAGTTAAAGCAATGAGTAATCGAATTGTATCAAATCTAGCAACAGGTGCAAAGGTTTCAGCACAATCAATTCCTTCTTTTTGCACAAAGCCCTTGGCAACCAACCTTGCTTTGTGTTTATAGATAGACTCATCTGGATTCACTTTTGTTCTAAAGATCCATTTAACTCCTATGACTTGCTTATTATGAGGTCTGTCAACTAGCATCCAAGTATTGTTTTTCATAATCATCATAATCTCCTCCTCCATAGCAGCTCTCCAAACTGCCAGCTTCATGGCTTCATGGTAATCAAGTGGTTCAGCTTTTGCAATACTGCACCTTGAATAGATTTCTTCCAAGCTTCTCATTTTGCCTCCAATGATATCATTATCTTCAATTTTTGATGGGTTGGAATGAGTTTCAACTTGTACTTCTTTGAGTTACTGAGTTGTCTTCATATCCACTGGTTTCATTGCTTTCCAATCCCATTGAAGATCTTCATCTGTCTTCAAGTCCTTATGGACTGTAACTTTTTTAGTTATAGGATTATAAACCCTGTAGGCTTTTGATATGGTGTTGTATCCCACTAATATGCCAACTTCAGCTCTCTGTCCAAGCTTGTCTCTTTTGGCGGCAGGTACATGAGTCCAACATAGACTTCCAAAAATTCTTAAATGTGTAATGTTTGGTTTTGAGTTATACCAGACTTCATATGAAGTCTGATTTTTCAGGGATTTGCTTGGCAATCTATTGAGCAAGTATATGCTTATGTTCACAGCTTCTGCACAAAATCTTTTAGGAAGTTGTTTCTGAAACAGCATGTATCTTGCCATATCCATTACAGTCCTATTTTTCCTTTCGCATACTCCATTTTGTTGGGGAGTATAAGAGACTGTTAACTGATGCTTTATTCCTGCCTTCTTGCACATTCTTTCAAAGTTTTCAGAGGTAAACTCCCCTCCATTATCACTTCTTATGCACTTGATTTTGCTCTCTGTTTCATTTTCAACCATGCTTTTAAAAATGATGAACTTTTCTACTACTTCAGCCTTTGCTTTCAAAAAGAAAACCTAACACATCCTACTGTAATCATCAATAAACAGTAGGAAATATTGACTACCACTCAAGGAGCTTACTGCCATTGGTCCACATACATCAGTATAGACCAATTGCAACTTCTCATTTGCTCTCCAGGATGCAGCTTTTGGAAATGGGAGTCGAGCTTGCTTTCCAAGTTGACAGACTTCACATACATTTTCTGTCATTGCCACCTTTAGCATCTTTATTACTGAATTTTCTTCATAAAACCTGTCAAGCCCAAATGCATGAAAATGCCCCAGTCTCTTGTGCCATAAGATTGAATTTGAAGTTACTCCAATGAAAGCTTGTGCATTCATTTTATCTAAATCACACACAAAACTTCTATGCACCATATCAACTATCATTGCCTCATATCCTTTCAAGTCATATACTATGTATTGCTTATTTTTGAACTCAACAGTGTAGTTATTCTCTAGCATCTGTCTTATGCTTAGCAAATTATGTGCAATTTCTGGAACATATAAAACATCATGTATAAACTTGGTACCTTTTGAAGACTTCACTACAACAGTTTCTTTTCCTTTCACTTGCACTGCAGCTCCATTTCCTACCTTAACTTTTGTGATGTTGCATTTTTGGAGATTGATAAAGAGACTTTTGTTTGAGGCCATGTGATGTGTACAATCACTATATAATAGCCAAGCTCTGGACTGCAATATATTTTCATAATGGTTTGCTGTGAAAAGTTGTTCCTTTGGCTGCTGTACCTCATGCACTTGTTCTTCTGCCACTTGAGTCTGCTGCTTGGTTACTTTTGCTTTGTTTTTACAAACCTTTTCTATATGTCCATATTCTTTACATGCTCTACACTGGACTCCTGGTCTGAACTAGCAGTATTTCTCCAAGTGGTTGGTTTTTTTACAATAAGAGCATGGAGGAAATTTTCTTCTTCCTCTTTGTTTTCCTTCACTGCTTTCTTTTTTTTCCTTTTCCTTCTTTACTAGTTGTTGTCTTGAGGTAAACGAAGGTCTTCCTTTCAAGCTTGCAGAGAATGCCCCTTCCATTATGCTTCCATCTCTTAAGGCTTTCCTTTATTCAACAGCCTGCAGTGAGTTGGAGAGTTCTGACAGTGTGATCTTTGTTAAGTCATTTGAGTCTTCCAAAGATAAGATTTTTGCTTCAAACTTATCTAGAAGACTAATGAGCACTTGTTCAACTACTTTGGATTCAGGCATCTCTTCTCCAAGCAGTATCAACTGGTTAACCACCTTTTTTAATCTGTCTATGTAATCTTTCACTGACTCACTCTCTTTCATTCTCATAAGTGCATACTCCCTCTTGAGATTAAACACTTGCATTTGATTTGATTTATCACTTCCATGGAATTCCAGTCTTAGGACATCCCATGCTTACTTTGCTGTTTCACATGCCATGATTCTTGCAAAGATGGCATTGGTTACGGCTGAATGAATGCAGGTAAGTGCCTTATACCTTTTAGATACTTCTTCTGAATGATGTTTCATTTGGTTCACAGTTGGGTTATCAGGTAGGGGAAGTGGTTGCTTATCCTATTCAATCACATCCCACAAGTCAAAGGCCCTCAAATAGGCCTTCATTTTCACTGCCCAAATAGGGTAGTTCTCACTTGAAAAAACTGGAGCCATTCCACCCGTAAAGCTTCCAGAAGCCATTTCCTTCTTGTTTGCTTCAGCTTTAAGCTAAGGTTTTAAACACCAAGCTCTGATACCACTTTGTTGTGAAATATTGTGTTGAAAACACAATTCTGCAGCTAGCTTTCCTGGTTCACTCACAGAATATGAAGGAAGAAAAATATTGTGAATAGTTGTTCTTCCTTTTTGTAATACAACAGCTTGCTTTTCCATTGAATCAAGTTGAATATATACATCAAGTAATTTCAAGTTCAAGTACAAATTTCAGCCAAAATTATGGATCACCATACAAACAAAAGGTTTGGTTTGGAGAAGTTCACCTAATGCACCTAATCCAATTGGTTTTGTTACATATGAATTAAATTTGTAACTAAATCTTTTACCTAACTAGTAAGTTATGTCACCATAACAAATGATATACAAAAATAAGTTTGGCTTGTCTTCTCATGTGGCAACTTCTTTGTGCTTTGCATGCTTTGGTTTTTGAATTTGGTGCATTGTTGAACTTTATCTCTTCTTCTCTTAACACTCATTAGATTTAGAAGCATTAAAGCTTTGATACAAGGCCACAAAAATGTGAACATTTCCTGCAGTATTGAAATATTTATCTCAACTCCAGGGGCCCACCTTTTAATTCCGTGATCATCTCCAACTCTTTTGGAAGTTTTCCCGATGGCGTCACATTTTGTTCCACTAGAGATATAACAAACAAAGGAAACGAAAACCTCAACTCTAGCTAAAGAGTGAAGAGTAACGTGAGAGTAAAAACTTTAAACTCATATATCGAAGAACATGGCGAAGCATCTATATAAACTTTACCTACATAATATATGTACCTATAAAAAAGAGATTGAGGTCACATAAAATATTATACGTCTTTTTAGAATGGAGCTCTGTTGATTCAGCTCTTGCTTCTTTGGTGCCAATCTTCGGCTCCAAATGCCCACTTTGCTACGTGATGTTATAACTAGGGCAGTTGTATTTTTGACTTGCTTGGCAACAACAACTTGTAGACCATTACTCTAATCTTTTGAATAATCTCAAATGGTCTACAATACCATGGCAACAACTCAAGGTTTCTTCTAAGTGAGACTGATACTTGTTTGCAAGGCTATAGGCACAGATAGACAATCTCCCACCTTGTTTGCAAGGCTTGGCTATGGTGACTGAATATTTGTGAATAGTAAAAAATTTTAAGTTTTCTCAATGTTTTATGAAAACCTATTCACCTTCCTCTAGGTTTATATTTTAGTCATTTTAAGTTTAACAATTTGGCATCAGAGTTTGAGTTTTTAACTTTAAAAAATCTAACGAGTTTAGAGTTAAAGATTGATTTTTGATTTGGTTAATTTGTCTACAAAAAATGTTTTCAAAAAAGACAAAGTTTAGTTAGACCATTATTGTTTTATAGAGAAAATTACAATCAATGGAAAATTAAGACGAAGTTTCATTTTAAATCCATAAATTATGGGTTATGGAAAATAATTGAAAATTAAGATTTGATCCCAATAGACCCTAGACCAATGCTCCTAAAGATGAAACCGATTGTAATAAGCATGATTAAAAAATGATAAGCATGAATGTTAGGGCTTTAAATTTGTTGTCATGTGCTTTGAATTTCACTAAATTTAATTGTGTTTTTTCATGTAAAATAGCAAACAAAGCTTGGACCATCCTTCAAACAACTCATGAAGGCATAAATCAAGTGAAGGAGTCAAAGGTTGAATTACATTTCCGTGATTATGAATTATTTGAGATGAAAAAAGAAGAAAACATCATCGAAATATATAAAAGGTTTTCAAACTTGGTCAATGATTTAAAAAGTTTAGGCAAAAAGTTTGAAATGGTTGAATTGGTCTAGAAAATAACTAATATAGAAAAATCAAAGGATTTGAACATGTTGGGTTTAGATGAGCTGATAAAGAGTCTTTTGACTTATGAAATGAAGAAGAAGCCCAAGGAGGAGGAAAAAATAAAGAAGAAGAATATTGTCTTAAGAATTGAAAAGAGCTCAAGTGAGGATGACATGTCTTCGATAAATGAGGAATCTTCCATGGATGATGACGATACGAAACTCTTAAAGAAGAAGTTTAGCAAAGTCATCACTAAGAAGAAAAAGAAAAAGAAATTCAAGGTGATTTACTATGAGCGTGGTGAACTGGGACATTGTCAAGATGAGTGTCCTCAGCTTAATAAAAAGGAGAAGATTAAAAAGAAGGTCCTCACTTCATGAAACGAGAATGATAACTCCAATAATAAGGATGGAAAAGATGAATAAAGAGTATCACTTTATTTCTACACCACAAGAAAATTGGAAGTTGAGAAAGGATAAGCAGATCGTAAGGCGTGGAGCACAACTCATAAATACAGGTAAGTTATTTTTCTGCTTAATTATATTCTATGTGTATGATGATTGTGTTTGAATTGATATGAAAATATGTTATGTGAATGCTTAATTGTTGTTGTTTGGTTGATTGATGTTTGCAGACATGCTTGGTAGATGTTATACTATATGCTTAATTTAAATTTGAGTCAAATCAATCCAAATTTATTTTTAAAATTGACCGACATATGAATTCACATATAAATTTACCTCTCCTTTGATCAACAAAATTTGTGTCTTGTGATGTATTGATTTTTTTAAAAATTTGCAAGCTGCATATTTATAAATCACACGACCGTGTATCATGTGTACACGACTGTGCTTGACCAGCACACCCCCATGCTATGGTAACACAACCATGTGGACTTGAATGTTTAAAATTATTACATGACCATGTATATTTGAGATTTTTGACATAAACACATGACCATGCATGCGAAAACCACACGACCAAGTGGATTTGGGATTTTTGACACACAACTGTGTGTACGAAAAATTCACGATCGTGTGCCCATGTCTATATAAACAAAACCCAAATCTACAACTCATTTTCATATAAACACAAAACCCTAGTTACAAATTCTTCAATTTCTCTCTCAAAATTTGATTATTTTTCATCAAATTTCTTTCATACATTTGGTTCTAAACACCTTTTTACAACTTTCTCTCATATTTTTGCAAGTTTTTACTTTGTTTTCACCCTAAATCATTCAAAATCTATCAAATTCCAAATATTTCTCAAGATGCCGCCAAGAATGAAGAACATGAAGAAATCAACTATGAGCTCAAGAGGGAATGAAGGCCTTATGGTATAATCTTCCACAACAAAAAACAAAAGGTACTCTACAATAGATTTTTTGGAAAAACTATAGATGTTGGAAAATGCTTGGATTTGAGTATTTTGAGAAAAATAAAGATTTTAGATGATGCGATGCAATTAGTGAAGGCACTCAAGTTAGAAAAATTATTTTTGATGAAATACAATGCATATGAGAGATTGGTGTACGAATTTTATAGCTCACTACCATTGACAAAGGACGATAAGGGTACCATCATTGATAATATGATGAGATTTAGATTGGGCAATTTGACTTGGATAGTTAAACCAAAAGAGCTAGCAAGTTGGCTCGAATGTGATTGTGAAGACATAATTGATATGTCAAAAAGGCATAACTCACAAGCTTCTTGGTTACATTGTACTGAAACCGAATATTATTATGCGTAAAAGGCAAAGGCATCAGTAATATGAAGTTTGAGTTTACGGGTATTCCATAGAATGGTAACTTACAATTTAAATGCAAAAACAAACACAAACGTGAATGTGAGTGTAAGAGACCTAACTTTAATGGAAGCACAATGAAACATGCACAGATTGATAGAGCTTGGTGGATAATTTCCAAGTTGAATGATATTCAGAGAAATGTGGATAAAACTCAAGTACCTATAGATTTTAGGATATTGATATCGTTTTTTGTTGAGAAGTTAGGATTGGATCTATCGAACTACAAGCATCATGTGATTCCTTTCACCAACATTCATTACTTGAATGCAAATGCCCTATTTAGGATGAGATTAATTGAAAATGATGGATCAAAAGAATAGAGATTAATAGAGGCTGTGGGTGAATCTGAACCCTCGATTGCTCATTTAGGTGCCCCATTGCATGCCGCATAAACCAATGGAAGAAGAGGGAAGAGGTTTCGAGTCAAACAAGAAAGTGAATTTCAATCACTCTTTGGAATGCAAAGGCTGATATGAATCTTTTGAGACATTTTAAGGACATATCTTTGATCACTTCAACCTCTTACATGAAGAAATAACTGACATAAATAGTCATATTGGGTCTCTTGAAGATTGCATAAGTGGAATTGAATTTCAATTGTAGACACTTAACTTCTGCTTTCCCTCCATGACCGTTCGTGATGATGATAATGCTCCTCCACCAACTCAAAATTAAATGACATTAATTTTTACTTGCATTGCTTCATATTCTTTTTGCATATCTCTTTATAATTTTTTTTTTTTTTAGGAAGATGATATTATTTGTTTCTTACATATTGTTGCTGATTGTGAAAGATTTTGGTACTTTATAATGCTATTTAGTCATGTGTTTGAACATATTTTTTTGTGGTTGCTTATTGTCCCTTTATTTATTGTTGCTGATCGAGAATATATGTTTGACCTTATATTGAGCCTAATGTGGGTATATAGTTTGGGGATGATGTGGATATAATGTGTTAATGAATATATATATGTTGTTTTGATGAATGTTTGATCTTAAGGTTAGTTGTTATTGTCATGCATTAATGTGGATCTTAGAGTAGTTAGATGATGAATATTGACATTCATATTGGAGTGTTTCTCTTTTTGTTTTAAAATGAGAATTGTCCAAAAAACAGAGGAAACTCTACCGAAATTTTTTTTGATTTATAACAAAAAAAAAGGAGATTGATGTTAAAATGAGATGAAAATTTTAATTTTAGTAGGTATCAAGAAAGAGAGAGTTGGTTTACTAAAAATGAAATGAAAATTGTATTAAGAAAGGGTGATAGATATTAAATATGACTATACATAAAGGCATTAAAAAGGAGGTGAGACAATATTTTAGATTAAAAATAAAATAAAAGTGTTAATTGATTAATTTTGAGTACTTATTAAAAAAATTTTAATATATTTTTGTCATCAATAAAAAAGGTAAAGATTATTAAACCTTTAGTATTATGATAATTCCTAAAATATGTTAATATGCATAAAATGACTAAATTACTCTTGGCATAAACTTGTTTTATGACCAAAATTAGGCCGATAGTTTATTTTTGCAAGAATTTCTAGACACACGCCGAAGTGTCTCACACATAATTGTGCTTAGTTGAAATTTTAATTGTATATAGTAAAACACAACATCGTGTGCTGCTTTCATGCTAAGATCTGGATTGTGGTGCTTGAAGGAAATGGTATCACACGACCATGTACTATTAACACGCGACTGTCCATATGAAATTTAATATCACATACAACCATGTTCTTAATATACACGATCGTGTTGAGTATCAAAGCTTGGCCACATAAGCATATGTCCCATGTCATCCAACCGTGCTTGGTGAAGGTCAACAAAGTCAAAGCTTTGAGCAACACATAACTGAGCTCAACAATGATACATGACTATGCATCAAGAGAAAAATAGTCACACATCTGTATCATGTTGTCGTACAAGGTGAAAGACAAGTCAAACCCATTAAAAGCATAACTGTGTACAAAAGACAAACACTTGTGCTCAAGCCAAAATTAGCTCGTGTGTCTCATGTGCTGATAGTGCATGAATCTTGTGCGAGCTATTAGAAGATGAAGAGACATATATGAGAGATAAAACACGACAATGTGTATGAATCACATGACCGTGCATGCTTGGTAAAGTTCACAAAATCGACCGTTGGAATGCATTTATTAAAGGGAACATGATAGTGCACTATAAGCACACGATCGTATGTCTATGCACAGCGTTTTACCAATGGCTCTAAAATTACTCCAACAGCTTTTTTTTAATCCAAATGCTATATAATGAAGTAAATTTGAAGAAAAAGGGTTAGAGATTAGCACGTAATAGCTTATATTTCATTGTATCTATTCTTTTTCTTACTTCTCTCTTCATACTCATTTGAAAAATTCTTTGAGAGATTATTACTATACTTGATTGTTTATCAACCTTAAAGAGGCATCATTTTTTGTACAGTATCAAGAAACAAAAAGGGCAAAATCCCTAAGTAAACCAAATACAAGGGCGAAATCCCTTAGTAAAAATCTATTGTAATTTTTGGGTTATTAAAATTACAAGAAAAGAATCTTCAAACGAGATTGTTTGGAGTAGTGGACGTAAGAGGCTTGTAGAGAAACTTCAAACCACTTTAAATTGGCTAAACATGCCTTTTTCCTTATCTCTTTACTTTATGTGCTTAATACTTACATGCTTTATACTAATTAATTGCTTGGCTGTGTGACTAAATATTTGTGAATAGTAAAAAGTTTAAATGTTCATAAAGTTTTCTAGAAACCTATTCAACTACCCCCTTCCCCTCTTTTAGGTTTATATTTTAGCCATTTTAAGTTTAACACTTCTCCTATGGCAACCTCTCCCAATTTATCTCAACTTGATGGAGCCCTTATTTATGATATTTCTTTGTATCACAATGTAGTGGGTTGCTCGCAATACCTCTCCCTTACAAGGCTTAATATTGCCTTTGTCGTAGATAGTGTTGTCAATTTATGCACTCTCCTCACATTCCCCATTGGCATGTTGTAAAATGTATCTTATGGTATCTGAAACATACTTCTCACTTTGGCCTTCAAATTCGACTTAACTCTTCTTTCACGCTCTCTAGGTATTTTGATGCAAATTAGACCAGTTGCCCCAATAATCATCCTCCACTTGTGGCTTTTGTATCTATTTTAGTTCGAATCTTATATCTTGTTAGTCTAAGAAACAACATACTATTGGCCAAACATAAAGTACTTGCAAATACTACTACAGAGCTTACATGGATTCAGAGTCTGGTAAAAGAGCTTGGGGTCTCACTTTCAGCTACTCCCACACTGTGGTGTGAACCTGGGGGCTACTTACCTCTCTACAAATCCTGTATTGCATTCTTGAATAAAGCACATTAACATTGACATCCACTTTGTTAAAGACAAAGTCACTGCCAAAGTTATATCTGTTGCATTCCTCTCCACCAAGAAGCAGCTTGCAGATGTGCTCACCAAGCCTCTTGTCTCCACTCAATGTCATCTGCTAAGGTCAAGCCTCAACATCCAACCATTGTCGTTAGGCTTGCAAGGGGTTGATCAACAACCTTAGCAAATAGAAGTTGACTCAACCAAACAGACCTCAACAACCAATGCTTGATTAGTCATTGCTCAATCCTTCAAATATTAGAATCTCCATTCTTCTAGCCATAACAGAGTTCAAATGACAGCAATACACTTGTAACAATTGTTTGTTATTAAGTTGGATTAGAATAATCTAAAATGGAAGAGCACCTGATGTATAAATATCAATCTTCAGAATCAATGAAGGTGTGGAAAAGAAAATTGCAATTGCAGTGAGTTCTATCAAAGGCCAACTCTAATCATAGGTCTTCTTCCTACCATTAAATTCTGAATCCTATTTCTGGCAAACCTTAGTGCATCAAGAGCTTCTTCAACACTTCCACTCGTTATCTTCAGTTCATTTGTCTCCTGGGATTTCTTATGGAAAGTCACTGGAACTATTGCCATTGAGTTGTCCACATAATCTCCTTCTTCAGCACTCTTATTTCCAGCTTCAATTGAAGTTTTCATGGGTTCGCAGCTGTCATATTTCACCAAAGATTCAATTTTTGATAAACTTAAGCCATTATAGACATTAATAATTACTAATGTTACATTAATGAGCAAGTTGAATAGGATAGGACCTGTGATTATCAGCGTCTAACTCTTGACAAATTGGATCTTTGATGCTAGAATTATAAGTTTCTGAAGAAATTGAGTTCTCTTGAATGGAGGAACTTTCATGGCTTCGGTTAGAAGAAATGGATTCTGAGATTTCTGGAGTTGTGATCTGTGGCTGGGGTTCAGATTCTTCTATGTCTTTGAGGCCTGAAGAACTTGTGGATGATTTCCAAGAATGTGAAGAGTTTTCTGAGGAACTAGATTGCTCTGGTTCATCCAAAGGAGGTAACATCTTCAAGGACTCAAGCTTGTTCTTCAAAAATTTCAGCTTTTTTTCAGCTTTATTCCTCAATTTGGTCTCTTTCTTCAGTTTATTCTCTATCGCTATCAACTGTAACCATCAAAAAATTGATGCAAAGGAACATAATATATCAAATAAAAATCTCGAAGTTTCTTCTTGCCCACAGTAACAAAATGTAAAAGGAAGTATAAATCATAATCAAACCTTGATGCCCATTAGTTCTGCATCCTCTTTTGCAGCTCTTGAAGCTTGTCTTTCTGCAATCAGTCTTCCTCTCAGACACTCTAAAGTCCTCAAATTATCATTTGCTTCCAGCTTTGTTTCACTGAGAGAAGCACACACAAAAAAAAAAAAAAAAACAGCATCACACTGTGAAAATATATTTATGTATTTCTTTCACACAAGCTCAAAGTGAGACGGAAAAACACCCACCTACATTTCCGGTCTTCCTTGCTGGTAGTAGCAATCATTCTCTTGTTCTTTGGCTTGGAACTCAAGCAACCAACTTTGTGATTTTTTTTGTTACACTAAAATGGCAATGTTCACTGCTATCTTCCCTACTCTCCCTCAGTTTCAGATCAAAACTTGACTTAAAAACCCAAAAAAGAAATAGAACAAAGAAGCCTAGTGAAGCAAGCAAATGTTAAATAAAATTGTTTGTGGTCAGAATATCTGTGGATGCAAAGACAAAAATGCAGCTATCAGTGTTGGAAATCCAAAATCAGACTTATAGAGAGCTTGGCTTTTTTTGTATATCAGGTGGCTTACATATCCAGATCCAGAGTTTACTCCTTTTGCTAGTCACCCCTTTTTCGCACTTTCCAATGATTCAAAGTTTTAGCTGTCCATTTACGGTTTACTACTTGTCTCTTAGATCTCATCAACCATGTCACATAACCATGTTGGTAGTGTCATTCACCTGACCTAACTTCTGGAAACCAGTAATTGTTTTCCACCCCAGGTTTGGTGGAATAACATCCCACCCCTTGTATTTTTATATCACAATTCTTTCCTAAAACTACTCAACTTTGTTAAGGTAAAAGGTTATGAAATTACACTAAAAATGTATGATTTTGGTCAATTCAACCAAATTACATATGGAAAAGTGAAAGTTAGTGTTCAAAATTATTCGAATCACACCTCTCTAAGCTTGATTTAGGCATAATTAAATACGCAAAGGTGTATAATTCAAGCATAATTTCGTTTAAAAAAGTGTCGTTCAAACATATTTACATATAAAAAGATGCAATTTAGACTGAAATCAAATATAACTAATTATAATCGTGTTAGTTTATAGTTACATGATTTGATATCGACTTAAATCACACCTCTTTGGGTAATGTCATTCCATCCGAAGCATACCTTTCTTAGTATTATTTACTAATTATGATGTTCTTTTGTATAAATATTTTGGAATCGGGCTAGTTTAATTTTCATCTAAATCAGACGTTTTCAAATAAAAATATGTTTGAAATACAGTTCTTTGAGTGGTGTTATTCTAATCAAATTTGCTTTTCCTAATATTGTTTATTGATTGTGATGATATTCTTTTAAAATTTTATGAAAAATGAAATTTATATTTTTTATTTTTTGTTTATTTTTTTCAATTGACTTAAATTTTAAGTGGACATTTATAATTTAAGAATTTACTGAGTGAAAATTATGATTTTGCCAAGTCTTTCAGGGAAAATAGTAATATATATACTGGCTAAAAAATAATTATTGAAGCTTTGCACGTAATACATTATTTGGTTGCAGTTCTTTTGGACAATATTTTCAGCAGCATTGCAGGGGCCAGAAGAGGAAATTAATTATGCCATTCTAGATGTTTAAAATTCATTAAAAAGCTTATTTATTGCCGGCTTTGTTCGTCGCTGAAAGATACGGAGGCCAAAGGATTCTTCCCACCCAAGGTTTCGCTCAAATAAAAATATATTTTAAAAATTATTTAAAATTTTTAAATTTTTAAAAATAAAAAAGTTAACAAAAAACAATCATCTGATATCAAAGTCATTCTAATTGGTTAAAGCAGTCAAATTTGACCATCTCCTATTTTGACGGAAGTGATCAGAGCAACTATGACTAGAAACGACCGTTGAGATTAAGACTAATCATTTTTAGCTATTTCTAACTATTTTTGCTAGCGAAGATAGTCAAATCTATTCATTCCTAAAATTAGTTTACCCTTTTTGGTCACATGATTTTATTATTGATGGCCACTGTCGTTGGTATCGATACGACCCATAGTTTGAGGCAGGGACAAAGTCCCACCCGCAAGTTTTCAAAAGTCTGGTCTTCCACCCTTGGACCAAATTTAATATTAAATAAAATAGTAAACAGTGATATTTCAAGGGTAATTTTGTCATTTTATGCTTAAAATTTTATAAAATAATAAAATAAATTTTATATAAATTTAAAAAAATATTAAAAAATTTAAAAAAAATAAACTGGTCACAGTCACCGATATCGGTGACGTTGGCCGTTGATAACCACACCAGGTGGCCGTCTCCGCCACCTGGTTCCAGAGGAGGCCAGATATGGCCTCCCTGTTCTGTGAAGGCGGCCAGATCGACCGCCTCCTATTTTGGAGGAGGCGGTCGGATCTGGCCACCTCGGCCAGATCTAGCCATCGAAAACGGTCTAAAAGGGTCGGTATTGGTCCCAACAGTCGTTTTCGACCACGTTTGTCCGGAGAGGAGGCCAGATCTGGCCTCCTCCTCCAAAACTGGAGGCGGCTAGATCTGGCCGCTCCACCTAACGGGAAGGCCCGATCTGACCTCCCCTAGAGCCAGGTGGCCGAATACGGCCACCTGGTGCGGTTATCAACGGCCACCGCCGTCGGCATCGGCGGTTGTGGCTAGTTTATTTTTTTTTTAATTTTTTAATTTTTAAATATATTTTTAAATTTTAAATATATTTTTAAATTTTTTTAAAAAAATTTTAATTTTTTTATATTTAAAAATTATTTTATAATTTTATTATAATTTTTTATTTATTAAAAGGCGTTTTAGTCATTTCATTTAAAAAATTATAAAATATGTTTAAATTTTGGTCCAAGGGTGGGAGATTGGTTTTTTTGAAAACTTACGGGTGGGACTATGTCTCCACCTCAAACTATGGGTGGGAAATAGTCATTTGGCCTATAAAAAAATACGACTTGAGGCTTCAAGGTGGGAGCGATCCACTAAATCCTTTTAATAAGTTGGATGAAATAACACCAACTTTGGGTCGGTCTAGCCCAGAGTTTCTGGGAGGTATTGCAATTACAGAGCACTGAATCCATCTCATCTCAAATTGGTAAATTTAACAGCTTTTCTCACGACAACTTTGTTTCTGTTGATGTTGCGTCGTGCCTTTGGAATGGTTGCACAGTTTCGTCCCAACCCGAGAAGCTCATTTCTAGCATTAAAAGAGATTTTTCAAATATTGATGAGTTTGAGGTTACGTGTCTTTATTCAATAGGTTGCTCCCTCACACTCTGGATGGCATCGACATCAACTGTTTATTGACCACAATGGAGGGTATTGGGATGCTCCTGAGTCAGTCTTTCTTATAAATGCCATCCGTTGCTTCAGACTTTCCCCCATACAACAAAAATGGTCTGCCTCTTTTAAACCATAATACACTAAATGACTAATTTTAGGAAGGTAATTAGGATTTAAAAACTTTTTTAATTATAATAATTTTTTAACCAAAAACCTAAGTTATATGCAAATAATTAACAAAATAAATAATTTAACTCCATCAAATATATCAATGTAAATATAAAGCAAATATAAAAAAATAAGAAAAAAGAGAATTCGCTTAACCAATTTTATAATAGTTTGAAGTTTTTTCATAATACTCTTACATTTAATTTAAGCAAAAGATTTTTTTTTATTATCTTTAACTTAAAAAATACAATAGTTTTGATATAAAAGATTTCGTATTTTATTAGAAGAAGAAACATATAATAAAATTATTATTTCTTGAAAGTTGATACAAGAATTTTTGACTCACAAGGTTTTCTTTCAAATATATATAATGAAATCTAGTGAGGGAGAAAGTGAAAAATAGAATAATAAGAAGAATGTAATTCTATAACATGATTCTCTAATCTTTTTATTTTCAAATTAATTGGTTTTGCTCATTATAATTGATCTGAAAGTCGTTAAAGCAAAAGCTGGGCAAACGCATGGTTGTGCTCTTCTAATACACAATCGTGATCACGGTATTAAATACAATTTAACGGTTCATATAACATTAACATAAGCGTATACTCTATACACACGATCGTATGTCTTCATTTTCTCAATTCTTTAGATTTTTATGGGATTATATAGTTTTACGATGATACCCTTCACGATAAAATATTTTCTCTTGTATAGGCATACACGATCTTTATACAGACAAACATCTGTGAGACAAAATATATATCATCATTTATCTAATCAAAACTATAAAAACAAAAACATTTTATTCTACTTTATCATAATTATTTTATACAAAAATAAATTAAATATTTTAATCTAAAATTTTTTTCCCATCAAAATAGTCAACATCCCACGATCTCTACCCTGCTAATGCCGTCGCCTTAAATAGTGAGACAAGTGCCTGTTTCTCCAATGCTTGGATCATGTGCAAAGGCTCCTTTCATATGAGCAGAGCAAAGGGGGACAAAATAAGATTTCTGCAGTCATTGGTAACCATTTCATAACATAACCCACCCGGTCAGGATATATGTTCAGTTTCCGGTCTAGGCGAAAAGGTTTTGACTATTTCCAGGACTCCTGCGTCAGCAATGCAGATAATTCACTGTCTTCCCCCAGACTAAATATGATCTCTCAACAGCAGGTATATTACTTTTCTAAATTCTCTAGTTGTGGCACAAATTATAAATGCCACCTGTCGTTAACCTTCTCAGTTTTCACTTTATTCTACGTTAGAGGAACATGCCCTACGTATGAAGGATCTAATATACCAACTTTCACTTACTCCTAGAGGCTGCTTCGCTCTGGCAAATTTTTTGCCTGGTACCACGGAAGGCGTGATTGAATTACGGCCATTTAATAGAGATGTAACTCACATCACATTTCCCTTTGTTCTGTAGCTGCTTAACTAGTAGGGTTAATGGATCCTGATACCTGTTTAAAAACATAGAAACCAAAACCTGAATCTGTAAGGAAAAGAACCTACCCGGGCATCCCACACTATTTCATTATGAAACATTTTACCATTACAGTTACTGATAGAAACAAATGCATATCCAAGGAAAATAGGAGAGATAAAACCTTATAAAAATATTCAGCAAAAATATCCCCTTAAATTAATACAGTTACAATTGAAGGCATTGATACAACACTACACTAGCTACTAGGGAAGGCAATAGTTGGTAATATTCTATAAAACCAAAGCAACTTCACTCAACCACAGCTAACAAATCACTCTCCTTAACAAAGCAATGCCTGTCATCTGTTCCCAAATCAACCTGAGGCAAGACCACATATGTGTTAGGTTAAGGTAAAGATGCTACTGGAAAAATGTTGGTAAATATATAAGCAACAAAGATTTTTATCACGTCCATGGTCCTAATCATGGCAGACCAATGAAATTTTAAGCACCACAAGTGCACAAGGCCTCAAGAAAAAATATCCAATTATAAATAGGATGAATTTAATTTAAAATGATGCTACTTACTTCATATGCACTTATATCAGAGAAAAGAACCTGCATAAGGAGAAGCATGAACAAACATCTTTTAAGCAACCACAAAAAAAAAAAAAAAAAAAAAAACCAAAAGGGGAAATGATAAAACTTGGGCACAAAATTATACTAAGCCAACGAAAACTGGAGGAGGTATTACCTTCTTTCCAGCTCCCACTTCTCCAACATCAGCACCAACAGAGAGAATCTGAAGAAAGAGTTGCCATTCATATAAACATCTTGAGAATCATAAGACCAAAACATATACACAGAAGGGTATGCATCTTACCTCCCCCATGAGATACCGCTCAAATTTAACTGCCGCTTTAGGCAGCAAAACACCCCCAGCTGATTTCTGTTATGCAAATAGCTCATCCATCAGCATGAAAAAGCAAAATGCTAATTTTCATGTAATTTAAGGTCCACAAAGTTTATCTGTTATAGGAAACACTCTTAGATATTACATCTACCTTAAAATATCAAACAGACAATCAAGATGTATCTCTCTTCACAAGACCAAGAGAACATTATGATAACATCAGATTTCTCACTCTCTGTATCAGGAGATACCAGCAAAAATAAAGCACCATCGTGCCAACCATTCTGAAAAATAAGGTTCTTCCCAGGAGACAAGATTATACACAACAGGTTTCACAATCAGTCCCGGAGTACAAATATGAATGTGTTTGGCTGTCCATTCTCTAAAAAAAGAACTCCAACAACTTAACAGAACTGAAGAGCATTATTAATGCCTTCCCATCCGAATGCCTTATGGGTGCATTTGGTTAGAGGTAATAAAAGATTAACTTGTTTGATTATCTTTTATTAACAAGCTGATGTGCCAGATAATATAGGAGAGAATCGGATTACCTTTATATTTAAGTAAAATAACACCTGTATTCTTTTATTAACCCCAACCAAACATAATAATTATTTATACACACAAATTTACCCAACATATTATTCTTTTATACCCATTAATCTTTATGTTAATCTATTTTTCTGTTAATTTTTCAACTTTAGTAATAAACGATTTACCAAACCAAACACACCCTATGTCTTTTTCAGTTTACAGGATACCTATATATATATATATATGAAAGATATCAATAAAACTCTGTGCAATAATAACGAGTATTAATTTGTACAGAAATTAGTATTGAAAGCTAGTTCAAATTAATACATATGTGGTAAAATAAAATAACATGACAAACAAACTCATATGCAACATCTGGTTTAGGACTAAAATGAAAAAAAAGCAGCTTCCACAACAATACAACAACTTCAAGATTCATAAGAAATAATCATTGCTCATTATCAAAAGCCATATAGATTTTCAGATAATTAGATATTTTGGATTCCAAAAACATAAAGCACGTAAAAGATGGAGGCAAACCTCAGGTAACTGCTCCAGACGGATCAGGACTCTATCAGCTTGAGGAACAACCTACAACCCAAAATCATAATCATAACAATCAACATCAAAGAACCCACCTCCGAAGTTAAACACTTAAATGGTTTACAATCTCAAAATTATCGAGAACATGTAACCTTTGTAGGTTCCCATTTCTTAGAAATTGCACTGATTCTCAGAGCACGTGTTCGCGACCCTTCATACAGAAATCAGATAAATTATTACAAGAAATGAAAAAAATTAAAGGAGGGCTGACAAAAATAAAGTAACGGAGGACTTACCCAACAGCCTCTGGTTAGAAGGAAAAGGAATGCTGATTTTGTTAAAAGACAACAAAGGGCTTGGTCTTGCAACGAATGTGGACGCCATGGATGCGGAACGAGACTGGGTATGAAAAAGGGGCTGCAAGAGTACGCTGCAAATAAAGGTTGTGTTTAGGAGCAAACATTTTGCAACCTTACCCTGTATTATATTTATATTAATATACACGTGTCTAGATTGTTCTCCCTTATGAATACGGTTAAGGGGTTATAACAATCGCTGCACCCAATGACCTTTAACAATAACAAATACATCCCAATATTAATATTTATCATAAAATGTGTACCAAAAAGTAAAATCAAATAAAATAGAAAAGTAAAGAGTGTTCTTTTAAAACAAATATATATATATATAAATTAAATAAAGAGTACTATAGTTTTTATATAACAAATTTTTCAAAATTTTTGTTATTTGTCTAATTATCAGTAACTTTAAGAGGTATTTCTACATGTTATAAGTCAGGATAAATTTAAAAATCAGTTAGATTCAAATATATATATATATATATATATATATATATATATATATATATATATATATATATATACACAGATGTATTAAATTCCAACTAAAATTTTAGCTCCAGCTATTTGTCTTCCAATAACATTGCATATTTAATAGGTTATTTATCTTTATATGTGCTACCGTTATTCCATGACATTTTTCACATTCGAATTCAAACTACCTCCACCTGCTCATTAGGGTTGGAACCAAGTAAATATTTTATTATTGACAACTGCTCTGCTATTCAAGATTTGTATTTATTAAGAAAAATAAGTAGGAAAATTGATCTATTTTTATTAACATTATGGCACAAAAAGAGTTTATTTTATATAAATTATCAAGAATAAGGATAGGTAAACAGCTGGAAAGTGGAAAAAAGAAAGCAGATTTTGGGCTCCTGCTTTGGTTAATGCAGACACGATGCTTGAATTGAAGCTCTGGGAAACGTGCTTGAACTCCACTCACATTCATATACCAAGCAAATTGGGAATCCAAAGAAAGAAAATCGGTGTAAATGGAGATGGGTCCCCGTCCAATCCAAGTATCCAGCCATTGAATATCTGCACCTATTCGGGACCACCATTTCCTCTGTTACACTTTTATCCCTTACTTTCATTTTTCTTTTCTCCTTCCGTCGCTATAAGAGAAGTTACCTTTTGTTCTCAGTCCTCTAGGGTTTTCTTCCCTTCACAAACCCTGCATTATCATGATGAGGAAGATTTGTTTTTGCGAGTTCATTCTTCTCTGTCATCTACCGCTGCTGTCACTTGTTTTCTCCAACAAGCATGGTAATGTACTTGCCTCTTCAACTTTTTACTTTCCTTGTTGTGTCATGTGATGATTGCTTGAAAAATTACTTGGAGCAGCTGTTTAGAATTTTTAATGTATTGAGATTTTCTGCTGATTAGAAGTATACTTGTTTGCTTTGAATGCTCTCAGTCGATGCCAGATGCCTCTCCATCTAACTTATAAACCAGATTAATGGGTTGTATTGACATGCGTTGCAGCCCTTTGTTTTTCTCTAATCTGAAAAAACAGAGAGAGACAGAAATTGTGCTTAGGGTTTTTTGAAAATCAGTTCCTCGCTATGAAGAAGATCACCCACCTCACCATTAATTTGACTTGTGGCGAGCTTTTTTCTGTCTATGTTCATGGAATTGTTCCATGATTTGAACTTCAATGATGAAAGCATAAAGCCAAATAGAGCTTGTTACATCAACTCCCTCATGACCTTCTGTTTTTTCGCATGTTGTTTGAAGTCAAACACCTTAACTTTCAAAGACCCAAACTTCTGATATCTAATATGAATAAACTTGTTTGTTGCTGTAATTAAATGTTCTAGAGAGATTGTAGCATGTTTTGGTGTCCCTGAACGGAATTCCCTATGCTGTTGCTTTTTGATAGTCACAATCCCAATACTGAATCATGTAGCAAAAATACTTGAGCATACACTATATTATATAGTTGAATGTTGTATAATCTGCAGGAAACCCTGCAAGTGAACTTGTCGACATCATTAACAACAATCGAACGTCTCAAAAACTTCAAAAACTAAATGACAGTCCTGGTCTGGGGTGCATGGCCTTGCAATATGTTGAATTATGCAAGGGGAACTGCTCTAATGGAAATGCTGTGAACTGTCAACCTCCAGAAGATGACTTCACAGAAGTTTTTGCTCCCAACTGCGGTGTAGAGCTACCAACTTTTGGCACCATAACAGGCCACATTGTGGGTTGTCAGTCGAAATATGTTGAGCCAGCGCTAGCGTTTTCAAATGTTCTGGTCAAAGACAACAAAACTGTGTCTCTTCTGAAAAATAAGTCACACACACAGATAGGAGTGGGGTTAGTTAGATATCATAAAAGTTTTTATTGGTGTGTATTATTTAGTGATGGTGGCACAAATTCCACATTTATTCTGGAAGATCAGGGCCAAGGGATTAAACAAAAGAAAGGGTGCTTCAGTGGAAGTACATATCCATGCAGTGGTGCTGGTTCAGAGAAGAAGACTTTGTTTTTCAACAACTATATAATGACCATGGTTTTCTTATGTTCTTATTTTCTACAACATTTTTACCTCAACTTAGTATAAGAAGATAATAAAATTGTGAAAAAGGTTATGTATAAGTTTTCAGGTTTTCTTCAGTTTCTTGATGATTATGAATCTTAAAGATGATTTTGACCATTCTCAAAAGCATGTGCTACGCCTAGAAGTTTGATTAGAATCATTCTTCTTTGTTTGCCATATGTTTTTGGCCTTCTATTTTTACCCCATTTTCCCACAGGTCTCAGGTCAGACCGTGAGTCATATGGGGTGAGGCTTAGGGAACTTTAGCCCATCAATGACCCAAACACAAAAGGTAGTTTTGTTTTGAGGTAGTTTACATTTGTTTCAACTACCTTTGATTCACGATCAGTAACCTTTATGTTAAGTCAAAATCATATTGCTAAGTAATTTAGATAGACAGAGAAGCATCCGTTGCCATCTCATTCTCATCTCTGAAGATTTAAATCAAGAAGTAACAATTCCATAACTTCCCAATCCATAACTATTCTATCTACACAAGAAGATAAAACTGAAATAAATGGTACCCCTTTGTTTGCTGTATCCACTTCCAATTTTGCTCTATCCAGACCAGTCATTCATGTCATCATGTGTAAATGTAATCGAGTGGACAAACCAAAACTAAAAAACAGAGAGAAGGCAAAATTAGAAAATGCACCTTAGAAAGCCACGTATTTACGTTCATACCCCCGATAACCAACGAAACAGTTCGCTGATTTCTTCGCCAACACGACTCGCCTCCACGTCATAATCTCCAACATCGGCCACATCCGTCCGGCGACTGCTTCCAGTGAAGAACCGTCCAGAGCTCCTGAACGAAATGGTTCGTGATGAAAGAGATAAAGATAGCCTATCAACGTAGTCCTTGAGCCAGCTTCTTCCTATGGCTACTTCAGATGCTAGGTTGGCTTCTGAAGCAGGTGTAACGGAGTCTGCTGCAATATCCTCTTTCTCTGAAACACTTCTCCGATACGTTTGGTTCGTCGTGATATCGGCATCTCCCTCAACAATGTAATCAAATGAACCGAGAGAGTATGATCTTGGTTGCGGCTCACCTGATTCTGGAACGGCTTGGCGGCGGCTGATGGAGCCGATCTCAAGACGGAAACTATCAGTAGCCCCAACAGCTGCAGAAGCGGCTTGTGTTGCTTTGAAAACATCAGATTCTGAGGCGTTAATCGGCGACCGGCATAGAGGACAAGTTTGGTTGGACTGAAGCCACGTGTCAATGCATAGAACATGAAACGCATGACAACAAAGAGGAAGTAAACGAAGCTGATCCTGCGGTTCAAACTTTGACAAACAGACAGCACAATCTCCGCCAGAAGTCGAACGGCGAGTGACGGAGGAGAAGGTGAAAAGCGGAAGAGAATCAAGTATAGATAATGTAGAAATATTCTCCGGTGAAACACGGCGACTGGAGACACGGCGTGAGTCAGTATTAGTAGTAGAGACAGTAGTAACGGTGGAGAGATGGCGGAGACAGCGACGGTTGAGATGACGCAGAAGGAGACAAAGAGAGATTGAAAGAAGAAAAGTAATGGCTAGAATTAAAATGATAATGATAATACTTGGTTTGAATTTATCCAAAGAATGAGAGTGATGACTGTTTCCAATTCCATCGTTGGTGTCAATAATATCAGCTCCAATAACATTGAGATACGGAGGAGCAGGAGGAGGAGGTGGCGGCAGCGGTGGCGTTGACATGACGAGGGCCAAGAAAGAGAGAGAGAGAGAGAGAGAGAAAGAGACAGAAAGCGTTGCCGCGGTGGGTGGTGGGTAAGTAGTGAGAGTTTATGAAATAATATGGCAATGACAGGGACAGATAGAGGAGAGGAGAGGGGAGGAGAGAGTGGTGTGGACGTCACGTGACAGGAAACCAAGGCATTTAAATTCATTCAATAGTCGAACTGCCAAAATGTGAAGAAGGAAGTAAATGCGCTAGCCCAGAATGAATGAACGGCGGTTCACTTGAAACAGGCGTAGGCAGCGAAGGTGAGGCAAGACAAGCCAAGCCAAGCCTAGCCAAGGCCTTATATGAAACCGTTATATTAGTTGTAGTTGACTTAAGGGGGAAATTACATAATATAGTAAGGAGACAGACAGGATGAGCCAAGAAGAGCGGCCATCAAATTATTCCATAATCATAAAGTAAGAAAGCATAACTCTGTCACAACCCTTTATAAAAACAGTGACATTGCTTGCTTTCTTCGCACTCTTGGAATGCCCCGAAAGCTTAGGATATTTGATCAGGAAAATGAAGCTGCCACCTTTTAATATTAATTTAGTGACCAAGATTATGGTTGAAGAAGTAGCTGGTGTGGGTCACGTAATTTAAGGGAGAAGAGGAGATTTGGTTGGAAAAGGAATGAATGATTATTGTTTAATGGAATTGGAAAGAGATTGCCCACTGTTCACCTAAACCATATACAAGTCAAAACAGATATATCAACATGCAATGCAATGCAATTAGCTCAATCCCAAATGGGTTAGGCCATCTTAACTCACCATGCAATTAGTTTAATACCAAATGAGTTCAACCTTATTGAGTGATTTTAAATAATACAGGAACACATGTCATACTCTGACCCCTCATACTCCAAATGATACGACTCCGGCAAAACATTAAAGTAGGTCAATAAATTCTTCAACTAACCTCTTAATACAATGAAGCCTTCATATAGCAGTAAAAGGGTTAAAGTGATATACTGTAACAGCTATACAAGTACAAAATACTAACGACCAACCTTACTTTTAAAACAGCACCCAGTACCCACCTCTCTATTCCTTACTTTGCTTACTTTCTACTCTTGGCATGTCCCTAAAAACCTTGACATTCATAACCTCTGTTCAACATCCACTCTTTTCTTTCTTTTTTGATTTCTTGGCTTCATATAATTTATCACCTATTTTTAGTTATCGAGCAACACATAATTGACATGAGAAAGCGAGAATGGCAACTTTTGTTTTTATAGATTCATATACTCTCCTTTTATGATTAGGCTGAATCATCAACAGAACATGATGAAGAAGAGAAAGAGAAGACATTGGAAAAAAAAAGTTGCCAAGAATAAATTAACAATAGGTGTCCACAAAAGAGGTAAGACTGAGGGAAAAGTGATAAATACCGCAGCACTCGTTCAATTCTTTTCCCAGAAAGAAGCCTACTTACAAATAAAGGATTTCAGAGCAGATCTGAGTAACGGCTAAGACGTTGAGCAAAGAGCATAACTAAATTGTTCGCCTTGTACTTCGTTTGCTTTTCAGAAACAATGCCAACCCATATATTCACTGAATTAATTCAAACATAACTGTAAAATTGAAGTGCCAGAAAAGATTAGATGAAAATGTTCATAATAAATAAAAGACGATGCAACAGGTAAACCAATAAATTTCATCAACATTGTCTCCATGGATGTTCATACCAGATCTGGGATTTCATTAAAATACAAAGAAATGAACAGCAACCACATTAAAGTTGAGACTCTACCCCCTTCAAATTTAAGAGAACTACCAAAACGCTGCAGTTATTAATAGCTTAATATAATAAATCTTAGAACTCTGTGGTGGCACAACCATGGGGATTTCTAGAAAGGAAAAGACTTATTTAGGTACTCCTCAAGGCAATTTTTTGCTACACATCTTTTGATTACCAAAACTGTCCGTATGAAAACAAGAAAATGTGTTAAGATGCCATATAACATCAACCCGGGTATTTAAATCCGGTGGTTTTAATTATCGCTTTCAGCTGCCAAATCCAAGAATAAATTATCCCTATTGAACAATATATTGAGATCAACATTAAGGGTACAAATGGAAGCTTCTCACCAAGAAGGTAAGGGTGTAAAAACTGACCCCATATCTCTACAACCAAAAGACTGAACAGATAAATCTTTCCAATCCACCCTAAAACAAATCCACCTTTCTCGGAAGCAGCAGCCTTCAATTTTGATTGAGAAATCTTTTTCTTTGAAGGTTTAGTTGCTTTAGCTACAGCATCTTCAGCATATTGTGCAGAAAAACCAACCCACATCAAAGCACAGTGCAACAGCAACAGCAGAACTTTTATTGGATATTCTTGGGCCTCATACAGCAGTGGGAATAGTGAGTAACAAGATACTGCATAACATACATAATATAACATCCCCCATCAGCATATAAATTGTTGCTGCATATAAGAAATATATGAGCTAATAATTCATAACATAAGGAAATTGCAAACCTATAGACAACACGAAGTAATGCCTTGCATCCTCCAAACTTTGAACTGCAACAATAGCAAGGGGAATCACGAAATGAAGAGATGCTTTCTCGTGTACATGCCACCCAAATAAAAAACCGCAAGTGTAGGCATAAGCTATCCATCTAGCAATCATTCCAGGTCTGGGATTTCTCCAAACCTTGATCAGACAAGGAGATAAGGCAAGCAAAACCAAAATGAAAGTTGCTACTGGGGTGATCTGCCATTCCATTATACAGTATACATAAATAAGTCTCACCAAAACTTGGACTATAAATGTGCATATATAGCATTTGCATATTTTCTTAAGGTCAAAAAAAGAATCACATCTCTTTTTAGTAATTTAAGAAATGAATATACAAGCTTCCTCCTGAAGCTAGGACAGATTTCTGAGTCCAATATGAGAAGGCAAACACTGCAAAGGAGGCTAACTCATGAACTACCAAATGAGGATTTTGCCAAAGGCAAAAAGTCTCCATTCATCAAGTTATTAGGGCGATGTTATTATTTCTTTTGCATATTTGTCAAGTTGATTTTTATTATTACCTGAGGAAGTACAGCAAAAGGTGATGAATCTCCTACTAGTCCACCCGTAAAAGAAGCTGATGGTGCCTCGATATCAAAACCTAGCTTTCTGAGAAAGAAAGCAAGTCCT
Source organism: Anacardium occidentale (assembly GCA_026122585.1). Classification (NCBI taxonomy): domain Eukaryota; kingdom Viridiplantae; phylum Streptophyta; class Magnoliopsida; order Sapindales; family Anacardiaceae; genus Anacardium; species Anacardium occidentale. The sequence goes on from JAJEJH010000042.1 coordinate 128,669, forward strand.
TTGTCTAATAGAATATAGAAAACCCAGAAATTTGGAGCCCAATAAGCATGGCAAAGTCCCCTGCCGAAGGGAAACAAGCGGCTCAGGACTTGTTGTATCTGCAAACAAGGATAGGATGACTCAGATGAAATTCATTTGAATTTAATTAAATGTTCTTTGAAAAAAAAAAAAAAAGAGTATCAGCTCAAAAGCTTGTTAAATGTGCAAATTTTTTGTTTAAAAGCCTGAAAAACTTCGTGAAATGTGATTTCAACTTTCAAATTATGGTCTTTAGTCAAAGAATTAACTCATGGTTACACTTAGAAGTTGATGATTACATAAAACAAAAAGAGGGAAAACAAACATGCTAAAGCCAAGCATAGGAGGCGGAACTTATGAAACAAAACAGGCATCCTACAAATTAAAAGGGCCATGGTTGAAGAAAATCAAATCATTCCATCACCTAACACATAATCCTTAATGCCAAAATGGACCCAAGCTAGAAATATTAGAATCCAAGCAGAGTCAAGTAAAAATGTCAATAAATTCCACATTATGATCAAAACAACACAACGAATTTGAGCCTCGAGGAAAGTTAGACTTACCAGCCCATGGTACACAAATGGCCCATAAGCCGCCGCAAAAACCGCCACAACGACCGCACCCATTACAGAAAGACGACCAAATCCCCTAACCAAGCCCTTCCAACAATAATGTCTCAATAAATAAACAAAATAAACCGGTGCAGCTACCGCAAACAAGTGCTTGAAACATAACAATACTGCAAAAACAAACCCACCCATCAAATCCCTCCCTTCTTGTAAGAACGAAATCGAGAGCAACAACCAACCCAACAAAAAACCATTGTACTGAAAATGCAGGTGATCCACAATCACCAGCCCAGGAGACCAAATGATTAGTACCCACAACAAATCTCGCCTTTTAACATCCAACTTTTTGCCCAATCTATAAACCCCAAATAGTAGCCAGAAATCCGATAAAATAACACTAATTCTCTGAAAATAGACAACCGAATTGGCCTTATAGTCTCGACCATTGTCAATATCGACAATCTTAGGATCGATGAGCCGAGCAAAAATGGAGAGGAATTGTTCAAAGTAGGCGAAAAACGGAGGGTAATCGAGAGTCCAAGGACTGGTCTCGTCCAAGTACCAATCAGAGAGAGGGAGAGAATGAGTGAGAGCCAGCCAGTGGCGGTGAACTTCAAAATCAGTGCTGTGATATGATGGGATGAGCATAAGCTTTACGCATGCGGCGATGGAGAAGAACCACAAGAGTTGTGGCATCAGGTTGCCTTCCCTTCCTGCACTCCGGTCTTCCATGGAATTGTTTCGCACGCGCAAAAAGAGTTGAACTAAAGGTGTAATAAATCTATTAGATAGGCCCATAAAAAAGCCCAATGTTTGACCACAAGGGTCCGGCCACTTACTGTTACTGAATTAGGCTTCATAAAAGAAAGTTGGGCCCAATTTTTGATCTTCGAGCTCCAGTGTTTGTTTTTACAGTCCCTGTTAAACCAATAATATTTTATGCCCTAACAAATGATACAAAATAATATCTTTATGCAAATCTCATATTTGAAAATTAAGTATGTAAAACCCCAAATGTTAAATGGCAAATAACCTAGAGGGGGGGTGAATAGGTTATTTAAAAATTTATCACAAGTTTAAAACTTTTTCCTATTCTACCATCTCAAACATCCAACTATATAAATACAATTAAGCACAATTAATTAAAAGACAAAGCAAGTATAAATAAAGAGAGTAAAGGGAAAGAAGTGCTTAGCCGATTTATAGTGGTTCGGAGCTTCTCCACGCCTCCTACGTCCACTACTCCAAGCAACCCCGCTTGAAGATTTTCCTTCCACTAACTTTAACTTAAAGTTACAATAGTTTTTTTCAACAAGGGAATTTCGCCCTTAACACTAATTTTGATACAAGGGATTGCGCTCTTAACTTAGTTTTAACAGGGATTACGCCCCAACACTAGTTTCACGGGATTGCGCCCAAGGGTTTGTGGAAATTACAATGATTTGCCTCACAAGGCGGATTTACAATATGCTCTCAAGGTTTCTCTCCAAGGATTTACAAATGTAATTTTTGTGAGAGAGGTTTGGAGAAGAATTAGAGAATGAAGAGTAGAAGTTTTTGGCCTAATTCTCTAACCCTTGCATCTTCAAATCAGCTCCAATTTATAGGAAATGGAAAATTCTAGCCGTTGCTGCTGATTTGAGAGCCGTTGGAGAGATTCTGAAAAACTGCACAGGCGTGACCTCTTGATACACGGTCGTGCTTCCCTTTTGCTGCACTTTCCAACGGTTAATTTTTGTGCAAGCACGGGTGTGCATATTTGCAACACACGGGCGTGTGTTAATTTTCTTCAGATGCCTCCAGATTCTAGAAGCTTGCACGGGTCCAGGCACGGGAAGCACACGGGTGCCTTTTGGCCTAACACACGGGCGTGTGTTTTGTGCTACACGGCCGTGTGTGGCATTCTTTTTTGACACACGACTGTGTCTCCTTCTAGACACGAGCGTGTGTTACATTTTTCTTTGACACACGGCTGTGGGTCCTTCGGCACACGGGCGTGTGTGTTCTTTTCCCTTGACACACGGCTGTGTGTCATTCAACACACGGGCGTGTGTGTTCTTCTCAGCACAACACGGGCGTGTGACTTCAAATTCTTCAGGCACGAGCGTGCATGGCATTAATGCACGGGCGTGTGTGGCTTCAAATGCTGAATACACGGGCGTGTGAGTCTTCAATTGCTCAATGTGCATACGTGTTCCTGCAAAACAGCTTTTCGGTCCGATTTCGGTCATGAACCAAGTTCATGCCAAGGGTAAATTGGTCATTTCATAAATTTTAACATATTTTCGGAATCATCAAAACACTAAGAATTTATTAATGGTTGAACCCTTAGGTAAGAACTAAAATTTATTATCTTGAACAATAATGGACAAGTTTTAACAAAGATAATGAATATCATAAAAGTTATAAATGTAACACTTACAATCAACAAAAACAACTTTAAAAATGATAAAGATTGGTTAAAAATTTTATGAGATTCTATCTTGATTTTTCTATATAAAGTAAAAAATACGACAAATTAAAGAGATTGCAAACTTTTAAATTATTAATACCTATTTGATGTTGTAAATTCAAAAAACAAAATTATCACGTATTATATGTCAATTGTGAATAATATTTTAATAATAAATTAAAGTATTAAATCAAATATTATATTCAAACATAAATAAAAATGTTAATAAGTCATTATATTATTAAATCATTTAGAATTAAAAATAAAATAATAAATAATAGCAAAATAATACATGAACATTTATACGCTCACTTATGCCCATGTACCATAAAATATAGCATTACGAATTCAGCTTATAAAGTTAATAAAATGATTAAAGTTAAATAATATGATAATTGACTTAGTTGTATTGGAACACATGTTAAATCACAAAAATCAAAAAAATGATTAAGCAGAGACAAGTGACTCCAAACATGTCACCTCTCACGTAAGCTTCGCCCGTCCGACCTCGGCTCATAGAATGTATAAAAAAATACGACACCCGATTGAGGCTTCAAGGTGGGAGCGATCCACTAAATCCTTTTAATAAGTTGGATGAAATAACACCAATTGATAAAATAAAAGGAGAGCTACTTTCCTTCCTGTTAATCAACTGCCACGTAGCACGTGCAATAATTACACGGTGCTTCGCTGCTATCCCAAGCAATACACACGTGTAAAGAGCTGGAATCTGCCCAACGTAAACGGGCAGTTAGGTGGGCCAGGGAGACAATGACCTAGGAAAACGAGCCACAGATGGGTCCCATTAGTCAATGTATGTGTTTGCTTTTGCGAGGTTGGTGGGTCCCAGTCTACTCAGCTCCTAGTTCGGTTTATTGTTCCTCAGAGAAGGGTGGGGCCATCCCACGCATCGAACTCCTAGTTGGAGAAAGTCACGACAAAAGTGGTCCTCGTGGTCTACAGTCTAGAGAGAACGTCACAAATTTCAGTTTTTTGTGCATCTCCCGAACTTCATCAAATTTCCTTTCACCCTGTTTTTCTAAATAATATTTTAGCACCCCGCAAGTTCTGAATTATGCTTTTTAATTTTTCAATATACTTTTAATTCCAATGTGGAAGATGATTGAATTGATGTATAAACTGCATTTTCTAAAAATGGAATTATCTTAGTTTGATTAATCATGTTATTTTACATATAATATAATATAATATAATTAGTTTATTTTCATTTAATTTAGTTGATGTCAAGAGTGGTGTGGTTTTCTGATAAAATGCAAGGATAAATAGTTGAGATTAAGATTAATAATTTAATCTCAAACCAATTCAAACTAATATTAATTTGAAAGAAGTCAAGTTTGAGTTTAGTTATAATATCGATTCAAATTTAAACTGAACTCAATCTGATACTATAATCAAGTCAAAATTGATTAAAACGATATCATTTTAATGCATATTCAAAATTATGTTATTTTAATTTATTCAAATAAAACTTGTTTATACTTGATAGCTTAGTTTTAAACTTCAATTGGAACTCAATTATACAAAATTCTTGGACTTGAGTTTATTTAAGTCGAATTGATAATTAAGATATACTTAATTCAATTTGAATATATCCTTAAGTAGAGGAGTGTAGATGAATAGAATATAGTGAATTTAACTAATATATAACATAGAATAAATTTTATTTAAATTCGATGAAATACTGTCTTTATATTGGTTTGAATCTATAATGATGAGTTTGAATTTATAAATAATAATGTGAGACGGTGAAAAGTAATTTAGAGAATGAGAAGAATCACTTAAAAATAAAGTGAATACTTGGAGCAGAAGAGAGAACTCTTCCAATTTAAATCCAAGCAATCCCTAAAACAAGTAAAACAGCAAAAAAAGTTAAGGGGTCAACATGTAAATATATACTATTTTGTTACTAAAAAAATAATAGATGTATCATTCATGAACTGCGTCTGCGCCAATAGATTCATCCCCACACACTTTTGCAAATCGCCGTTGGTTTTTAAAAAGCTTCCACTTTATATAGCCGTTGCTTTTTCTATTACGCAATAAAGACATGACACTTGGCACGAAAAACTTCTGAAGCGATTTGATATGTATAGAGCATGTTCTTTCAGTGCTAGCTAATGTAGGAGATTGTCTCTAGTCGTATACTTTTTTCTGTGCCATGTCACCATAAATAGAGCCACCTAACCCGCCTCTCCTCCTCTCTCCCTCTCTTCGTTCTTCAATCTTCCACATACAGACTCGTGATCTTCCGGCGCAAATCGATCAACCATGTCTCACTATTACGGTGGGTGCTCGGATCACCATCATCAGGAACCCTACTTTCTTGATGCATGTTTTCTGTGCCGGAAACCGCTTGGTTATAACTCCGACATCTTCATGTACAGGTTAGATTTGATTTTGATGTGAATTTTCAGAAAAATCATATGAATCTAGATCCAGTAACAGTTCTGATCGATTGAAATTCAATTTAATTTATGATTTACTGAGTGATTTTTTTTTTAATGGAATTATGCAGAGGAAACACGCCTTTTTGTAGCAAAGAGTGCAGACAGGAACAGATAGAGATAGATGAGGCGAGGGAGAAGAACTGGAAGAGGTCGTCTTCATCGTCTATCAGAAAAACAGAATCAAAGAATTCTTCTACTAAAACCGACAAAACTGTACGGAGTGGAACAGTTGCTGTGGCTTAAGGATTATATGCAACCAATCAACCAACCACAATTGGCCAGGATAATTTTTGTTTATAATTTTCCCACGTAATAGTAAAACCATTATGATCCAGACTTCGATCTGAAAGTGAATGGTGGATTGAGTTTGAGTGGATGACAGACGAAGCAAAAGCCAATCCCGTACCTTTGCTTGCTTTTTTTTTTTTTTTTTTTGCAACTTCTGGGTAAGTGTTGATGAGAGAAAGCAACCGGCGCGTTGTTTTAAGGGACGATGATCTGTGTAATTTTTGTAATGAAATCGTGATTTTCAACTTCGCAATCACAACAATCTCAGTTTGAATTCTAAGTTGGATTGGTCCAAGTCATAGCTGAAGTTTTCAAGTGCTATCTCTGTGGCGTTTTCTATGAACATGATCTGGTGTAAGGATATTAATACATGTTAAACCGTTTAAAAATTGATCTAAGACCACCGTTTGTCACGCCGTTCGGATATAAGTTTCAGAGCAAAACTCCGCAACGAGTTTCAATTTTTGTTATGGTAACATGTTTTGACCTGGTCACTTTACCCATGGGGTAATACACCTTCCCACTTAAATTGATATTCATGCAACGAAAAATACAGAGGTTGCAAAGTTTCAACGATCAATTGATTGAATTTGAGTTTAAATAAAAAAAATTTAAATTTGATAATAATAATTAAATTTAAATAAGTTGAAATTAAATATTTACTATATTTAATTTATCAAACCTAAATTGATTTTTTAAAGCTCATATTAATCTTGAAGTAAATCTTTTTTTTCGAACTCTATCATATTTTAATCCTACTCTGATGAAAAATAATAAGACACATAACATAAATAAAATTTTTATATTTTAAATAAGTAAAACAACTTGATCTTACGCGAAGTTTTATTAAATGATAAAATATTATTTATTAAATTTTAAAAAACCAAACATTCGTTTATTTATCTAGTTCAATTAATATTTTTATAAAATAATTCAAACATTTTTAATTAAAATATAAAATAATATTAAAATATTAGTAAGTTTTATTAATTTTTAAAATTTGTTTATTTATAAAGATAAAAATATTTTTTTAATTATTAATATTTAATAATCCATCATTGGATTTAAGTTATGGCTTTAATTAATAAGTAATTATTTAAATTTTATAAAAGTGATGGATTATCATTTAAGAAAACCTTGAAAGAGATCAAGGGTTTTGGCCTTTCAGAGAAAAATTGGTAGAAATTCTCATAGGTGAAGCAAATCAAAAGACTAGTTCCCACCCATAGTTTAGCCGTAGGACAACCTCTAATATTTAAAAACTTAAACACCCACTTTTTATCCATTTTGTATCCAATTTTATTTACATATTCTATAAAATAACTTAAATATCCTTACTAATAAAATTTTGAAATAACATTTAAATATATATAAATATATTAAAATTTATATAAAAATTTAAATTTAAAAGAATTTAAAAGTAATAACTGTCACCATATCGGTGGTCAGATCTGACTACCTCCACCGAAACCGTGGTCAGAAAAGGCTGTTGGGGCCAAAGCTAGCTATTTTTAACTGTTTTTAACCTTTTTATCTGATAGAGATGACTATATTTAGCCGCTTTCGCCAAAATAGAAAGTAGTTAGATATAATCGTCTTAGTCAAATCAGAAGATTAGATCTTGCCTTCCTTGAAATCAAGTGGTCGGAACGGTCACATGTTGCTATTAACGTTGGTGACTGGTTTTTTATTTTTATAAATTTAAATATTTTTTCTAAATTTTATAATTTTTTTAAAATTTTAAATATATTTAAATATTATTTTATAATTTTATAAAATTTAACTTTAAAATGATAAAATTATCCTTAAATATTAAAGATTTATTATTGACCGTTAAATTTAACAGTTAACAAATAAAATTTTAAAATTTATAAATTTAACGGATGAAAATTTGTCTTGGAGCTTTGTTGAGGCAAAGAAGATTAAAAAAATAAAAACAAAACCAGTGTGGCTAAGAAAGCCCGGAGATTCTACGGGAAATTAGAAACTTGATCAAAGCATTCCCTATCTTCCAGTGATCAGCGCCATTCGAAATTGTAAATAGCCGAACACAATCTCATTGGTCAGTGACTCGAGGATTTCGTTATCATCTCACCAAGAATGCTCTTCTTCGGTTAACCGAGTCCAAGCCATCAAGCCCACTTTGCAATTAATTAGGCTCCAAAACACTCTCCATTGGGCTTAAAAATTATAAATAAAAATATCAAGGGACGGATATTTTCACCCGCTTAACACAAAGACTGCTCGGCCGTACTGAAAAAAACCTTTCTAAAACCCCTTCGCCGGAAAATCATCTCCAACCTTCTCCGGAAACTTCGGATGTCATCTAACGTGCACCTGGTGCGCAATTCTATTAAGGTACACTTTTCATCTCCTCTTTTTGCTTCTTCAAATCGACAAACCCTAGTAAACTCTTCTTCTTATGCTTATTCTGCTTCTTCAAATCGTGACAGATTTGACTGTTTAAATCAGTTTTTACCTCCCTGTAATCCTAACTCAAATTCCTTGACATTTACAAATTCCATTGAGCGGCGGAAAATCGTGGTGGGGTTATCAAAAATTATCAAAAGTCAGAAAGGATACATTTTGAGAGGATTCTCACAAAAATTTTGCCCTTTTTTTCTAGTTAAGATAATGAAACTACTAGAAACTCGTGAGACGGCATTTGCTTTCTTCAAAGTTGCATTTTGCGATGAATCCGAGTCTGTAATTCGTTCTTGTTGTGTCGCCGCACATATTTTAGCGGCAGATAGTCTTCGCTTTCTTGCACAAGATATAGCTACTTGGGTTATAAGTAGAATTGGGATGCCTAGGAGTAAAGAATTTGTAGAGATTATGTGGAGTGGTCACCATCAATACGAATCAGATTTCTCTGTACTTGATACGTTAATGCGTGGCTTTTACCATGCGGGAATGCCTACTGAGGCAATGGATATTTTGTCTCGAATGAGACAAGAGGGAATCAGGCCAAGCTTGTCTGCGATCAATATGCTTTTCAACTTGTTGCTCAGAGTTGGTGATTATGGTAGTGTGTGGAAGTTGTTTAGGGATATGCTTGGTAAAGGGCCTAGGCCTTCTAATTATACTTTCACTGCATTGATAATTGGCTTTTGTAGAAAGGGATATATTAGCGTTGGTGAGAGCTTATTTCATGTGATGCAAAAGTATCTGTGTGTACCAGACGTATATATCTATAACATCCTAATTAATGCTTATTGCATTAGGGGGCATACTTCAGATGGTCTATATTGGATGCATTTGATGATTGAAAGGGGCTGTAAACCAAGCATTGTTACATTCAGTACACTTATTGATGCTTTTTGCAAAGAGGGAAACATGGTGCAAGCAAGGAAGATTTTCGATGGGATTCAAGATGCTCGTCTGTCTCCGAATGTGGTAATATATAACAGCCTGATTAATGGTTATGTTAAAGCGAGGGACATTGGTCAGGCTAACGTGCTTTATCAAGAAATGAAGAGCAGAGGTATAGCTCCTGACGGTGTAACTTTTAATGTTTTGGTTTCTGGGCATTATAAATATGGTAGGGAAGAAGATGGGGACAGGTTGTTAAGGGATTTGTCAGAAATTGGTTTGCTTCCAGATTGCTCATTGTATGAAGTTACAGTTGCACGACTATGTTGGGCTGGTCATCTGGATGAGGCTCTGGAATTTTTGGAGGATATGTTTGAGAAAGGAATACCTCCAAGTGTTGTTGCTTTCAACTCTATTATTGCTGCTTATAGCAGGGAAGGTTTAGAAGAAAAAGTTTATAAAGTATATAAAATTATGGATAAGTTTTGTCTGACTCCTTCTTCATCCACATGCAGTTCTCTGCTCCTTGGTTTATGCAAGAAGAGGAGACTGCAAGAAGCCAGGAAGCTTTTATGCATGATGACAGAGAAGGGTTTTACAGTAAATAAAGTGGCTTTTACCATGCTTTTGGATGGGTACTTTAGGATGGGGGATCTAGTGGGAGCTCAAAATCTGTGGAATGAGATGTTTAGAAGGAAAATGTTTCCTGATGCCGTTGCCTTTTCTGTCTACATTAATGGACTTTCTAAGTCTGGCCTGGTGGAGGATGCATATAATGTATTTTTAGAAATGTTAAGGATAGGGTTTGTTCCAAATAACTTTACATACAACTCTCTAATTTCTGGGTTCTGTGGCTGTGGGAAATTGCATGAAGCATTAAAATTGGAGAAAGAGATGAGGCAAAGAGGTCTGCTTCCAGACATCTTCACAGTGAATATAATCATTAATGGCTTTTGCAAACAAGGCAGAATGAAATCTGCAATTGATGCGTTTATAAACATGTATCAGACTGGTTTATTCCCTGATATAATCACATACAACACTTTGATTGCTGGGTACTGTAAAGCATTAGACATGGTTACTGCAGATGAGTTTGTAAGCAAAATGTATGCCAATGGTTGGGATCCAGATATTACGACCTACAACATACGGATCCATGGTTTCAACAATATTAGAAAAACAAATCAAGCTGTGCTTGTGCTGGATGAGCTTATTAGAGCCGGTATTGATCCAGACACTGTAACATATAACATTATGATGAATGGTGTTTGTCATGATATAATGGATCGTGCTATGATAGTGGCTGCAAAATTGCTTAAGATGGCCTTTGTTCCAAACGTCATTACTGTTAATACGTTGCTGTCTCACTTTTGCAAGCAGGGGATGCCAGAGAAGACTTTGTTGTGGAGTCAGAAGCTCAGTGAGATTTCCTTCGATTTTGATGAGACATCCTATTTTTTAATGGACAGAGCCTACAGTAACATCCAAGGAAATACTAGAATTGTTAGGGAAACATCTGGAAAGAGTCTCTTTTTGGATTTCCTCATGTACATTACATATGATTATTTCTATAGAAACAGACCTGACGGGAAAAGCAGTCAGAGTCCTCTTAAACTCATTGAATATGGTTCTAGTGGATACTGAGATTTGACTCATAATACATCTTTTTGCAACTTCCATTCTTTGTGTCCCCCTGCATCACTTGTGTGATCATGAATTGACATATGTCAGTCTCAGGAATACCATGACTTTCTGTGCACATACTCTTCTGTGCAACGGTAGTGCGAACAGTGGCTCTGGTGAGAAGAAACGAAAATTTTTTATTTGAGATGGTTTTACTGGAGACTGGTGATTGTATCGAGAAGACGAGTTTGTAACTGAGAGTAATACAAAGAGCAAAGAAATCAAAAGATGGGTGGGTAGAACTTTCAGAGTAGTCGTAATCCTTTGGAAGAAGCTTCGTTTTTTATGTCATGCCTAAGTGTTGTTTTTTTCTTAATTTTATCAAATCCATTACAAGTGTTTTATTTATAAGATGTATAATGCTGACTGCAGTTGATTTCTAACAGGTGACAAAATCATTTTTTATCCAGGGAGTTTCATTATATACTATGACAAAGTAGATAACTGGTTAGCTTATGTAACTGTTCCTCTCTCTTCTAAAATTCTACTCTGTACATATTTAAAATTCTGGGTTGTGGATTGTGAATTTGTGATCTTAATGTGACATAAAACAAAACTGATTCTATAGAATAGCACCAGATCTGATGAGAAGAGATTGAAGCAGTAAAAATTGGTGACTATGAGGCAGACATGCTCTGTTGCAGCTTGCTGGATGTAGCTGATGTTTGCAAGTGAAGAAGGTATATCTGCCCAGTGATAGCAAACAATTATTGAAGTTTGCAGTGACAAATTGACAATTGGTGTTGTCTATGCTTACAGGCAGCTTTCCAAAGCAATCACAATCATGGGTATGTTAAATATCAGCATTTGCCTGTTGCAACCAGGAGCAGACTTTCGGAATCAAATTGACTATCAGACTTTCATGAACTTATTCTTTTTTTTTTTTTTCCTTTTTAATATTTCTGTATACATTATGTGACATTGAAAAAGATTCAAATTTGAAATTTATGTTTTAACCCAAATTCTCATCTGTGGAAAAATCATCTCGAGCAGTTAAGAATTATCCGAATATTCCAGGGAGAGCTTCTCTTCTTGGTGAGTTGAGGGGCTTTGAAGTTCCATCGATTCTCTACTATGAAACGTCAGAAATGTTTGGTTTGCTACATGCCACAATTACAAATTAGGTTATAATTACTTCCTAAGATAACAGAAGTGAAGAACAAGAGTCCCTCATTTAGCACTACGCTACTCGTTACATCGCCTGTACAGGACAAGGTGGGGGTGGACTATTATAAAAGCCTACTGTGAACTGAAGGTAATAAATTAGATAGAGTTTCAAAGCACTTTAGCCCTTTGCATGATCATCAATTTTCTTCTACTTGCCCCGTCTACATGCTCGCTCAGTTTAGCTAGGTGGGCCATCCGTCTTTTCCATGATTCGGAAGGTTCAGATTGAGTGGTCTTAATTTCTCCTACTCGATCGTCTTCATTCGGCTCCAAATTCTTATGGGGAGAAGAGTCTTCTTCTGAAATTTGCACTATTTGCTTCAACCTCTCTACCACCTGGCTCATCTTGGGACGATCTTTGGCACTCTTTGACAAACAAGTGTCTGCTAATTTGGCAATCTTGCGAGCTTCATTTATAGAAAACTTATTTTCAAGTCGTTGGTCCATTATTAACCCAAACTTTTTACCGTCGGCAGGATACTGCTTCACCCACTCCAAAAGCTTCTGCTCTGATTTTGGGCGGTTTCTTTCCAGAGACCTCCTCCCTGTCAGAATCTCGTACAGCACTACTCCAAAACTCCATACATCACTTTTTGCTGTCAAATGTCCAGTCTCTATGTAATCTGGAGCTGCATAGCCGTATGTCCCCACCACCTAATCATTCATAACCTTAAGTAGCTTATTCATCTGTAATGTACCACTACCACCACGAACAATGTGAAGAAACTGACCGTAATTAAAAGTGACTTACTGCTGTTGAAACGTGTGAACGCCCAGCCAATGGCCCTTCCCTGGCAAGACCGAAGTCTGAAAGCCTGGGCTGAAAATTCTCATCCAGTAACACATTGGAAGATTTGAAATCTCGAAATATCACCTTCACCATTAGCAGTACCAATAGTTGAGATGGACAGAGACAGATCCTGAACACAAAGTAAAGTTATAAGTGCAATTTATATCAAAACCAACCTGAACTTCCAATCCTTCATGCAGATAAGCCAATCCTTCAGCTGCCTCGAGTATTATTTGTAATCTTGTTTTCCAAGGAAGAGGTGGCAATGCCCTGCTAAAAAGATGATCTTCTAAGCTTCTATTTGGCATAAACTCGTACACAAGTAGACGCTGGATTCCTCTTTCTCCATCAACAGCACAGTATCCTACGAGTTTGACAAGATTCGGGTGTTCCACAACCCCAAGAAATTGAACTTCGGCCAGCCATTGTTTATGACCCTATATCACCAACTCAATTAGCAATACAAAACTGATACGCATCGAAGGACATCACAATATTTTTCTAAGATTTTATAAGAAAATAAGTAATTTCTTGAATCCAATAATGAAAAACAAACACCAATTAAACAGTCCAATCCAAACTTAATCATGAATCACAATAGTTCCAAATAACCCATACCTGTAACCCATCCTTGTTAAGCTTTTTAATAGCCACTACAGTGGAGTCACCTTTCCCATCAGCAGGCTTGATTGAACCTTTATAGACAATTCCAAATCCACCCTCACCAATCTTAAGCAGCCTATCGAAATTGTTTGTGGCTTGCTTGAGCTCGGAGAAAGAAAATACTCGGAGATTATGAGCTTTCTCTTCATACAACTCTGGTATACCACGAGGAGAAGCTTCTGAACATGAAGACTTAACAACACGATCACCACCGGAATAATCATACGATCTCCTTGATTCTTTCAACTCTGGAGCCGATCTTTCTTCCCGGATTCTGAACTTCTTCTCTTTGAAGTAGTGAAAGCACTTCATCTTATGTTTCTATATTTAACAGGGAACAGGCACGTATACATAAACTAGTCAAAAGGAAAATCTACCATAACAATACCCGGATGATGTTTTTGAAGTTAATTAGTAAACTAAAATGAAAGGACAGAATGGAGACAGAATCAGAACCTGGAGAGAGACGTTTGTGAAAGAAGACAACAGGGAAAATTGAAGAGAGGAGAGATTACAGAGTAGTCATTGACCTTGAATTTTTTATTAACATAAAAGAGGTTCTTGTTCGGTTGGCTAGGAGATTGGTTGGTAAGAGGCTTGAATATTTGAGATGAATCTTCTGTTTGCAGCGAAAGAAGACTGACTTTTTCTTCTCTCTTCACGGGTCTCAATCGGTTTTTCTAAGCGATTTGGTAATGAAGATTGATACGTTGAATTCAGATCACAGTTACAAACTGACGGACAAATTCTGTTTACATTGAAAGTTGGCCACAACACCTCGTTTCCAGTAATCCACCAATAGAAGAAGACCGAATAATTGAACTTCCTCATTACAGATACAGTCTACAGATAGAGAGAGGGGACCCCAGTTGAGATTCCCACTGACATGGTCAAACAGGAAGACGTTTGCCAACTTGGTTTTTTGCTCCTCTGTCAACCAATGGAAAGTCATGTCGTGCCAGTATTTTTTTTTTTTTTTTTTTTTCGCACGCAATCAACGCCCGATGACCTTCTGGAGTGTCTAATCTTAATCTTACACAGGTAGAATTTTCTCGACCGAAAAACTAAGAAAATGTTTAATTGGTATCAACTTAATAGCCAAAATAGAAAACCCAGTAGCAATTATAAGAATATTAGCCTTGCGAATTTCGATGATGTGAAGTGAGCCATCCCTTACACAGAAATTGCCCCTCTAACAATTTGTATTAAAATCAAACCTTTTTCGATTTCCAAGATAAATTTCTGGATTTTCCTTTTTCCAAAATATATACAGTAAGGTAAGTCCTATACTAATATAGAGTCAGATTTTTATCTCTTGATAGTGCTGGAGTGCTGCAACTTGGGTTGAAATGCCGCTGCCAATTTGAGAAAAAAAGAAACGAAATTGGATCTAAATGCTGCTGAGGTCGTGGCATCCCGAAATGCGGCTAGAGCCCAGAATATAATTCACCCATGGCCCGACTGTCGTGTTAGTCAAAATCAAAGACATATTATGAGCCTTGGGCCAGGAAGCCCAATCCGGCCCATTTCAGATAATTGCTTTATATTATAATATGATTGTTCTACATTTATGGTAATTAGTTATGGAGTTTGATTTTATAATTATACAATACAATTGGCTTCATTCTACTTTGATACGACCTATCATCGCTTTTTATTTATGTATTTAATTGGGAAAATTTCCAGTAATATTTTGTTTTTATTAATTCACATTCATAAAATGCACAAGAGAGGGAAGAATTACTTACTGCCTTTATTTTTCTCGCGGCCAAAGGACCTATTCCCCCACCCCCATAGTTTGAGGCGGAGACAAAATGCCACCCCTAAATTTTTAAAAACTCAGTTTCTCATTCTTCAACTTAATTTAATATTAAATATATTAGTAAACAGTAACAATTTAATGATATTTTTATATTTTTAAAATTAAAATTTTATAAAATAATAAAATAAATTTTATAAAAATAAATAATTTTATATAAAATTATTTTATAATTTTATAATTAATTTTAAATTTTTAAAATAATATTTTAATTTAAAAAATATAAAAAATACATTTAATAGTAAAAAATTGAGTTTCTAAAAACTTAAAGATGATACTTTATCTTGCCTCAGGCGATAGGTGAGAATAAGTCCTTTGGCATTTTCTGGCATGCACCAGCAAACACAAAACCACACCCCAACCCAACTATCCAAAATCACACACATTTCAAATCTCAAAGTGAGTGAAAGTGGACTCAAATTAAGTTCCTTCATGCTCAAATTTATATTTGGTTTCACTAAATCAAATTTGACTTACAATTTTAATTTGATAATTTGAATTATTCTCTACTAATTCCAGTTTTAATTTGATAATTCTTTTTGTGTCACGAGATAACATTTTAATTTGATAATTTGAATTATTCTCTACTAATTCCAGTTTTAATTTGATAATTTGTTTCTGTGTCACGAGATAATAACTAAACTCAACCTTACGTGAAAAAAGTTAAAAAGAGTAAGAAAGCGAGGAGGTCTCATCACGACGCGCGACCCATTCGATTTCAATCCCCTAAAAAACCTATCTTTTGACCACCTTCTTGGTCAGTTTGTTAAATAATTTACCTTTCTCTCTCTTAAATATAATAATATTTATTTTGTTTTTAATTTTTCAATTTTCATCTTCTCTTCTCTTTCTCTCTCCCTCTCTCTCTCTCTCTCTCTCTCTCTGTATCCGAGCACCGTCTTTGCCACCCATTAAAACCCTAATTTTATCGCTCTTCACTGTTCACTCTCACAGGTCTTCTTCTACGCACTCCAACTACGTCACAATCAATCCCTAATCTTTATTGCATAAATATATATTGTTATTTATATTGTTATCGTTTAAAAATATTTGTTTTTCATGCGTGGATCTATTTTGTTTGTTTGGTTGCAGAAAAAAGCTAAACGATTCAAGGAATTATTTGACGCTTGGGATTTATGTCCTTCCATCAATCAAGGTCCGACAGAAGCGAGACACAGTTTCGAAAATCAGGACGATCCGCCGGCTCTAATCAGCAGCGGACCTCCTCAGGCTCTTACGCTAAGGGCTCTGGCGGTGGGCCCGCCCCTTCACCACCGTCTATTTCATCTTCTCCTTCTCTTTCATCTAGCCGCGGGTACATGTGCTTTTTTTTTAAATCTCGATTTTCGTATTTTTAGGGTTTCTTTAATCACTTTAATATGAAATCAGGTTTTGATTTTAATTGGGTTGTTGATGATAGTTTTAAGAAGTCCCACAATGCACAAGGCAGTCAATCTAGGGTAAACGTGCCTAATGTCAATTCTTCGGATTCCAGCAGTAATGTTTCTGAATCGCGAAATATACAGAATGGTGCACATCTACCGTCTCAGTTACATGGTATGTTTTCCGTTGAGAATATTCCTACTTTGCTTATCTCTCGCATCATGAAATCTGTCTTTTTGATTGTGAAAAGAGAACTAGAAGTGAAATTATACTAGGATTTCTAAATCTATATTAGTTATAGGAGCATCTGATGCACCGGTTGGTAGTAGTGCTGTCAAGCAAGTTGATTCTTCCACCACTCAGAGAGGTACCCAAGCTGTTCCGAAGGCTCCAACTTCTCAACCTGCCTCCGTGAATCCTGACAGCACTGGACCTGCAAATCAATCAAAGGGTATTTATTTATTTTGTTTTTTCACTTCTGTGATTGATATACTTGTTGCTTAAAGTATCAATCAATCATGAGAATGCTGAATGCTGCTACATAATGCAACTTTTTGTAATGCGTGACTCCATTCATCTGACTGACTGTATGCTTACTTTTTCGCCTTGTGGCATAGCTCAAGGAGATGCATCCAAGGGATTCCATTTTCAATTTGGCTCAATTGGGATGCCGGTAATTTATATTACATTTACACCTTAAGTAAAGTGAAAAATTTTAGGGGATCAAATGTTTATTAAATTTAATAAAAATATGTTCTTTTTAGATTCCAGCTCGAACTAGTTCAGCTCCCCCAAATTTGGATGAGCAGAAACGTGATCAGGTGTGTACTTTTTGTTTTGTAGTCTTTTTGTTATTGTCACAGCATAGATCATAGGTTTGACCTTCATTTATTTATTTGTTTTTGTGTATGGACGGGATTTTACCTACAAATATATCTTGACATCAATGCTAAGATAGTTATAGTTTATTGTTTATCTTGTGTTTGATGATCAAATTCATTAAGCTGCTTGTAACACTTGATTTGCAGGCACGCCATGAAACTTACAGATCAGTGCCAATGCCAAATCTGCCAACACCATCTGTCCCTAAGCAGCAGTTGCCAAGGAAGGATACTAGTGCAACAGCTCAACCTAGTCCTGGGGAAGTTCATCAAGTGATGAAAACCAAAAAGGAAGTGCAAGTCTCGCATCCTCCTACTTCAAATCAAACACAGAAACATTCTGTTCTTCCTATGCCAGTGGCTCCTATGCAAATGCCTTTTCACCAGAAACAGGCATCTGTGCAGTTTGGTGGGCATAACCCACAGATGCAGTCTCAGAATGTAACTGGCACCTCACTTCAATTGCCACTTCCCATTGCATTACCCATGGGAAATGCTCCCCAAGTGCAGCAGCATATGTTTGTTCCTGGGCTCCAGCCGCATCCATTGCAGCCTCAGGGAATGATGCATCAGGGACAGGGCCTGAATTTCACGGCGCAGATGGGTCCTCCCCAGCTGGGCAACATGGGAATCGGCATTACACCACAATACATGCAACAGCAGGGAGGAAAATTTGCTAGTCCTCGTAAGACTCCAGTGAAAATTACGCATCCAAAAACACATATGGAGGTCAAACTCAATGAACGAACAGAGACTCATACGGATGGTGGGGTTTCAGCACCTAGGTCCCACACCAACATTCCTCAATCACAGCCAATTCAATCATATTCACCTGCTCATCAGATCAATTATTTTTCTAATTCGTGCAGTCCCAGTTCCATGTATTTTCCAACTTCAGGTTCTCTACCAATAACAAGTAGCCAGATAACTCCCAATTCTCAGGCACCAAGATACAACTATACAGTTGGCCAGGGTCCCCCTAACATATCATTCATAAATTCAACAACAATTGGCTCCGTGCCAGTTATTAAACCTGGCACTGCAATGCCTGCTGTTGTGGATCCACCAAACTCAGATCATTCTTGTGATGTGCATAATATAATTTCTTCAGTTCCTTCGGGAACTGTGGAGGTGACAGTTAAACCAGGCACAGTATTTGTTGGAGAGAAGGTTCTAGACGCTTCTCTTTTGGATACCTCACCTTTTGGAAAGGCTGGTTTGTCAAAATCTTCAAGGCCGTCTGGGGAAGGTAGTGAATCGTCTGTTTCTAAGTCATTCCAAGCAGCTACTAAACCGTCTTCATCAGTTTCCACTGCTGCCTCTACTGAGAACCTGACAATTAATTCTATGTCCTCTGATTCAACTGCTCCATCTGAGGATGCTGCACCAGTTGCTACTAATGAGGAAGGCAAGAGAAGGGAAAGTTTGAGTAGGTCAAGCTCTATCAAGGATCATCAAAAGAAGCTAGCCAAAAACTCACAGATCCAGCCACAGCAGCAGGTAATGCTTTTCTATCGCAATCACTTTTCTTTCAGGCATAATTTCTATTATAACCTTGCATGGTGCATAGTTCTGTGGATTTAAATCTTTTTGTAGGTTGGTGGATTATCTACTTCAACATCAAGCTTGGTTTTGCGGGCTTCAGAACCTGGTTTATCTTCCAACAGTGAAGTTTCTGATTCTGTAGATGAGAAAACAAATCCTATTACAAAAGTAACTAGTGAAGGTTTGTTAGAAGTAAGCAGAGAATTGGTGTCAACTGATGATGGTTCAACTTCTGCTCCTGAGTCAAAAGCTGAAATTTCTGGTGCTGTTAACAACGATAGTTCTTTGGATGCTGCTCAAAATCCTAATATGAATCCTACTGAACCTTCTTCACAGGAATCCTTGATAACAGAAGAACAGGTGGAAGAGACATTGCCTGAACGGTCCAAGCAAGAGAGTAATCTCCTTCATATATCTTCTCAACCGCCCATTTCAAGATCTTCTGAACTTGATGGTCAAACTCAACAGGAATCTTTGTTGAGGAAAGCAGCTAGCAGCAATGACATTTCAGTTGTTGGAACTGCTGAGGTAAGGTTGGATGAACCGGCAAGTTATTGTACAGAAGCTGGCACTGTTAAGGTATCTGATAACATGTCTACCTCTAGAGCTATGGGTTCAACAGATGTTGAAAGTTTACATGGTAGTAAGACCTCAACTGTGGATGCCTCGACAAGCAGAAATAGTACAATAAACCAGAACTCCGCTCCCCTTATAACCCCAGAAACTCCTGAAGAAATTATGAAAAATGAAGGGGACGGTCTTGAGAACAGGGCTGGACTGGTATCACTTCTAACAGCTGGAACCAAAGATAAGCCTGTATCGGAATTAACTAAGTCAAAGAGCACTACTTCTAGAGGAAAGAAGAAGTGGAAAGAAATTCTTCAGAAAGCAGATGCTGCTGGGACAACTTCTGATCTGTACATGGCTTATAAGGGTCCCGAAGAGAAGAAAGAGGTTGTTGTGCCTTCAGAAACGATGGAATACTTATCTACTACTGTTAATTCAAACCAGTCAGCTGTGGATTCTGTAGCAACTGAGAAAGTTGGGCTGAGCAAAATGGAGCCTGATGATTGGGAAGATGCAGCTGACATCTCCTCGCCTAATTTAAAACCCTCAGCAGTTGGGGAACAGTCTACAAGACCATTGGTCCAAAAAAAAGACAATGGAGATGGGAACCTGGGAAAAAAATACTCCAGAGATTTCCTCTTGAAATTTTCTGAGCAATGTACTGATCTTCCAGATGGCTTTGAGATTTATTCTGATATTGCAGAGGTCTTGATGGGTGGCAGTATCAGTGTCTCTCATCTTGTTGATCATGATTCATACTCTAGTCCTGGAAGAGTAATGGATAGACTGACTGGGGGACCACGAATGGATCGTCGTGGTGGCGCAATGGTTGATGATGACAGGTGGGGTAGATTACCTGGATCAAATTTAGGGAGGGATGTGCGTCTGGATGTCAGTTATGGTGGTAATGCAGGATTTCGACCTGGCCAAGGAGGCAACTATGGTGTTCTAAGGAATCCGCGGGCACAGATGCCTGTGCAGTATGCTGGAGGGATCTTATCTGGGCCCATGCAGTCTATGGGTCCTCAGAGTGGGATGCAGAGAAATAGTCCTGATGCTGACAGGTGGCAACGTGCTACAAATTTCCAGCAGAAGGGTTTAATTCCTTCTCCAACTCCATTACAGATCATGCACAAAGCAGAGAAGAAGTATGAAGTGGGTAAAGTGGCAGATGAGGAAGAAGCCAAACAGCGGCAGCTGAAAGCTATTCTGAACAAGCTAACACCTCAGAACTTTGATAAACTTTTTGAGCAAGTAAAAGCAGTAAACATTGACAATGCTGTAACGCTCACTGGTGTCATCTCTCAAATTTTTGATAAAGCTTTAATGGAGCCTACATTCTGTGAGATGTATGCTAATTTCTGCTTTTATCTTGCTGGGGAGTTGCCTGATTTCAGTGGAGACAATGAAAAGATTACTTTTAAGAGATTGCTGCTGAACAAATGCCAAGAGGAATTTGAGAGAGGGGAAAGAGAGCAAGAAGAAGCTAACAACACTGACAAAGAAGGTGAGAATAAGCAGTCTGATGAGGAAAGAGAACAGAAGAGAATTAAGGCCCGAAGACGGATGCTAGGTAACATTAGGCTGATTGGCGAGTTGTTCAAGAAGAAAATGTTGACTGAAAGAATAATGCATGAATGTATCAAGAAGTTGCTGGGTCAGTATGAGAGCCCTGATGAGGAAGATGTTGAAGCTTTGTGTAAATTGATGAGCACAATAGGGGAGATGATAGACCATCCCAAAGCTAAAGAGCATATGGATATATATTTTGACAGGATGGCGAAGTTGTCAAGCAATATGAAGTTATCTTCTAGAGTTAGGTTTATGTTGAAGGATGCAATTGAGTTGAGGAATAATAAGTGGCAGCAGAGAAGGAAGGTTGAAGGACCAAAAAAGATTGAGGAAGTGCACAGAGATGCTGCTCAAGAACGGCAAGCTCAAACTAGTAGGCTGGCAAGAGGTTCCAGTATGAATTCTTCGTCAAGAAGGGCACCGATGGATTTTGGTCCTAGATCAGCTATGTTATCTTCCCCAACTTCTCAGATGGGTGGTTTTCGTGGGTTGCCCTCTCAAAGTCGTGGTTATGTCATTCAAGATGTACGGATGGATGATAGGCAATCATATGATGCTAGGACTGTGTCAGTTCCCTTGCCTCACAGACTTATAGGTGATGATTCAATAACTTTGGGGCCCCAAGGTGGTCTTTCCAGAGAAATGTCTAGTAGAGGTCCACTGCCTATGTCAAGCACTCCGTTGCTTGATATGTCTTCTAGTGTTGGTGAATCTAGGAGAATGACAGCTGGTGTGAATGGTTTCAATTCTTTACCGGAGCGCACTGCTCATGGTTCTAGAGAGGATCTAATGCCTAGATACCTTTCTGATAGATTTGCAGGCTCAACTGCTTATGATCAAATGAGTGCACAGGAGCATAACATGAATTTTGTTAATCGGGATGCCAGGACCCCAGATCGAGGTTTTGACAGGCATGTTGCAACTTCATCACGCGCACGAGGCCAGGGACAAGCTTCCAGTCAAAATGTTTTGTCTGAAGAAAACCTGCGAAATATGTCCTTGGAAGCAATTAAAGAATTTTACAGGTATCACTTCAATATCTATATGCTCGCATATCCATCTTCCAGTTGACTGAATCTTGTAGGAGCATTAAGTTCATATTGAATATTATATCTATAAATGTTTATTTAAGTGCTTGCTTTTTTTCATTGGAGTAGAGTTACATTTTTTTGTCAGAAATATCTCTTCTTGACTAGTGCTCAATGTGCAAATTGTTTAAATAGGAGATTCAACAATTATACTTCATGGCTTCTGATTTAGTTTAAAATTGTCCTATTATTGTTTCTTATGTTTTTGACATACGCTGCTAATCTTGTTGTATAGGCATCGGTCTTAATATGTCTATGAATGAACCCAATAATGAAAAAAAATAGATGTTATTGTGTGATGGCTAGACTATAGAACACGTATTGCTGGGGAGGGAAGATGGTTTGCTCTGCTTCTAGAATGGGGTTATAAATTTCAAGAATTTCTTTATTTGTCGTTCAATTGAGTTGGAAGGGTGTTTTGACCATGTTTTGTATTGATAATTGGGAGATTTTTGGCTGGTTATCTGGTCTTTTTTGATGATTGGCATTTTTGCTATTTGGTGAATACTATTTATGGTTCTTTTGTTTGTTTTCTTATAGTCCTTTAGTTGACTGCATGTTCAGTTGTGTGAAGTTACTGGTTATGAGTCAGTCCTCTTTAAAGTTCAATTTCTGCTTTTCTGGTTTGTTTTGCTGGCAAATAAAATTTTACTTTTAAGAATTGGCTTGGGACAAATTTGAAAAATCTTTTGTCATCTGTTTCTTTTCCTCAATCTTTTCAGTGCCAGGGATGAGAAAGAAGTTGCTTTGTGCATTAAAGATTTGAATTCCCCAGGCTTCCATCCTTCAATGGTCTCTCTCTGGGTTACAGACTCTTTTGAGAGGAAGGATATGGAAAGGGATCTTTTGGCTAAGCTTCTTGTTAATCTTGCAAAATCTCGGGACAGCATGTTAAGTGCAGCTCAGCTCACAGAAGGGTAGGAAATATTTGTAGTGTTAGGCATTTATACAAATTTTTTATTTTTTTTATTTTTTATGGTAGGTAAAATAATTAATCTCTTACTGACTAATTTGTAATGGGCAGGTTTGAATCTGTTGTGAGTAGTTTGGAGGATGCGGTAAATGATGCCCCAAAAGCAGCAGAATTTCTTGGCCGCATTTTTGGGAAAGTCATTGTTGAGAACGTGATATCCCTGAGAGACGTAGGGCGAATGTTGTGTGGAGGAGAGGAGCCAGGACGACTTCTTGAAATTGGGCTTGCTGGTGATGTTCTTGGTAGCATATTAGAGAATATTAAATCAATTAAAGGAGAAACTGCATTAAATGAGATTCGAATGAGCTCTAAATTGAGATTGGAGGATTTCCGGCCTCGAGATCCCAATAGATCAAGGATATTAGAAAATTTTATTTAGAGAATAGTGATGCTGATTGTATCTTGGTAGAAGAAATTCATCCACAGTGCTGTTAGGGTACTCAATAATTTTGCGAAAATATTTTTCTTGGTGGGCGGGGATAGGGTTGGTGGGATATATGTATGGCAGCATGGCAATATGGGGCTTTCCTTCTCCATGCCTCTTATTATTTCTTCATAGTATTAACTGCAATTATGAAAAGGGTACAATTCAGCATCAACATCGTTTCTTTGTTTACGTTTTTTGGGGTTGGGGGAGGGGGAGATTTGCTGTCTGTTTTCTTATGTGATGAAAGCCCCATTAACTGCCTTGTTGATGATCTCGACTATCCGGTAGTTTTGATGCGTTACCATTTTGGTTACTACTTTTCTCTCTTACCAATCGGTCACTGGTATTTGCTCCCATTTTGAGTTAATTTTGTTACTTTATTACTTTAATAATCTTAATTTTACTATAATTTTATTTTTTATGTTTAATAATTTTATGATGATTTATAACTTAAAATGATATTAGAGTACTTTTTTATTATCATTAATCAAAAACCTTTTTGGGTTGATTGTGTTGTTATAACATATATATATATATATATATATCTAAAATTATTTAAATCCAAATATTATATTAATTAATTAATATTTTCTCATCCAAATTATAACTCTGTTTTTAAAAAATAGTACAACATATGTTTTTATAAAAAATTTATATAAATACCCTCAATTAGCAATCAACTTACGGTATTTATATTATGTTTTCTAATTAGCTAATATGATGAACGAAATATTCCTCATTGGTTGAACAGAATTGCAAATCTGATGGTAATAACATGATTCTCATATATATTTTTCATGTTCAAATTTCTTGTATTTTTATGTTAATATAAGATTGAAATATATGAATCGGTGACAGTAACATTAAAAGAATTTTAGAAAAAAGAAAAAAAAAAAAACACTGTGAAATTGACTTACTGAGCAAGATAGTGAAATCTGGAAAGTCAAAAATCTGCAACCTAAAATCCAGAAATTAAAAAAATAATAATAATAAATAAAATCTGTATTGACCAACAAACTGAAATCGTGTATTAGTTATTGATGTGATACTATTCACGAAAATTTCCAACAGAAATCTATGAATTCACAGGAGAGGCCTTTGCAGCAACAATTTCAGTTTTACAACTCATTACTCATATAATCAAGATATACAGCTCGTAATACACAGACAGTCCCTCCCTTATTTTCATTGAGCATCCATCCCCCCCCCCCCAATATGATGCAAAAGCTCCCTTATTTTCATTTTAAAACAAAATTATATATGTCTTCTATTTTCTTCTAAATTTTTCGTTAACGGGGTGGGCATAAAATTTTCAATTCAGTTCGCATGTAGTGTGAAGTTGCATGGAACTGGCAGAGGAGATCGACGTGTCTGATTGCTTCACCTTCACGACTTGATGTACAGTAGTAACATTTGGACAAGTTAGAAAATTTCATGGACTTGCCTTGCCTTGCCTTGTCTAGTTTCAGCTCAGTCAGAATATCTAATCTCCGAAATTCATGGCTTTGGCACTAGTAGAGGTGATCTTCAAACAATTATAAATTTTTATTACTACTTATCAAATTATGCCTCTTATAGATTTATCCCTCTTCAACCATATTTCTTTACCAAGTCTATTAAACTGATTAGGTACTTGGTTTTTGTCTGTGAGAATAGGAGTGTGTTCGACTTAAACTCAAGTCCAAAGTTCAATTCGAATTTAATTCAGTTTAAAAGAAATTGATTTCAAGTTCGATTATAATATACTTAAGTTAAACTCTACTCAATATCATAATCAAATTAAATTTCTTTATAACAATATTGTTTTGGTGTATGTTAAAAAAAACAAATATCGTTTTGATCGATTCGAATTGAATTCTTTTAAATTTCTTAAGTTTGACAAGTTAAACATTTTCTAAACTTGAGCTTTAACACTATAAAATCTATTAAGTTTGAATTTGATCTCAAACTCGATAATACAAAACTTTTAAATTTGATTTTGATTTTAAGTTCGATAATACAACATTTGTAGGGTTCAAGCTCAAAAGCCCCAACACAACGTAATTGATTAAATATAAAATTAAAAGTGATACAAAATATTCAATTTTTGGCATTATTTCACGGAACACTTTGGGCTTTGTATATTGGCCTAGGTCCAACTATTGCGGGTCAATAGAACTCATAACAAGATAGATAACGGGTCGGGTCCTAGGGCAAAATCTAGGTACGGTTGTATGTTTTGAAGTCTATATATATCGCAATAACGATCTTCACCACTTGGGTTGGCCACTTTGTTCGGTTTAGTCAGGTTTTAGGGCTTCTCCTCTTCTTCTCCAAATCCATCCAAGATGGTAAACGTCCCTCTCTCTCTCTCTCTCTCTCTCTCTCTCTCTGTTATTTTTCTTCGAGCTTCTTGTTGTGACTTAGTTTATCCACTTATGTTGTTTGATTTATGGACTATTTAAGGGTTGTTGTGATTATTTAAGGGTTTTTTTTTTTTTTTTTTTTTTTTACAGAAGATTAATGAGATCGATGATTCTTGATTGCGTTTGAAAGACTTATGACATCTCCCATCTGGACCAATATTAAGCTTGATAATACTATTAGATTCAACTGTGATATTTGAATTAGAGAAAATAGAAATTTAAGTGCTATTGATGGTTTATGTATATTAGATTCAACTAAGGGCTAGTAGTTTGTTCGTGATGGTTTATGTATATTATTCGAAACGAAAACCCCATGAATGGCAGCTTTATTTTATTTCATTGATATTCATTTTTATTTATTTTTTCTTTCTGATGGCTGGAGCATTTGTTCACTGATAAATTGTAAATTTTGTTAACTCGTATTCTTGCTTGTGTATCTTGTACAGACCAAGAGAACCAAGAAGGCTGGTATTGTTGGCAAGTATGGTAAGTATTGAACATAGTTTATGATTCTTTTTAATGTTTAGAATGTCGAGTTAGTGATGTAGAAAAGATATGACAATTGTATATAAAATTTACATTGGTTTTTTTGCACTGTTATAGTATCTTCATTAAGAAAGACCTTTTAAAAAACGCTTTCTGTTTCTTTACGGTATGATTGATGACCCAAATTTCTAAGCACCTATTAGCTATTTTGATTTTGTTAAGATTCTAGTCTTTTTTGCGTGGCTTTGGGCAATTAGGCATTTTAACATTTTTTTCATTTCAGGTACCCGTTACGGTGCTAGTTTGCGCAAGCAGATTAAAAAGATGGAGGTCAGTCAACACAGCAAGTACTTCTGTGAGTTCTGTGGGAAGGTAATACTATGAGTACCATTTACTCCGTTCGCATCTCAAATCAAGTTCCTGATTCTTCTTTTTCTTCTTTTCTACTTGATGTGTTTGATGTGATAAACTCATACTTGTTGCAGTATGCAGTAAAGAGGAAGGCTGTTGGAATCTGGGGTTGCAAAGACTGTGGCAAGGTTAAGGCAGGAGGTGCTTACACCTTGAAGTAAGATTTCCAACCTACATTGATATTCATCTACTTATATTGTCAGTTGCAATAGTTCTGATATATGTTCCTTGTATCTCTGGCCAGCACTGCAAGTGCCGTAACTGTCAGGAGCACCATCCGCAGGCTGCGGGAACAGACTGAGAGTTAGTTTATTGCTTAATGTTTTGCATTTGTTATGTCATTGGATTGTAATTTTTGGTGCAAGATGTTCTGCACAGATTTCTTGCCCATGAATCTCTGTTTTAGAGTTTTTAATTTTGTTTGTTTGAATCTAGTTAATCAAATTTGGTGACGTTTGAGTATGTTGTTATTTTTCGCGCTGGCTATTTATCTGGTGTAGGAAATGTTTCTTTGTTATATGACCTGTTGATGTGGATCAATATTTCAAAACTATGTAACATTAGCATAATTCATGTAGGATATCGATTGCAGTATCAGGCGGAGTCTGAATCCAATTTTATCGAAACAAATATTCAACATATCCATTGCCTGTTTAAATTGTCTGTTTGAAGATATAACAAACCGCAAGCCAAATGAAGGTTTGATTATGGAAGCCACCGTGTAAATTAAATTGGAATCTGTATGTCCGGACACTTCTTCAACCGAAGTAGCTAGACAAATACTGTAACTTGCAAAGAGAAAGACAATATATATCGTGACTATATTGTCGATTATAAAGAACCAGTGCCAGAATCAGTGGTTCACGTACAACTAACTCCTCAGACGATTATACATTGTAAAGAACAAGAACCAAGGGGTTCCAGCATTTACATCACATCCAACTCTACAAAAATGTAACAAAGGTACAAAAGCAAATGCCATAGTAACGATTACATCTGCTCTCTCTGTCTCCACTCTCTATTTTTGAAGGGATTCAGCTGTGTATACATGTTTTTAAAAAGGACTGACTAAAATATGATCCTCTTGCATTGTCTCTATCCTTACAAGGGGCAATTTAAGGAAGAACCTCCCATTTACAGTCATTTAGATGAAGATAGACTCTAAAGAGAAGATGTGTTAGTCACTGCCCTATTGCTGATATCTTACCTAATTCTATTAATAATGAAGCTGTTCATGAGAGTCTCACACAACTGGAACGGGGACGCTGTCATATTTATTATGATTCCTTTGTTTCTGGGCTGCCTTAACAGCTGCCACTCTAGCTGCATTTGCTGACCTGTTAGCAGCTGCTACTGCCCTATTAACCCTCTCATCAACCTTGGCCACATCATAAGCTCTTTCTGCAGCTCGCCGTGCTTCCTGATTGTAAAAGATGATATGGGAAGGTATTCCAATATAAGCCAGTAATGTTAACCGCAATTTTCTTCTAGCCAACCAAAAGTACAGTCGAAATAAATTCTACCACCCTAGAATGCTAAAAGAAAAAGTAAAGGCAAAACTGAAGATAGTCCAATCTACTATGGGAGAGATATTCAGGGCAATGGCAATAGCACTCTAAGAAGTTTATGATTCACAAATGCTGCTAACAATGTATGCCCTAACACTAGCAGCAGCATTGAATAAAATTTAAGCTATAAGGAGTTGAATACCTGCACTGCATTAAGTACTTTGGTGTGATAAACAGCGATAGGACATACAGGATGAGTGGTGTTCTGTGTACTTGGAACATCCAGAATTCCATTTTGCCAGTGACCGGATTGGGTTTCCCCATTTCTAAATGTGTACATCCCAAGCCCTTGTCTTCTACCCTCATGCCATGCTCCTTCGTACCCATGCCCATTCGCAAAATGATAGACACCAAATCCATGCATCTTGTCCGCAAAGTATTCTCCAGCATATGTGTCCCCATTTCTGAAAAACAAAATTAGATCGATGGAACTCAAAAAGTGATAAAAAATAATCAAATAATCTCAAGTAATAATATACAGAACAACCATCCACAGCTGCACATAACAATATGTATTAATATACAACAATTATCGATCCATAGCTGCAAATAAAAACAAGCCTCCCAATGCTAAACAGGATATTAGTCCTGATAACTTTAGCAAATGGGAACAAAAATAAGTCCATTACGGTCATAAAAAGGAAAATGTAAATGCAAGAGATAATTATTTAGAACTCCAGAAATATGTTGACTGCATGATTTATGTAGCCAAATCCCAAAGAATTTAGGAAAGCCTACATTTGTTAGCAATCATATAGCTATTTCAAATGATACAAGTTCGCTAAAACATCAGAAATCTACTTATTGCGTGACATTGTGTAGGGCCATCAACCATGCATTTGGAATTGAAATAGACTCCAAATCTCAGTACGAGGAATCCCACAAATGCACATTCAAAGACCAAGAAATCTAACACCTACCATTCAAAGACCAACATATCTAACACACAAAATAGCACAACCAAATCCAGAGATAACAAATAGTACAGCAATTAAAAATGGTAATAAACAGAAAACGAGCTTAACCTGAAATGATAATGGCCAAGGCCATGCTTGACACCCCACTTGAATTCCCCAACATAACGACTTCCATCCTCACACGTATGAACCCCACAACCGTGACTCTGGCCATTAGACCACTCCCCTGCATAAACATCTCCGGTATAAAATCTGTACACACCAAACCCATGCCTAAGTCCCTGCCTATATTGCCCTCTATAACGGCTGCCTCTGGCCCAAGTCTCAACTCCATACCCATCATATTTTCCATCAATCCAGTCCCCTTCATATCTCCCACTCATGTAATAATAATAAACTCCACTCCCTGAACATTTCCCTTTGTGATACTCACCTTCATATACGTCCCCGTTGCTATAAACCTGAACCCAGCACCCAGAATTTACCCTTTCGTCCAATTTGGGGCGCGACCCAATTGGCCAAAACACAGGTAAAGGGGGTTTAGTAATTGTAGGAGATGAAGCGAGCTTTATAGGGAAACTCCGGGCTAAGAACAAGCGAATAGAAGGCAATCGAGGAAGTGCAAGGTTTAGAGAGAACAATAAAGCCCCTGAGAAGGCGAAAGCCGACAGAAAATCCAGAAAAAAAGAATGACTGGGATGAGAAACCAAGAAATAAAAAAATGGTAGAGATAATGAAAGGATTAAACGAAGATGAACTCTAAGATGACGAAGGTGTTGAAAACGGCGAAGAAAACGAAAAGCAGCTGATTTGGCAGCAATTGGGAAAGAAATGAAAGTTGGGTTTTGTTGCTGAGAATCGAATTGAGGAAGGTTCAACTGATACAAAGTAGGGGATTTAGAAAGGGACGAAGAATGTTGAGGACGTTTGTAAGGAGAAGGAGAAGGAGAAGAAGGGGTAATAGGGTCATTTCGAACCAAAATCTGACGAACCCCTTGTAAAGTAGTCGTCGTGGTTTCAGATGAAGATTGATGTTTCTGATGAACATTTGAAGGGAAAACAAATAGCGGTGTAGGGTTAAAATCGGACGAGATGCCACTGCTTTCTTTTCCGATCTGTACTTCCGATTTCTTCTGATGCATTACATAATCAAACAAACTTAAATCTCTCTTTCGCTTTAGCTTTCGAGCGATCAATCAATCAATCAAAATTTCTCTGCTTTGAACAGCGATAAATCTGAATTTTTGTATATAAATAGATGTGCTTTAGACTTCAGAGCGGTCTCCGCGACGAGTTTATGGTAATCAACAATCACTAATTTCGAACCAGAGAGAGGTAACTTCTTCTTAACTCTAAACTAAGGCTTCCTTCCCAATATACCCTTGCTTTATCCTTTTTATTTATTTACTTTTCAGGCCATTTCTTTCATCAAAATGTAACGTAATAATTAATTTTCCGAAGAAAGGAAATTGAGTAGCGAGGGAGATGCCAAAATCAATCTATTTTATACACGTCATTCATTTTGCTCTACCATGGACTGGAAAATATGGAGGAACAGGTTTACCAGGTTCTTGAAAATCAAGTAATGTTTTTAAACTTCAAAAAAAGAGACCGAGGGAATTGGTTTGATCAAAAATTCTATTGTCAATCCAATCAATAGAATAGAATGGGTTCAACAACAACTCGATTATTCAAATTGGTTCAACCAAGACCCAATTATAGATTCGATCAATCAACTCAATCCAACCAAAACCTATCGGTCAGTCCAGACTCGACGTTTATACCAATACCAGTAGGTCTTCTTAATAAAGATTATTTATATCCATATCATCAGACTATAACTGTATAGGCCAATGTTGTTTGATTAAATATTATTTAGTTAGACCCTTAGACCAATTCTCTTCGACGGTTCGACTCACCAGATAAATCGGACCAATGAAGACACCCACACCACACCCACCACACACCCCCACGGACTGATCGACTCTCAACAAATTCCTCAAGTTACAGCTTCACTGGCACAATAATGTAACCGTGAATTATAATCTGGAAAATTTTTACCGGACAAAACAATTCCTATTTTTAGTTTCCGTTAATGAGCAGAATGGAGCCGGCAAACAGATTCGACGCCCAAAACATTTCAAGCAGCTACCGTCAAGGCCTGTGATATAATGCCTAGTCGATCATTTAAAAAATAGAAAAGGAAAAACAAGATCTATAATGTAAAGCACTTCAAACAGTCTTCAAAGTAGTAGAGGAAATAAGCTTACAAACGCTCCGTTAAATTCAGGAATAAAATTTAAAGATTGGTTTACTGCACTAGGACATCTGGCATTTTGAACATTTTCACTTTCAGATCAATTGTAGTACACTCCGAGTTGGAACTACCCCGCTTTACCTCACTCAGGGCCTTCAATACTTCAACAAAAGCATCTGACAAATGCATATACCACCGCAGAAGGTCAAGAGAACATCTCAACGCAATTGCACCTAGCAACTCCAGAATCAGGGCTTGTGGAGCTTGAAGCCAAAAACTCTTGGGACGTAACTCTGAGTTGCCTTTTGTGGCTTTAAGTGTCCATATGTCATCAGAAAAAGATGAGGAAATGTAGTCCCAAAATATGCACCATCAATATCTTAGGATGTCAAGGAAATTTTACCATAAAAAAAAAAAAAAACCCGAAATATTAACGAAAGAAAATGCTGTGCAAAGTAATATGACTTAAATCAGAAAGCTGCAATAGTGATTATTGTGCAAACCACAGAGTCACAGACTAACCAGCAAACCGGGTATAATAGTTACCATTAGACTAATGATGTCAATAGAGAAAGGGACCTTAATCATAAGATCTACATTAGCTCTGCCAAACTTCTCTTTGAAAAAAACTCATTAGTAAGAAAATTCAAAAAAGCAGATGCAAGATGAATGTAATTTAACCTCAATGGTAAATGCAATCGAAACATTTAAAGGATACTTCCTTGGTACTTTGATCGAGGATAGTATATATCTTCACATTTTGGACAGTATATTTTAACAGTACTAGAACGAGGAATGTCTGATTGACCAACAGGAAGGCATGGTTGTCCACAGCAGTAAACTCTGGGGCACCTCCCAAAATCATAGTTTTTGTATTTCTCTAGCTGCAAATAAAAGCAACGTTTTAACCAAAAAAGGAGAACATGATTTAAGGCAAAAAGCAACAATAAAGGCAATATGACTCAGAATTTTACCATTGCAGACATTCCCTTGCTGGTCAATATGTATCGGACATGAATGAGACCATAAAGCATTTCTGCAGCTGATTCCACCAATTCATTCTGTTCTTCTGTGAACATATCACCTGAAGAGGCCCATCAAATGAGAAATGGAAAGCAAAGATTTTAGCAAAAATCAGATAGGCTGGAAGGAAACGAGAGAGATAACTATGATAATATAAACCCAAAAGATATTATAAGTTAGCACCTTTCATATCCTATATCTGGATCATGAAGTACCTCAAACAATCTAATGCCATTTCACACTAATGATTATAATATCCATGTTCCACATAACCATGCACAATTGATTGTGTCAAATTATTTAATACTGTAGCAGCTTCTGGAGTCAAAGGTAACAAATGATTCATCATCAGAGGCCATAAATAGCTGCAACAGCCTGAGAAATAAAAGCAGGACATCAACAGCACTGCTGAGGAGAAATGTCTAACACTGCTTGATTTCATTACAAGCTTTTGGACATTATCTTTCTCTTTACCATTGCACTGGACAAGGACTCTAGTAAAACATGTCCAATTTTATAACCAATGCACTGGACATGTTTAGCTAAATGTTGAATGCATAAGTTAAATATTATGTGGAAATTAGGAAACCACTGAACAAGGACTCCCATATGAAAAAAGTGAACATTATTTTGACAGGGTACCAGAGGCATAGAAGGTAATGCTCACCATGAGAAGATTCAACATCCAATATTAGATCAAGAGCATAATCATAGTATGGAACTTGGCTGCTCAGTCCACAGAGATTAAAATCATCTTGGATGTATTCATCATCAACTTCACAGAAGAATTCATTCCCTCTCAAATTACAAAACCAAGAGATCCAAGATGTATCATCTCCATCTGAACCACTAACATCTGATTCTTCACTGTCTGTTTCTGATTCCTCTGCGGTCAATGGAAAGGAGCACATGATCAGCAGAAACGTCAGGCAAAGAATTCAAAAAAGTGTAGGTCAAAAGAATATCACATAGCTTGTGGACTATTATAAAAATACATCATAATATACGGAAGAAGACTGGCAGCAACAGGCTAACATCAGATTATTATCAATGATAATACAAGCTGCAGCTAGGTAAAGCATGCGAAAGGAAGAGGTCCAAGTTAAACTAATTGACTGATATAACAAGCATCTGACATGGTAAACCGGGGAAATAAAAATGTTTTCCTCTCTGAGTAAAATAACATGAAAACAACTCCTGTACTGTTAGAGGTAGAGCATCTAAATCATAGCAATAGAATAATTAATCTAATACCAGAATAGTCCGAAGACATTGATGACAAAAAAATTTCCAGATGTAAAAATGATAGCCCAGTTAAATAGCTGTCATTAAATGCCAAAGTAGTCTTAAGAAGTGAGCCATTACTGAATCACCATTTCACCCATTTAAATCTTGTAATCAGCTGTAATGGATATTACTTAATGGGATTTCAGTACATTTTCTTTAAAAGATAATGTTCATTTCAATCTAACCATGTTTTCCATAAATGTCAGATTACTCTATCGACTCCATTTAAGGGCCCAGAAAGATATGCCACTTGCAGTCTTTGAAATGCCAAAGGCTAAATAAACCCCATAAAACTGTGAGTCAGAACCTCAATCAATCTTCTCCTTTTAGAAAAAATCAGTAAGATATTTCATGATCCCAGATCCCATGAACAAAATAAACACCATAAAATAAAACATTCGAGCAGATAATTAACTGACGAAAAACACAATATTCAAGTAATCAATCACCCTTTACGAAAGAATCCTTAAAAAGAAATGCCGAAAAGAAAAGTTCAGGCGTGAGTATAAATAAACTAACCATCTGAACACTTGTTCTTCGCAATCGAAGCAGAGCGAGAATCACGATGATCAATCTGCGATTTACCGGTGGAAGTAGAAGGAAGGGACAATCTGTCCTTCTCCTTAGAACTCAAAGCCCTGGAAGTAGAAGGGGAGGACTTCTCTAAGTGCTTATCCAGCGCATCATTTATACGCTTTCGATCCAAAGATCCACCTACTATTTCCGATTTCGCCCCACCTCCTCGATCTCTATACATCACTCCCCCAATTCT
Source organism: Anacardium occidentale (assembly GCA_026122585.1). NCBI lineage: Eukaryota > Viridiplantae > Streptophyta > Magnoliopsida > Sapindales > Anacardiaceae > Anacardium > Anacardium occidentale. The sequence goes on from JAJEJH010000042.1 coordinate 163,463, forward strand.
TTTGCTTTTAATTTTGAAAACCCTAACCAAAAGTGCTGCTATTAAAGATTTAATCTTCGACACTAAACATAATAATAATAAACACTAGATTCGTAAAACGAAAATAGGGTTTCTCTTTTTTTCTATAATTATTAAACAGGAGAAACGATGCCGTATAGAAGATGAAGGTGACGAAAGGATGGATTTGAACGAGAGGAGTTGAAAGGTTGAAGAGAAAGAGAGGGAGAGAGATGGAGAAAACAAAGGAATGTAAGAGAGACAGGGAGAAACATAACAGGAGCTCCTCTTAGGTCTCTCTGTCTCTCTTGTTTAGTTCTGCTTACTGTTTTTGTCTTCTATTTTTTTTTTTTTTTTTTTTTTAATCCTGACATTAATTCTAGTTTGTTTTTCCCTTCAGGATTAAAAGGCCCAAAACTTTAGTTTACCGGCCCAGGTCTCACAGCCCACTAAAGTTACCCATAGAGTTGGATGTAATTTCCGTCTGCCCTAAACAAATACTAGGTTGATATTAGCTTGGATTTAAACTATTAGTTTGAGATTAACAAATTAAATAAATAGAGATTTAAACTCAATTAAAATTGCAAATTTAAGGTTTGAACTTGACTATAAAAGTAATTTGATTTTAGATTAAATCAAATTAAACTTGAATTTGAATTTGAATATTTAAAATTAAAATTGTGATTCGAGATTAAAAAACTCGAATCAAATTTAAGCTAAGTTTTTTATAAGAGAACATACCAATCTTATGTTGTTTTACTTTTGGAAGAACGATTATTTTTACCAAACTTGTCAAAATGATAAATTTTCATTTTTAAAATTGAAAAATAATAAATTTCATTTATCGATGAGTCCTATTAATGAATTTCATTTTATTTTGGGGTAACGTAATTACCATCTTTTGATGCTTGCTTCTATTTTGTAGCCCCCGTGATGTTTGGATCAAGAGAATACACAAATTTGCTACGGTACAATCATGTGCTCATCTCCATAATAAATTTTCTAAATCGTCCATCACTATTTAGGGCTCGCCTATTAAATATTGGCATTGAGAAAAACATTTTTATCTTTTTAATAATAAAAATTTTATAAAATAATAAAATAAGTTTTATAAAAATATCAAAATAATAATAAAATAACATACGATATTTTAAAAAATGAAACAAAAATTTTTAAACAAATTCAAAAATTTTTAAAAATACAACTATAGCTACTGGTGGTGCTGGTCGAGAAAGCTCATTTGGCATACGGGCTAACCATTTCTACCTTTAATGATGGCAAAAAAATGTTTAAAATGGCGATTTTTGTTCCTAGTAACGATTTCCAACCACCATTTTTAGTTGCCTTCACCAAAAGCGGTTTTGATTATTTGATTCAATTTTTTATGATTGTTAGCAGCATTGATTATTTTTTAAATTATTTTTATTATAATTTTTATCTTTTGAATGAGGGTATTTTGATTATTTTATCAAAAATATTGATAAAATGGGATAAAAATTGCTTTATAAATGGGTCCTTAAATTTTAAAAAATTGATAAATAAGATTTTATCATTGAAAAAATTTGTTCACTATTTAAGTTTGGGAAATTATTTTTCACTTGATATTGAAAAAGTAAAAGAAGAGATTATAAAAAACCAATTTTCTTTTACCTAAGAAAGTCAAAAGTTTAAATTTTATTTTTAAAATTAAAAATTAAAGATTTTTAATTTGTAAGTACGTATCAAATTAATTTCATATCCTTCTAAGATAAAATTAACTAAATGAATTAATAGAGGGCGTAAAAACCGAACATTCAAACTTAAAGGGTAAAAGAGGCCCATTTTGGCAAATCTTGGGTGGGATATGGTCATTGCATTCGCCCATTTTTTTAACTCATTATAACAGCTCCCTAATTAATCAAGTAATTAATTACCCAACTAATGGTAATTAATTATACTAAACTATTATTATTTCTTGTCAGTGAGTGCGTCATAAGTTAATAAATATGGTGGAGTTGGGAGAAGAACTTGCAAATGAAAGCAGAGAAATGAGGATGTTGAAGATGATTTTGTCAGTTGTGTTTAGTGGGTTTGTGGGTTTTGTCTTCCATGTGTATAGTGTTTTGTTTGTGAAGCCACAACGGCTAAGATCAAAGCTTCAAAACCAAGGGATCAGAGGCCCATCTCCTTCTGTTCTTTTGGGGAATATCTCTGAAATGAGAAGAATGGTTCAAGTTCAATCTCAGATTCGAACTCAATCATCTCAAACTGCTATTTCCCATGACTGGCCTTCCACTGTCTTCCCGTATCTTCAAAAGTGGAGAAATGAATATGGTAATCATTTTTCATCCTGTTCTTCAACTTCAATGACCATCTTTTTGCCAACCATCAACTATAATTTCTTGACTAATGCAATAATTGAGCCTCCTTTTGAGGGGTTTGCAATAAAGTAATAATTTTTTTTTATTTATGTACTGGTGACTGACAGGCCCAGTGTTTGTGTATTCAACTGGAAGTATACAGCTAATATGCATAACAGATATAGAAATGGCCAAGGAGATTAGTCTATCTACTTCGTTAAACTTAGGGAAGCCTTCATATCTATCCAAAGATCTTGCACCTTTAATGGGCCAAGGCATTTTATCGTCGAGTGGCCCAATCTGGGCTCACCAACGAAAGATTATTGCTCCTGAATTGTACCTTGACAAAGTTAAGGTACTAATAAATTCCCACCACCCGCAGTTGTAGTTGAAATTTTACTACTGTTTATTGTAAATGAAATTCGAAATTGTGTTTCCAAGTGCATGGTGAAACTTATGGTGGATGCTACAATTTCTACATTGAAATTTTGGGAGAATAGAATTGAGAATGGTGGAGGCAGTGCAGATATAATAGTTGATGATGATATGAGAATCTTGTCCGCTGATATAATTTCCAGAGCTTCTTTTGGGAGTAACTACTCCAAAGGGGAAGAAATCTTCTCAAAGCTTAGAACTCTTCAAAAAACAATGTCCAAGGCCCGCATTGGGATTCCTGGCTTAAGGTAAATTTACTCTCTTGTCTAAAAGTATATATTTTCCAGTAATTCATTCGTACCATGTTAACGAAGTATATACATCAAAGGTATTTGCCCACCAAAATCAACAGAGAGGTATGGAAACTAGAGAAAGAGATTAACCAAATGATATTAGAAGGGGTCAATCAACGTGTTAAGGGTCCATACGAGAAGGATCTTTTACAAATGATACTTGAGGGTGCTCAAAGTTACGGTGTTGACATTAAATCAAACATGCTTTCTCAAGACAAGTTTATAGTGGATAATTGTAAGAATATTTATTTCGCTGGCCATGAAACCACTGCCATCACAGCTTCTTGGAGCTTGATGTTGTTAGCTGCAAATCCAGATTGGCAAGCTCGTGTTCGCGCTGAGGTGCTTCATATATGCAAAAATGGCGCCCTTCCAGATGCTGATATGCTTCGAAATATGAAAACTGTACGTTCATTTATATATCAATTTAGAATTTCCTTTAAAATAACCAAGCTGCCTCCAAAATTTTTAAAGTGTTTGTATTTATATATTTGCAGCTTACCATGGTTATTCAAGAAACGTTACGGTTGTACCCACCTGCAGTGTTCGTGGTAAGAGAGGCCTTGGAGGATATAAAATTCAAAGAAATTGTAATACCAAGAGGAATCAACATTCAAATTCCCATCCCAATGTTGCAACAAAACACTGAACTCTGGGGGCCTGATGCGCACGAGTTCAATCCCGAAAGATTTGGCAAAGGAATTCTTAACGCTTGCAAATTTCCTCAAGCTTACATTCCCTTTGGAGCAGGGTCTCGCACCTGCGTTGGCCAAAACTTTGCTACGATAGAACTCAAGGTTATTTTATCTCTCATTCTATCAAAGTTTTGCTTTTCTCTCTCTCCAGCATACCATCACTCACCTACCCATAGGTTGGTTCTAGAACCAGAACATGGAGTTCGTCTAATCGTCACACCACTGTAAACTACTTGTAACTTTCATCTTTCTACTTCTTTATCAGATAAATAAATCGCAACTTTCCCTGAATGGTAAGATGAAATGTGGTGTGGAAATGAATCAAAGATTTGCTGGTTTACTCAACAGATGTGATGCATATTCCAGGATTTATTTTCTTATTGATCTTCTGGGACTATGCTTTGAACTTGCATAAAGCAGTTTTTGGGCTGCAAATCCAATAGATGACATTTTGATAAATATGGTGGAATTATTAATATTGTTCTTCACAGACAAAATGACTATTTTCTTCAATTATTGAGGACAATAATAATGAAAAAGATGGAGTGAAATCTATTTGTTCCATCATTTAATTTGGAGGGAAAATGTCTAATCAGAAGTCATGATCAACGTGGTCTGTCCAATTGTGATACTGGTGACTATGCAGAGCAGAAGAGTCCGGTCTTAGGCTTGCCAAGTTTATGAGTTAGAAGTTATGGACATGAAGATTGAAAGATTGTTTCAAGTAAAAAACAAATAAAAGCATGTGCTAAAAATGACTTCGACTTAAGTTCTCACGTGACAGATCCGTAACTCCAGCTCAACACAATCGTCAGGATATATATATATATATATATATATCCGTAACTCCAGCTCAACACAATCTTCAGGATATATATATATATATATTTGGTTCGCCTTACAAATTTTACTCAAATTTAATATGTAAGTGAGAGAGAGTACACAGAGAAGAAGGTGAAGAAGGAGCAGAAACAACTGGGAGTAGAGTCAAGTTTAGTGGGTAAGATGATTTTGTCAGTAATGGTGGGTGGGCTAGTTGGATTGCTTTTCTGTCTGTACAATGTGGTGTTGCTGAAACCAAAGATTTTGAGGGCTAAACTTAAAAAGCAAGGGATTAGAGGACCTTCACCTTCTTTTCTCTTGGGAAATATTCCTGAAATGAAGAAGATCCAACTCCATGTTATTTCAGAACAACAAAATAAAGCTGCTCTTTCACTTGCTCATAATTGGCCTTCCATTGTCTTCCCATTTGTTGAAAAGTGGACTAATGAATATGGTAAGCCAAGGCTTTTCTGTATATTATTTTTCTTGTTATATTCTATAAGTTTGTTGGTGGTTGCAGGGCCAATGTTCTTGTATTCAACAGGAAATATGCAGATGCTATGTGTAGTAGATATTGAAATGGTAAAGGAATTGAGTTTGTGCACATCTTTGAGCTTGGGGAAGCCTTCTTATCTAACCAAAGAACGTGGACCAATTCTGGGTCATGGTCTTATTTCGTCAAGTGGCCTTCTCTGGGCTCATCAAAGGAAGATTATTGCTCCTGAGTTCTACCTCGATAAAGTCAAGGTAATTCTCGTAAGTTGTTTGAATTTTTGTTACATGTTAAAGTAGAATTTTGCTGAGCTGACAATCACTTTACAATTAATTGTTGTGAAAGGGTATGGTCAACCTGATGGTGGACTCTACAACATCATTGGTAGGAGCCTGGGAAAAATTAATTGAAGCTGAGAGTGGAATTGCAGAAATTACAGTTGATAAGGATTTGAGGAGTTTAGCTGCAGATATAATTTCAAGAGCTTGTTTTGGAAGCAATTACTCTAAAGGTCATGAAATATTCTCCAGACTCAGATCTTTACAGAAACTCATGTCGGAGGCAATGGTTGGTGTTCCTGGGTTAAGGTAAAATTGCATTCAAGTAGTAATTTCTTTGATATTCTATTATTCATTTATGATTTGACCAATGACTTATCTGGCTCTGCCAATTTGATGTCTCAATGTCGAACTGTTAAAGATTTTTACCTACCAGAAGGAATAGAGAGATATGGAAATTGGAGAAAGAGATCAACTCAATGATACTCAAAGTGGTGAAACAAAGACTTGAGGCTTCCAGTGAAAAGGATCTTTTACAAATGATACTACAAGTTGCCAAAAGTGATAATCATGACAATGCTTTAACATCTCAAATCTCACAAGACAAATTCCTAGTGGATAATTGCAAAAGTATATACTTTGCTGGTCATGAAACTAGTGCAATTACAGCATCGTGGGTATTGCTTTTATTGGCTGTACATCCTGAATGGCAAGATAGAGCTCGTTCTGAGGTGCTTAAAATTTGTAGAAATGGCCTTCCAGAAGCTGATATGCTTCCAAGCCTGAAAATTGTAAGTAACTGTATAGTAAGTCACTCATGCGATCTTTTATGTAAATTTAGCTAAAATAATGTTATATTATATTTGGCGGTAGTTGACAATGGTGATACAAGAAACATTGCGGCTGTACCCGCCAGTGGGATTTTTGCCAAGAGAAGCTTTGCAAGATATCAAGTTCAAAGACATTGTAATTCCGAAAGGTATGGGCATACGGATACCAGTTGCCGTGTTACAACAGAATCCGCATATATGGGGGCCAGATGCACATCAGTTTAAACCAGAAAGATTTGCCAATGGGATTTCTGCTACTTGTAAAACTCCACAAGCCTATCTACCATTTGGAATGGGGCCTCGAATCTGTGCAGGCCAACACTTTGCCATTGCAGAGCTGAGGGTGATACTATCTCTCATTTTGTCAAAATTTTGTTTCTCACTGTCTCCAAAATACTCTCACTCCCCTGTTTATAATTTGGTTGTAGAACCTAAATACGGTGTCAGTCTATATGTAAGGAAAGTATGAATCCTTTAAATTTCAGAGGTGGATAATAAATAAGTCTCTTAAGTTTTTTTTTTTTTTTTTCAGTGGCTTACAATTCAACCAAATCACATCTTCAATCCAGAAACAATTAAAGCAAAAATGTCATCTCCATGTGTAAGTTATATGATTTGAATGGAAGGATTCGCATACAAAAAATAAAAGAACAGGCAGGTGTAGGGCTGCAGATTATATAAAATCTTCCAAATCAGAAAATGAATAGTTGCAAAGAGAGCCTGTTTTTTATCCCAGACCTGGGTTTTCAAAGGGTCTGTTCATAATCATACTTGAAGAAATGCTATATAAAGAGAACGAAACGAAGCCCTCATAGCATTTGCTGAAACTAGTGATTACCATGTACTGAAACTTTAAGACTCGGTATCATTTGATTCACTACAAGAGATTTTGATGGTTGAGCTTGGAGAACATATGCAAAGTCAAGATATATGCAATTACACTGTTGATAACCAATGAAGTTTCCATTTAAAAATATATTATCAGAGTTTGTATTGCAAATGCCATCAGTAATGAGAGCCAAGACTGCTGTTCAAATGCAGAAATTAGCTTTCAGAAAGGCAACGTGCCAATGCCTAACCAGTCTTAACTTTCAAGTCATCTCCTTTGACTAATAGCCAAACTCTTTGCTAATATGCAAATTAAACTTTATGTTATATACTTTAGAATTAGAGAAACGGGCAATTGAGCAGGTCAAGTCGATAATTTTATCAGCAATTTTGTTGGGAGGGATATAGGGTTATTGTTTCTACAATCGTACAATGTTTTGCTCTTTAAACCAATGAGGCTATGATCAAGTCTCCAAAAGCAAGGGAATAAAGGACCTTGGGAAACATCACTTAAATAAAGCAGATCCAACAAGAAGCTGCAACTGCTAATTGCCAACAAAAAGTTGGTATTTTGCATAATTGGCCTTCAACTGTTTTGGCATATCTTGAAAAGTACAGAAACCAATATGGTATGACTTTAATACAAATTATTTATTTATTCATTTATTTTCTACTCTAAATATATATAGAGATGTTGCTTCCTCACTATTTTCAGTGGCAGGACTCGGAAGAGTAGAATTCCAAGTGAAGGTGGAAATGCAGAAATCAGAGTGGGTAAGGATATGCAAAACTTGGCTGCAGACGTAATTTCAAGAGCTTGTTTTAGTAGCAGTCACACCAAAGGCCAATTAATAATCAAGAAGTTCGAATCTCTCTTGGAAGTTATGTCCAAGAGAACTGTTGGAGTTCCTGGATTGAGGTACAATCACGTTATTTTAAAGGTTACTGTACTATGATATACCAAAATAGTCCATTAAGTAATTTTCATGGGCGAATTTTGAGTACCAGTAACTAACATCTTATCCTGTTAAAAGTACTCCACCACCAAAAGCAACAGAAAGACATGGAACTAGAGAGAGAGGATCTTTTACAGATTATACTAGTGGGAGCTAAAAGTTGCAATGATAGCAATGGCGTTCCCTTAAATATTTCTTGTGACAAGTTCATGGCGGACAACTGCAAGAATATATTCTGTGCTGGACACGATACCTCCGCACTGACAGCATCATGAAGCTTTTTGTTATTAGCTCCACACCTGGAATGGCAGAATTGTCTCCGTATGGAGGTGGTCAGCGTTTGTAAAGATGGCAATCCTGATGCCGATATGCTCGGAAGCATTTAATCTGTATGTATAGATCCAAATTTGTTTTTGCAGTTCTTTTCCAAATATTATCTAGAATGATGGTAATTTATGCTGATCAAATTTTTTGGCAGCTGACAACGGTAATCCAAGAGACATTGCACTTATAACCACCAGCCAATTTTGTATTTAGAGAAGCACTGGATGATATCAAGTTCAAGAACATTGCGATTCCAAAAAGGCATGCGCATCCAGGTCCCAATTCCAATATCACAACAAAACCCAGGTCTTTGGTACTTGATGCTCACAAGTTTAACCCAGAAAGAATTGACAATGGAACTTAAAACACTTATGAAAGAAAACATACACAAAACACTGACTTTGCAAGCAACAACAGCAAGACAAATCGTTTGTCATTTTGTTACAAATATTTGGAAAAATAAATTATTAATTCATTGGAAAGGATTGAACTTTGCAATATTGTTGTAGTATAAAAGGGGGTTATAGTTCCCAAATTCATACCAGTGAGTTCAGCTCTACAAATCAGCCCTGACCGAATGGAATTCAATAATATCTAATGCTACTTGACAGGGATCAGCACTCCTCATCAGTTCAAATATATATTGTTATTCTTCTGCACCACGAAGGAGTTTATGAGAATAAGGACCGGTTCCTGTTGCGTTCCAACCGAGCTTCCCTCTGGCACCCACAGACAGGAGAAAGAAACTAAGATTGTAAAAGTTTATGCGTAAAATGCAAGCATGAAGAAATCATTCACTCAAACTTTGTTTGCAAAGCTCTTCGACTAGAAAAATATGTACAGAAAACTAACATAAACAGGGAATACTGAAAATCTGAAAAGAAACGCAATACCTCCTTCTTCTTGCATTCCTTGTAAACATCAAAATGTTCTTGGCATTTGCTCTTGTCCGAACTAAATTCTTCCAGACCTGAAAAAGTTTATCTTATGATTAAACTTCTGCCATTTTTATGTTTTTAAAAATGAAAGAATAAAATGTGATCCCAGCAACTTTTTATTAGCATAACTTTTAAATTAAAAAGCAAAGCCCTAATAATCATGAAACTCTAACAGTGAGCGCAAAATGGAAAACATAATGTCAATGTGATAGGCCTCTCAAGGCCTATACTAAAAGAACGGGACACGTAATGGAAGGAAATTGGTTGAAGGACAAAATGGCCATAGAAGGGCAATGTGGCAGCGAGAGGGAAGACAAGAGAGTGGCCTGATTTGGCAAATATAATAGGACCTGGGACGGTTGTTACAGGGGGAGAGAATTAATATTATTCTGGGTAGCTTCATGCTAGGGAGGTTATAGACACCTCAAATAGCTGGAGTTTCCACATAGCTGAATGGGGAAAGTTAGAGTGGTCTGATTGTAGCAGAGGGTAGTTTAATGTCTAATTCCTACTCGGTGAGAAAAATAAGAACCAGATTCATCTTTGTTCTCATTTGTTCTTCGTCTGTGTAACCAGTTGTGGCTTTGGATTGTTTGTTGCTGTATTTGGTAAGAATCGCAGATTTACAAGTGGTTGTCTATCAGAATATCGAGCACACAGAGGGCCTTCCTCCCACTGACCGAGTAGACCAAATGTTCTCGGCATGTAACTTGACGGAATGAATGTTTCAAATGAGGAAAAGAATTACATTTATGGTAACAAGAAGCCATAATTGATCAGATGGAACTCAATTTGATGCTGGCCTGATGAGTAAAGGCCATGATAGAAACTACTCTTACAATTTTTTTTCCAGAAACACGACAGATGCATGCATTGGCAACACTAGTTTAATGAAATCTTGCTGCCTAATACAAAATTAAAATCCAAATAAAGTCGCTGATACATCATTCAGATCACGAAAACACGAAATTCCATGCACCCAAAGCAACGATTGAACATACGGGAAGTTCATTTGTATCCAAACCCTAATTTTTCTCCTTTTTAACATTTCCAATATTCCTACTAAGGTTTACTCCCACAGATTTTATAATGATAAAGAAAAATGACATATAAAGGACAATTTGATCAGTTGAAGCTTACATTTGAGAGAGGCGGTGTATTGAGGATAGCACGGAGAATCTGAGATTCTTGCGGCACTAGGGTACGGCGGCGGCGTAGTGGTGGAAGTTGCTCCCCTTGACGACATGCTATTGCTTGGCTCTGCTCCTACCAATTTTTGGGAATTGAATCCGATCGCATGCGCCTTCGCCTTACAACGGGCGGGAACCTAGATCCGGGTTTGCCCGTGGATTTTAGCGTCACTATTTATATTTACCGCCTCTACTAAGATACACTTCTTGGTGGCTGGTAGGACAGATTATATTAAGCCGTATTGAAAATTAGAATGATATAATAGCAATACATATTACTAATTGACAACATGACGAAAATATATTTGATAATTTTAAAATTTAAGAAGGTATTTATAATATTTTAAAAAATGATTAGATGATAATTAAAAAATATTTATTTATTTATTATTATTATTATATCATAATATTATTTTTTAAAAATTGTATTCTAAAATACAATATGATACGCGATATATGATACAAAAATTAGATTTTTTTATATATAATTCATTTATCATGGTAGAAAAAATTTCACTAAATTTTTAAAAAATATATTTTCCCACTTTATGTTTTGTTTGGTGAAGTTCATTTATTTTTAAAATTAATATACTAAAAAGATAAAAATAACATTTATTGCTCTCAATATTGACTAGAGATAAAAACATCTTACCCAAAACTTGATTAAATATTAGTATCAATTTTAAAAAATACATTTAAGATTTAGTCATAGTTGTTAGAGTAAATGTTGTTGATGGTGATTAGAATAACATATAAGATTAGATTTTCTAAACGACATTTTTCTTTCAATTTTGTCTGATTTTAATTAAATCATATTATTTTGGCTTGATAATGGATGCAATTACAAATTTGAGATTGGTCATAGTTAAGGGTTAGAATCTATCTAGAGGCCAAAGGACTTATTTCTACCACCCAAGATTTGCTGAAAAGACAGAATCTCACCCTTTGACTTTGAAAAACCCAAACACCCATCCTTAATAATTTTCCCTTCATTTTCTTTGATTTTTTTGATAAAATAACTAAATTGTCTTTATCACAAAAAATAAATATAATAATAACATAATTTAATATTTAAACAAATGTATAAAAATATTAGAAAACTAAAATAAAAATAAAAAACAATCATTATTATCGACAATATTGACGATAACAGTGACTGTCGATAAAAGAACTAAGAGATTTTTTAAAACATTTTTATAATTTTTATAAATTTATTATTTTAAAATTATTTTTATGAAAAAGACAAAAATATTATTCTGTTCGTAAATTTTTAACTGTTAACTATTAAACTTAACTATTGACTTTGATTAATAGATGTATATTTGAGTTTTTAAAATTGAGAAGACGAGATTTTGTCTTCTCAACAAACCTTGGGTGAGAATATGCAATTTGACCTTATTTAAATTCACAACAAGAGTATAAATGAAAAAAATTTTAAGTTAGTAAAAAAAATAATTTATATATATTAAAAACATAAATGACATACATCATAATATATATATATATGTAAATAATTGATAAAAATATATTTTTACCATTACATCGAATTAATGGAAATAATAAACTATCAAATTAAAGTTTAGTGAGAAAATATAGACAAAAATTGGTGAAAAGTAGTATTTCTACAAATACTTATCGGGTCAAATGTCATTACACTAATTTCTCAAAAAAAAAAAAAAAACAATTGAATTATTTGTAAGCCATCCTATTTCTTGCAATATCTTTAAATCGGGTAATACTTAAAGCCACTTCAAATTTCCATTATCATGGAATTTATCTTGAAATTGAAGTTAGAAGATAATGGGAAAGAAAGGTTACGAGCCAACTCGATTGATTGCCCACTAATTCAAAAATATATTAATATTTTACAAGGTTAAACCTTCATTTGAGTTGGAATGAATCGTATAAAACTAATTTTACAACTCCTTCACTAGACAAATCAAGAAAAAGTGTGTTCTAAATTTTCTGCTAATCAAACCCAATTAATATATGAAAAAAAATCAAACAAAAAATTAATTATTTGAAAATTTGATTCATATGCAAGTTCAAAAATATAATAAAATTGATTTTTGGGTTAATTATCAATTCATTTATCTGTTAAAATCGGATAATAAAAACAATTTCTCAAAAATTGAACAAAAAACACAACCATTAAAAAAATTAAACAAAAATAATACTAAAAAAAGATGATCTTCTAAAATTTGATTCAAAATCAGTTAATTGCAAATTTTGTTTAATTAACGATATTTTTAAGTTTGTTTGAAATTAATTAATTAATTAATCTCTAAATGGATTAAATTTTAGTTTATAATTTTTTTTGAAACACTATTTTATTTAAAATAATGTCAAACTATTTAAGATAACCCATTTTAAACACTTAAATCCTGATATGATTCCAATTTGTTTTGGAGAATACCCTGTTGCTATTTTATTTATATTTGTACAAAAATACTCAATTTGCTTAATGGCGACACGATCAATCATTCGACGTTGTGTCGGAGTTTAGCCGCGCTAGACTCACGCGCTGTCTCTTTCCTTGTTTAAACCATGCCTTCTGTAATGGCAAGTACCGATTCACATGGGTGTCTAAGCGCGTAAAGAGAAAATAACGAATTTTTCTCCCTACAGACTTTGGCATTGAGAGATTGAAATAAATGGTGTGAGAAATGTAGTGGTGGCCTGGTGGGAATGGGGTCTGCCAATGTCCACTCTTGCCTTTAATTTGCCTCTCTGACAGCTCAAATTAAAGTGCTAAGTGATCCCCATGTCAATATATTTTTTCTCTCTCGAAAAGCACCCACCTTACCTAGTAGACAATTTTTGCCTTCTGTCTGTCTCACTCTATATATAACTCGAGAAAAGAAGGATTTATTTTGTTGTTTCAATGAATAGTACAACAGGGTCGTCATCATCTTCAACAACAGCATCAGCACCAGCGACAAAGTTCATCAAATGTGTTACGGTTGGGGATGGAGCTGTTGGCAAGACATGTCTTCTTATTTCTTATACTAGCAACACTTTCCCGACTGTATTAACTTCTTTACTCTGTCTCATCTTCCTTTTTAAAGCTTACTCATTATCCCTTCAATTTTGGTTTCTAATGCCTCTTGCTTTGTGGGTTCTTTCACAGGATTATGTCCCCACTGTTTTTGATAACTTCAGTGCTAATGTCTTAGTTGATGGCCAGACTGTGAATCTGGGTCTCTGGGATACTGCTGGTACTTTATTTTCTTCTTCTGGTTTGATAGTTCGAACAATTTTAATTGATCATAATGGGCCGATGATTTATTCTTTATGTTCATTTCATGTTTTCAAATGGAAGTTGCTGCAACTTTTTAACTGTTTGTCACTTTGTGAAAGATTTGGCTTTTTTATTGTTGTGCTTCTATGGATCGTTTGGTTATATACATAGGGTAACTAGAAAATCTTGCAAACCGAATTGTTAAGATTATGCTTTCATTTCACTGACTGGCGTAGAATAGCATAATAGCTGAAGATAAAAGAGAGTTCAGATGACTCTCAGTTGGGAAATTCCAGAAATATTACAATAATGCGAGTTTGACACCTTCAACCACACTTTTTTTTATTTTTTATTTCTTTTAATTAAATAAGTAGAGTGAGCGCATTCCTTGGGTTTTGAAGGCCCAGTATTTGAAATTATGTTTTAACTTCAAATTCCATTTGCTCTCCTTATAAAAATCAATGACATGGGAATTAATCTATTTTCATTTGATATCCAAGCACACTAATCTGTTTTCAAAAAGCAAATGTACATCATGGAACACATGGTAACTTTCAAGTTAATGTCCATCTACTGGATTGATATTGGAAAGTGGTTTATAAAGTTGAGGGATTGTATTATAATAGTTATGCTTTTAAATAATTTATGCAGGCCAGGAAGACTATAATAGGCTAAGGCCTTTAAGTTATAGAGGAGCCGATGTTTTTCTTCTTGCTTTCTCCCTCATAAGTAGGCCTAGCTATGAGAACATTGCGAAAAAAGTAAGCTTCTTTTCTCTTCTTTTTTAATTTCAAAATTAAATCATCTTAAAGATTAACTTTCGATTTTGAATAGTTCAATCATGTTCGTATGTTTCACTGATTCTTTTCTATGCCCTTTCTTTTCTTCTTTGTGTTCCCTGTTATGTTGGAGAAGTGGGTCCCGGAGCTGAGACATTATGCTCCATCAGTGCCCATTGTTCTTGTGGGGACAAAACTAGGTAATGCTTCTTTGCTCTACTGATTCATTGCTTCGGAATGAGAATTCCCATAGCCATGTCATTGCTTGTCAATAAAGTTTTATCAATGCTTGCAATAATTGAGGGTGCTTGATATAAAAAAGCTAAAGCCCAACATGATAAAGTTCTTTCTTTGCTTTTCTTTTCAAGGTTTTATAAGGATTTATTGATACTGCATGCATTTATGATTCTGTTTACACCTTTGAGTGTTCGTGTGTGAATGCATGCACATTCTTTTTCTAAATAGCGTTTATGGATAGCAGATTTGAGAGAAGACAGACAGTTCCAGTTGGATTATCCTGGCGCATGTACTATTTCTACAGAACAGGTTGGCTTCCACTACTAATGTATTTTACATTTGTATATATTTTGTTATTACTGTTGTTTATATGTTATTTTGTGGCAGTCGAAAACTTATGATCGGTGTATTCATTGTTATACTTTGGTTCACCCAGGGGGAATGCTTGACATTACATTCTGTCTTATTGATTTACATGTTAAGAAATGACTAATTAAGCTTGAAGATGCAAATCAATTGTGTTCTTGACCTGGTTTTATGTTCAATTGTTGACCACTGTACCCTGCTGTTCCTGTTATAGTATGTTATGGTAAAGTTAGCCATTTAGAAGTTGCTTTCCTTGATAATTATGTTCACCTTTCTAGAGGCCATGAAGTCTTTAAAAAAAAAATAAAAAAAATTAACCACATACTTTCATAGAGTAGCCTCTCTGAGTTTCTCTTTCCACATTCCTAATATTCATACATTTTGATTTACCAGGGCCAAGAATTAAAGAAGCAGATCGGAGCTTTAGCATATGTTGAGTGCAGCTCAAAGACACAGCAGGTCTGTCTCTCATTTGTGTTTTGTGTAGGTCATAAAAAAAGGGCTCTACGTACACGATCTAATCAGTCTTTCAAGTAAAGTTTGCCATTATTATTGTGGAAGATAACTGAAACAGTCCCACATCAATTGATAGTGCCCTGATTTGCAATCACTAGGCATAAAGAGTCAATTTTTTTCTGCTAAGATATTCCTAATCACTGATGGGTTTATTAAAAATATATTCTGTTGAAATGCAGAATGTAAAGGCTGTATTTGATGCTGCAATCAAGGTGGTTCTTCAGCCGCCAAAGGCTAAGAAGCCCAAAAGAAAGCTGCGACTCTGCTATGTTCTTTAATCAATTCTCCTTATGTTGCTGTTAATGTCAAGCTGTTGACGATGATTCTTGCTTCCTCATTTGTCGATTCTTATTCCTTTTTTTTTTTAATTTTCTATGGGATGTCTTTTGTGGTTTCTAGGAGGAAATTTGTCTGCTGATATCTCTTATAAGATGTGTACTAAAATTTGAAGAAGGGGCTGTTTCATAGTGTACGAAGTGGGATCTGTATGATGCTAAACTCAGGCTGATCAATTGCAGGGGTTGAATGTGAACAAAATTGCTTTCACTATTAACATGAACTTTGGATTAGTACGTCTCAATAACATGAACTTCACTTCTTGTTAGCTCATTTCAATTGACTCAACTGCATATTCATGAATGATTTGAATTTAAAAAGCATTTTAGCTGCAATCTGTTTTTGTTTTCCATGTTTATTAAAATGCAATCCAAGGGCAGGATATTAATTTCTTCATATATTTCTGGTTGATCTATAATTCAAATGCGAGGCTATAGGACTCATTGGGAGAACACATTTCTGTTTGGCTATATGAACCTTTGAGAAGCACTCTAAAAGCTAGACTGAGAGGATTGAGAGTCCATACTTATGAATAATCGAGTTGAGTTGAGTATTATTGGGCATAAGTATGACTTGATTGACTTTATGCAAGATTCAAATTTAATGAATTCGAGTTCGAAATAGGAGTTGTTGAATTAAGTTCAGTTTGATAAATTATAGTTAAATTCTGTAAATTATATATTTATGAACTATACTCGATGTTTAAAGTTTGGCATGCTGAAAAATAAACTTAAAACCTGATTTGAAATGAGTCTCTGTGATTAATTCAAGTTAATTCCAAGCTTGACATTACTTTTGGTGTGGTTTGAAGACTTGCATACCTAATGGCAGGATGTTTGGGAGATCCAAGTCCAAAAGGATTTTTCTGTGTGGGCGAAGAGCCCAAATCCCTTGTAAATCTCTCTTTTGTTACCATCCTTCCGATGTGGGCACTTAATGATTGTAATAAAATATGAACGATTTTCGTTTTCTTGCTACTAAAGAACATGGTTAGGGTCGACTGAGGGTTCTAATTTCGAACTAGCTTTGCAAATCGAGTACGGATTTTCTGAATACCAATTTATTGTTGCTGTAATATGGCCACGTTCACGCTCGTACCCATAATTTAAATCGTTCACCTTTGAAACTTTCCGACATCCCTATTCTCTTGGCCAATGCCAATGGCCACGTGGGGACTCTTATCTTTTCCTATTTTAATTGAAACAATACATTTATTCTCCTCCTTCGCCATCAATTTCAATGTGGTGTGTTTATAACTAACTAAATAAATTATTATTTTCAAATATTCTGAATTACCTTACTAAAATATGAATTTTTGATAAGTTTAGATTGTCTCTATCCATCTCTCTAGATAAGAATAAAATCTTCCATCTATCTTTTAAAGGTCGAACGACATATTATCATCCAATATTTCGTTGAATGACAAATTGTATCTGCAAAAGTTTTAAAAGTCAAATCCTTACGTATTGATTAAAGTTAGAAGGATATTTTTGTTTTTTTAAATAAAAATAAAAATAAATTTTATAAAAATATTAAAATATAAATAATATTAAAATAATAATATACATTTAATGAATTAAAAAAATTAAAAAAACAGCCACCGCTGCTGGCAACATCATTAGCAACAATGACCGTCTTTAATCTCACAAAATTATCGAAAACAACTATCTGATTCTATTAAAGACTATATTTGGCCATTATGATGGTTGTCTGACTACTAAAAATCTAGTGAAGGTGACTAGATTTGTTCATCTTCACCATCTAAAATGATCAGTATGGAGCATTCCGACTTTCTCCTATGTTAGAGATGGTCTGCCATTGTGGCAGTTATATCTGACCACATTGTTAGGTTAAAGGTGGCAACCACCGTCAGCGATTGTGACTATTTTTTCATTATTTATTTTATTTTTAAAATTATTATTATTATTTTAATATTATTTATATTAATTTTATTTTTAATATTAATATTAATATATTTTATAAATGGTATTTTAGTCTTTTCATTGGAAAAGAGTAAGTATTTGGCTTTTTAAACTTTTATGGGTAGGAGTTTAAGTTTATAACTTAAGAAAATCTTGGGTGGCACTATGTCGTTCGGCCATTTTTTGACTGATTTCATGCAACCTAAGGAATCCTAGCAAGCAATTCAACACTTCTAACCTTCCAGCCCATCTTAATTTCGATAAACCTAGAGTATAATTCTTTTATTTTTTGCTTTTTAATGTATAGTGTGAATTCAAAGCGGAGTGAGTTTGGATAATAATCTAAGTTCGAACAATCTCTAGCCATGGGTTGTTTGGTTTGTCCGTGGCTTGCATATACAAATAAAATGATACTATTTTGATTAATTAAAAACAATATTATTTTATGTTAGTATCATATTTAGATTATTGGTTAGTGTAGACATCTCCTTGTAATCAAATTGACATTCTCTAATGATGATAGTTAACAGTTTTTTAAATTGGATTTTCTTTTTTGAAAAGTTGAACTCTAAAGCCCATAAACAGTGAATAAACTATGTGTACTTATTGAAACATGAACCCTAGAGTTCATAGAACACCTTATCAGCCCGTTTCCTATGAATAATAGCTTTAAGGCCATATTTGAGTTTGTTTTAAACTCACAGATTTAATAACCTGATTCTGATAATCTCCCTAGAGAGAAAATAAATAAATTATTCACAAAGGAAAACTATTTAAAGAAAATCATTTATAAAGGAAATTATTCATAAAGGCAATATATTTTAGGGAAATTATTCATACATGATCATCTAAATCTTTCCAAAAGTAAATATATTTTAAGAGAATTATTGCTAAAAAAAAAAAAAGTTAATTTTAGGAAATTTTTATTTAAGAAAATAAATAATTAAAAAGGTAAAAAGAAATTCTTATTTAGGGAAAGAAATAGTTAAAAAGGGAAAAGCGAATCCCTATTTAATAAAAGAAATAATTAAAAATAAAAAATTTCAAAAATATAATGATTTAATTAAAACAACAATTCATCAATTCAAAAATACAAATTCTATAATGATATGTGTTTGCTATGATATCAAATGTAACAATAATTTAATAAACAAATATAATCAATTATCCAAATAATTCATCAAACAAAATAATTTCACATCAACTAATAAAAAATTTTGTTTCACATCTAGTTATAAAATACTGTAAAAGTTTATAAATGAGTTTAGACATACTTATTTGTGTCATAATTGTTGTTGTTTCAGAATCACTTGATAAAATATCGATTATCAATATTTGTGGTTATGTCTTTTTGTTTATGTGTATCTAGAGAACAATTGTTTTGAGAGTGAAAATTATATGTTAAAATAATATATTGAAATAATCTTACATATGGAACCTCTCATAGGCCTGTTTCTAGTGAATAATAGCCTTAGGGCCCTGTTGGGCTTGTTTTAAGCCCATAGACATAGTTATCTGTTCTTGCTAATCTCCCAAAAAAAACAAATTCTTTTAATTATTCATAAATAAAAAATTAAAAAAAAAAATCATTCATAAAAGAAATTATTTATAAAGAGAATATCTTTTAGGAAAATAATTAAAAATAATAAATTTAAGAAATATGAACGTTGAACACCCTTCCATATTTTTTACAAGCTTAATTTGGGATGACGAGTCCTGAATTCTTGTAAATTAATGGTACAATTGATCAAAGCTTATACGTGGCATAATCAGGACAATCCCGCCAAAAACCTTCTTCACACCGTATAAAACTGTGAGACTAATAATTGCGTATATATCGATCCACCTACGATGACCAATGCGGCACTGGTAGGTGAAACTCGTCTTCTACACAGCGTGAAGAAAAGTATATTTTGTCTTTCCAATTTTAGTCTTATCTAAAAAAATTCAATGGTGTAGCAATAGTTTCCCCTACATTAGTCGATCATCTCAACAAAACATTTTAATCTTTTTCATTGGAACGTGTCAATAATCCATGATGGATACTCCGAAGAAATCTCTGTATAAAATTGGCGCTGTATCGCTGCTCTGTGCGGGTGTCTTCTATATTTCTGTTTGGTCGTCTCCAAATACTAATTCTTTGTTTTCATCATCGGACTTTGTGAGAATCTGTGCACTAGCCTTTTTTTATCTGTCCCTATTTTCAAATTACATGAGTTTGATTCTCTTTTTATCTTTCGTTACAGACTAATACAACAGATGTGGTTATAGATGATCTTGAACTCGCTCTGCAGAAAGCTTCAATGCCAAATAAAACATTGATTATCGCCGTCGTGAATAAAGCGTATGTGGAACAAACCGTGGAAGCTGATACCACTATGCTTGATATATTCTTGGAAAGTTTCTGGTTAGGAGAGGGCACCAGACAATTACTCGATCATCTTCTTGTAGTGGCAGTAGATCAGACGGCGTATGATCGGTGCACGTTCAAACGATTACAGTGTTACAGACTAGTAACAGACGGCGTAGATTTTGCCGGAGAGAAGGTGTACATGTCACAAGATTTTATCAAGATGATGTGGAGAAGAACCCAGTTCCTATTAAACGTCCTTAAACGTGGCTATAACTTCATATTCACGGTATCTGTCGGTTTTTGATGATTTTTTCAACTCAAAATCTAGGTTTAGTGATAGTCAGAGGGTGATGCATTTGGCTCCGACTTTTTCATTGCTCATATTAATTTGTTGGGACTTAGAAATGCTGTTATATCTTGTGATTCATATTTTGTTGAATATTTTATTTGAGATATTTGGATGTCTCAATCAGCAGTGATTGTTGCCGACAATCATCTGTTTTTGGGTTCAACGGTTTGGAACACGGATGAATACAATTTGAGTTTATATAAAAGTTTAAAATTGAGTTCATTTGAGATAATATACAATAAGGATGGTATTATTAGAGGGTTAAAATGGTGAATACAATCAGTAAATATAAAGCTTTATTAGTCTATATTTATTCGATCTTAAATTAATTAAAATAATTATATTTTAATTAATATATATTAAAATGATATTATTTTAATTGATTTTAATTTAACATTATTATTATATTTTTGTTTCTCTTCGATCAAACCCAATTCAAATTAATTTGAATTTAATTTAGTTTGAATGCATGCCTGACTGGCCTTTGTTTATTGGCTATTATTTTGAGTGCAGGACACTGATGTAATGTGGCTGAGAAATCCTTTTACCAGACTGAGCAAAAACGAAAGCGAAGACCTGCAGATGAGTGTTGACACTTACAATGGCGACCCGCGATCACAGGACAACTTCATTAACACAGGCTTCTATTTTGTCAGATCCAACAACAAGACAATCTCCTTATTCACACACTGGTACGGTATGAAGAACAATTCAACAGGAAAGAAAGAGCAGGATGTGTTACTGGAACTCATGACGGTACGTGGTTTGTTCAAGAAATTGCAGCTCCAAGTTAGGTTCTTACCCACACTTTATTTCAGTGGCTTCTGTGAAAACAGCGACGATATTTGGTCGGTCACGACAGTTCATTCCAATTGTTGTCGCCATGTGCATGCCAAAGTGCAAGATTTGAAGGCTGTTCTTCGAGATTGGAAGCGATTCAAGGAGGCCAAAGTTCAGAACCCAACAATGTCTCATAATCGAACCATGGTTACTCACTGGTCACAACAACACGTAGCCTGTTCCGATTCCTGGAATCCATTAAATAATAATTTAGGTAATTAGTCATATTTTTTAGCGCATACCCATGATTTATTTACTACTGTAATGTTTAGATGGTGGGCAGAATCTTACTGTAACATTGTGAATTATAAACTGCATAGTTCGATTATTTATTTTATATCTTACTTGCGAGATTAATATAAAAGCTCTCAACTCATATATGTATTGGAATACGAATTCTCTACCTGATATAATGCTGTAAATAACATTTGACATATAATAATATGACCATATTTATATATATAATACATCATTCATAACAACAATGAATCATAACGTTCAATGATATACTAAAAATTAAAAGATATTTCTAATTCAACTATTATGAGTTTAAATCATTATTTGTAGGATTTAATTAAAATCAAACTAATTAATAAAAAGTCAATTTTAAATTCAATGTGTTTAATGAATATGAATTTGAATTTGATCTCAAAATTTAATGAATCAAATCAAATTAAGTTTGTTAATAAATTTTTTTAACAAATTTTTTAACATAAGTTATTAACGTTTTTTTAATATCAATTATTAAAATTATATCATTTTAATTAATTTAAATGAAATTTTTTTAAATTTATAAATTTGACAAATGGAGCATTCCCTTGAATTTGAGATCAAAAATATTAAATTCAAATAAACTTGTTTCCAATCCAATCTTAACTCTTGGACTCAACTGAGCCCAGTTTTGAACCTAATAAAATTTAGATCCATTTGACTTCTCTCGTCTTCTGGATTCCAGCAAAATTAATATTTGATAGAATTGATGCTATTTTTTCAGGCAACACGTGTAAACTGCACCGACGAACGTCCCCGATGCTATACTTGAGGCAACCGGAATAAAAAGGCATTAGCCTTTATTTTTAACCTGCAAACCACAAGTCATCGGTTAGAGAGAAATAATCATCTGTTTCACGCACTACGAATCTCAAACTTCCAAATACACCACCTGTCCTATTACTCCTTTTACTTTAAATCATATAAATCATCCATCGACATTGGCTCAATCAAGCGTCAGGAAACACAGTCGTATCTGAGCTCTCCTTCCTACAGTACAATAATTAACCCTACCTTCTCTCTCATTGGGACACGTTATCCACCTTTGTCACATTTAGGGTTTTTTTGTCTCTAGCCTCCTAAATACAAACATTAGATTTAGAATCGATTTCTAGGGTTTCTGATCGTTTGGGATAAATTAGGGTTTTTTCTTTATCACCGTTGAAGGAAAAAATGCCACCAAGAACCGTGAAGAGAGGAGGGGCGTCTGGGCCGAAGAGGTTGACTAGATCGACGAGAGGGTCGGCGAAGCAACAACCGGAAGTGGCGGAAGAGACAGGGAAAGAGGTGCCGGTCAAGGAAGAGCAAAAGCCGGTCGTTGAGGTTGATAATAAGTCGATCCCTCTGGAGCCTGAATCGAAATCCAACGTCAACGGTTTGGCTCCTGCCGCGCAAAGTAAGTTATATTGTTTCCTTACCTTTTCTAGGAAAATATTAATTCAGATCTAATGGGTTGATTAGGTTTTTCTATTTGTTTGGCGAGATAAATTAAAATTGTTGGCTAGTGCATGGCGAAATAGTCTTAGTTTGACCTACATGTCTTAGTTTGTATACTCTTGAAAATAATTGATTCTTTAGTGTTTAGTTTGTTTGTAGATGGTGGGTTGTTGTGACGAATTGTTGCTCAGTGTTTTGCTTGTGGGGTGGTCTTCGATAACTGTGTTTTTCTTTGCAGGTTTGTTTGTAAGTGAATGATTTTGTTTGGTTTTGGTTTTTCTGTTGAGCTGACCAGCTCTAAATTTCTCATTGCACTATTGGTATATGTGAAGTGCTTGAAGGTTTCATAGTAAGAATAAAGAATGGAAATATTTTGCTTGTTAATAATTCATCTATAATAGCAACGCTACTGCTTAGAGTTATTTCTTTTATTGTTATGAGTTATCTAAAGGATAATCTAAAATTTGTGTCTTTTTGACTGGCCTGGTTGGTCTGCCTCTGTTTGTAATGGCAGAAGAGGATGAAGTGAAGGAGTCTGTAGATGAGTATGAAAAGGATGAGCGTTTAGAGTTGGATGACAATGAACCTGATTATGAACCTGAAGAGTATAGTGGGGTAGATTATGATGACAAGGAAATAGAGCAAAGGGATATTCAGGAATTGGGAGATGAAGAGGAAGAACCTGATGAGGAGAATGTCATTGAAGAGGAAGAGGGTGATTTGGCAGAGGGGGAAATGGAAGATTTTCCCGAGGAACATGATGAAGGAGAAGAAGATGATGAGCCTGCTGGTGAGGAGCCACATCACCCAGAGATGGTTGATGCAGAGGAAGAGGAGCATCATGAAGTATTTAAGGAGAGGCGCAAACGTAAAGAGTTTGAAGTATTTGTTGGTGGTTTAGACAAGGATGTCATTGAGGATGATCTAAAGAAAGTGTTTGGTCAGGTTGGCGAGGTCACTGAGGTGAGGTTGATGATGAACCCGCAAACAAAGAAGAACAAGGGTTTTGCATTCTTGCGTTTTGCAACTGTGGAACAAGCCAAACGAGCTGTTACAGATCTGAAAAACCCTGTGGTAATTTTTAATCATATAATTTTCTCAATGGGACATGGTGCTGTCATGCTATCTAATAAATTATATTCTTCTGGTTACTGCTATTCCAGATAAACGGGAAACAGTGTGGTGTTACTCCCAGTCAAGATAGTGACACTCTATTTCTGGGTAATATTTGTAAGACATGGACAAAAGAAGCAGTAAGTATTTTGTTCCGTAGTGTAACAATCAGTCATCAAAGTCTATCTTTCTTATATAACTGGTTATCAGAAGTTGGCATATCTTTACTGTTGGTCTTTAACTGATCTTTCAGTTGAAAGAGAAGCTGAAACATTATGGAGTTGAGAATGTTGAAGATTTGACTTTGGTAGATGATAGTAACAATGAGGGAATGAATCGGGGTTTTGCTTTTTTAGAATTTTCATCTCGTTCTGATGCCATGGATGCCTTTAAACGTCTTCAAAAGAGAGATGTTTTATTTGGTGTTGATAGACCTGCTAAGGTTTCTTTTGCTGATTCGTTCATTGACCCAGGCGATGAAATAATGGCACAGGTAATCCTTTGGGTAACTCTTGTGCTTCACATTGCTTTGATTAGTCTTTATTTTGGCTGGTTTAGCCTATTTTGCTTACTGTATGGCATGTAAGTTGTAAGAATTCAGTTGGTGTGAAGCATGAAACAAATAATATATCCAAGAGTTGATTTTTTTTTTTTATGCATCCAATAATCTGTAGTGCTAACCAAGTTATTAATATTACTGTTACTTTATTGGATTGGTCGAAATAAAGTGATGGAGTTGTCAGGATATGTGCTCTCTGGCTTTATTTGGTAATTGCATTTGACAATATCTTTGTTATTATAGCCTAGTGGTTTCTTTTATATGCGAATCCCACATATTTATATGTAGATGTTTGATAGATGTTTGAGTTTGGTTTTTTGTGCATTGCTCTCATGTAGTCCAATTGTGCTCTTCAACCTGGTTGTTATAATTTTTGCAAAGATTTTCCTCTAAAATCAATCTTAAATTTCAGGTTAAGACTGTGTTTGTTGATGGTCTGCCTGCATCATGGGATGAAGATCGTGTGCGGGAGCTCCTAAAGAAATATGGAGAGATTGAAAAGATTGAGCTTGCCCGAAACATGCCATCTGCGAAGCGGAAGGATTTTGGTTTTGTTACATTTGACAGTCATGATGCTGCAGTCAGATGTGCAAAAAGCATTAACAATGCCGAATTGGGTGAAGGAGACAACAAGGTTTCATTTCTTCTTGATGGCTTATGCCTTTTATCTAGTAATGGATTTAACTTATTTGTGTTAGTTCCTCATTGTGTGTGCTGTCTCTCTTATTTTCTTAATTAGGCCAAAGTTAGAGCCAGGTTGTCACGACCTCTTCAAAGAGGTAAAGGGAAACATGCTGGTCGTGGCGATTTACGATCTGGACGAGGGGTTGGACGGGTTACTAGGGGACCTTGGGGACGTCCAGCTCCACGTAGCTTACCTGGACGGAGTTTAAGGGGAATTGGTCGTCTCCCACCACCTAGTTTGAAGAGGCCTGTTGGACTAAGGGATAGGCGTCCTATTATGTCCATGCCAGGAAGACCAAGGCCCATTCCACCACCTCCCCCCAGGTCCTATGATAGGAGAGCCCCTGGTATGCATTATTCCCTTATTGGTCTTCTTATTGATGAGCCTGTGAGAAATTATGTTTATAATGTGATCCAATTGTTCCAGTTCCTTCATACCCAAAGAGTAGCATGAAGAGAGAGTTTAATCGGAGAGATGAGGTTCCTCCTCCAAGGAGCAGAGCTCCAGTAGATTATGGTTCCAGGGTTGTCCCGGATAGACGCCAATCTTATAGAGATGACTATCCATCTCGTGGCTCTGTCTATTCTGACATGCCTAGGAGTGCATCTCGTACTGCCACAAGGAGACCTTATGCAGAAGATGGCTATGGTCAAAGGTTTGAAAGGCCGCCTCCAAGTTATCGTGAAGGGCGTGCCCGTGATTATGAGTCAGTTTCTGGGTCGAAACGTCCATATTATTCAATGGTTGCCTCTTAACTCTTGCATTATTTTTTAATAATATAGTCTACGTTTTATCATGCTTTTTAATTGTGAATTCCATTTTTTTGAAAACATTATTTTTAGGATGATGTTCCTCCACGTTATGCTGATGCTGGTGTCCGCCATTCAAGAGCGCGCTTGGACTATGACATTGGTGGGGGTTCTTCTCAATATGGGGATGCGTATGGTGATAGGTTTGTTATCTTGTCAAATCTCTGTTGCTTTTGAATCCTATACGGTGAAATATTGGATTAGTATCTCATCATTTACTATATTTGTTGTCAGAATTGGGAGATCTAATTTAGGATATGGCGGCAGTAGAAGCTCTATCTCCAGTCAGGATTCGCATGGACTATATAGTAGTCGTCAGGGGATGGGCTATGGAGGAGGTATGTTTTTCCTGCTGCTGGTCATGCTGTGGGACCCATATTGGCTTTGAATTATATCTTACTGTTATTGCTATCCTGAGAGTATGGTTTCTGTTGATATTAATCATTCCTTGTTAGTAAACTGTACTTCAATGTTGAATGGTTTTCAGGTTCTTTTAGTAGCAGTGATGTTGGTGGAATTTACTCATCAAGTTATGGTGGTGATTATATGCCTCGTGGATCTGATGTATGCTTTTGGCCTTCTATATTTATGTGGCATTTTTGTCAATAAATGTTTCCTATGTATTGCATTTTATTTTGTTTCACATAACAGGTTGGTGGCAGCTCCTACTCATCACTATATCCTAATCGCAGTATGGGTGGCAGCAGTTACATGGGTGGTGGTGATTCTGGATCATATTATTGATGTAAGTTTAAATCTCTAATTTGTAATGTGTTCTTATTTGTGTTCATATACATTAATCTTTTGCTCCTTAGTTGTCTCTTTCTGGAGAGAAAATGGTTATTGAAGACTTTGGCATCTCTCTATTTTCCTAAGAGGTATGATGCAAGAGAAAAATGAAAGGAGCCATTGGTTACAAATGAATTTTTTATGGAACAGATTTATGACAAAGAGGCTGCTCTAGGATGTGGACTATATGAAGCTTTGCATTATGATGCCTACCGTTTTGGAGAGGAGCATGTTGCTGAGCATAGTAGCCTCTGTATAATATATTGGAAAGAAGTTGCCTAACTTAAATGTTCTGTAAGTAAAGAAGGATTGCACTGGTTTAAGCCATTCATGGTTCTACAGACTGGTTACTTTGTCAAGTGTTAAGTTTATGCTGTAAGGAAACTTCACTCATTTAGAGATGAAAACAAGAAGTGCTTAGTATGTGATATGTATGTTGCTTCTTTTATTTTCTCTATATAAGAACTCCACTTGATGGACAATGTGGAGGTGTCTGCATCACCAATTTAATGGACAGTATTTGATGAGAGATTGAGGGTTTTCTGTTTGTGGTAAGAACTTTGGATATTTTGCTCTGCTGAATTCATTGGATAAGTTTTGACTAAGAATTTTAAGGCACTTAATTGTGTTGGACCGCATACTGCTTTCAATGCTGCAACTCTGAAAGAAAATATTACAGCGAGTTAATTTATTGATGTAGGAAGAAATCAACAGGCACACATTTGCATAGGCATAACAAAGTTTCCCTAATGTTAAAAACCTATGGTGCATGGAACCTCGTATGGAAGTCATAGAAAATTATGCTCATGCATTGCCTACAGATCATGGTTTATGAAGCATTTAGACAAATACTTGCACCTTGGTATTGTTGTGCTTTTCTTATGGAATTTCAATCTAAGATCCACTAAGAAAAATTGAATGTAAGGAGAAGAATACATGAAAATTGTTAACCCTTGGCCATTTGCTTGCATTTTGTCACTTCTCATCTTCTGAGTTCAAGTAGGTGTTGTGGATTATTATCTGGTGAAAGATTGGAACTGCAATGTTTTCGCCCCTAACAGTAAAATCAAGTCCTGTGTTTGGCTAAAGGACTGTTGACATATAATCTAACTTTTGCTATCCATTCTAAGTCTAACCAATCCCTTCTTCTCCATTTGGCTCTTTTTAAGTAATTCTGTCCTTAGGGAACTGCTGTGTTTCGTAATGGTTATTGTCTTGCCGTTAAGTAACCATATCAGGTGCTTGGTTTTTAGAGAATGGTTGCGGTGGAAGCTCTTTTAATTTGTTATTTAAATGTGGGGGTGGGTGCTGGCTGGATGATTAAAGCAAACTCTTCTTTCTACTAGCTACTGCTTTCAGCAATATACTTTTGATTTGGTACCAAGCCTATGTTAATTCGAAGATCTTGCTTCACGGAAAGGGGACAAGGTCTTAGAAATTTGAATTAGGTGTTTTTGGCTGGTTTAGAAATTCATAACCATTGGGGAACAGGATTATAGTTTGATATGGGCTGTATGATAACATTTGTTGTGTTGTATAACCTAGATATGGTAGGATGAATTGACAGCCTTGGTTTATGGTGCTCTGGATATGCCAAGGTAAGTTAAAAGAATTCCATGTCTATGGTATTCATGTTCAGTGTATGAACAGGTTTCTTGGATAGTGGTGGTTGTGTTGTCATGTGCTAGAATGTTTAAGCAGATCTCATCAGATAAGCTTATCATGTCTTGCTTTAGGTTCCAAGGGTTTACTCTCTGGTGTCTGTTCTCTGCATCTTTTTTATTTTTACTGAAATGCATTTATGGTTTATATATGTGCCCATTTGTACTGTATTTCACTTTGTCCTGGGTTTTTCTCTGATAACTGTTAAGCTGTTACTTCAAGAATTAGTGTTGAAGATTTGACCATGTTTGGATACTAAAGCTTTCTGCTGGTATGACTAGCTATACTAATTATTTGTGGTATCGGTACAGCTTTCATACAGTGTAAAGTACTGTGTGTACTTTACAGGGTGTTGTAGCATCTTCATTAGTATTTGTTCAGGAGCTCATATCTACTTGTTTGACGGTTCTCTATATTTTAAACCTGTTCTTTTTTTATTATTCAACTCCACATTGTAATTTGGGGATGTAAACAAATTTTGAGAAGTTAATAATTTAATTTTTATTATTTTATTGGCTTTAAGGCAAGCTATGTTTGTAAAGTCTATTGATGGTTGGTGAAGATTATATCGGTGTGTGCTTGAATTTCACGTGTACTTATATCCACTGCAAATATTCGCAGATTGCGTTATAAGATTTTCAGTCATTCTTATTGCCACTCAGGTGATTAGTTATTTTTTCATGTCTAATACAAAATTATTCAATTATATTATGGTATGCCAATATATGTATGTGTTTGAACTCAATGGCTGAATAAATTATTATTGATCCTCTAGATCTCAGACTCCAATGGTCTCATCTTGTTGAGCTTCTCAGCTTAAATGGACTAAGAAAGACTGAAAAAGCTGGTTCAACGTGGCCGAGCGGTTGGATTATAAGTACTTGGTTATAAGCTATGACTTCAATTATTGACAAAATTTGAAGAAGGAAAAGGTGTATTGAATTTGGTGCTTAAATCTTTCGAGTTAAAGTCAAGATAAAATAATTATTACAATAAAATTTATCAACATCAAAGATTGAGGATAGCGCAAAAAAGATGGAAACAGCAGGGCGTCTGATCATCATTTACATGTTAAATGTTTATTATATTTTCATGTTAAATGTCAATTATAAGTGTTGAAACCGTAAAACTCGAACGTGTATAATATGTGTAATCGTTGCCAAACGCTTGTCCGGCTCTGGTTACTTTCGCCCTGACAGCTCTGGAAAGTTACATTGATGTGTATGTAAAAGAATCTTCTGATCTGGGAAAAGTTACCAGACGATTTTTGGGCGGGTTAGTTCAAATGGGTCGTAGGCAAATCGGTCTAGAACTCGGTCGCTTTGCTCCTTTGATCCTTTTCTTCTTGGGCGGTCTATCTTGTTGCATGGTCTATCTCTATACTTTTGCGACTTATAATTCATCTATCAGTGAAGGTGAGGGTGAAGGAGATGAAGAAATCACGTGTTGTAGAGGAATTCAGGAACTGGAGCTGTGGGGTGATGCCGTGAAATGGGGTTCTGAATTCAAGGTGAATTCCTCAGAGCAATGTTGCATGGCTTGTAAGGAGACGTGTCAGGGCGTTGATGGCCCTTGTCCCTGCAATTCTTGGGTCTTCTGCGGAGATAAACAACGCTGTGGCTCCAGATTTGGCGAGGTGCGACTCATTTTGTTGTTGTTGTTTAGAATTTTGTTTCTTATTCATCTTATCTTATCATAATTCCAAAGTGTTCTTTATTAGATGTGTGTTCACTGTAACTCCAATTTAATATCTGGAATCGGAAGCTTGATAGTGCTGTATGAGAAACAAATAATTCTTGATTCTTAGATTTTTGTCTTCCTCTTCTTGCTTTCAGTGTTGGCTGAAGAAGCAGAATGACATACTGGAACCTGAACGCCGGGACTCAGTCCCTCCAGTTATCTGGACTTCTGGACTTGTCTTTGGTAAAGGAGTGGTATGCTATCTACTGACTCTAAGCATCATGTGACTGTTTATCTCAATCACTACACATATTTATGTTTATTTGTTATTTTTCATGGCTTTGAAACTTGAATTGGTATGAGGATTTGCATTGAAGACATGGTTAACTATTAATCTTAATTCACTTTTCTGTTCTTTTTCATAATCAGGCTTGGCTTTTGCTTTCAGGGTATCGTTGGACTGCAAACTGAATATGGGACTCTTCGTGTGAAAGCAAGTGCTCTTTCTCAGGCTCATATGCTAATTTTTAGTTATTCAGTATTCTATGACATTATATGCTTGTTTTTGCATTTGTTTGTTCTAAACAAGCCGACAGCCTGCTGTTAAGTATAGTTTAACTCACTCTTGGGGCGATACATAACAGTATGATGCTGTTTTGTTTTTCATTGAATTGAAACTAAATGAATTTTTATCTGGTTATACTTTTTAATTTTACTATGATAATAAAGGAATGAAGTGTATCTTTTAAATTCCCGGTTTGTGATATGATTTTTGCAGCTTTTACCCGAAATTGCCCCAATTTCTGTTGCTTACATCCTGGAGGTACTGGCATTGCGACATTGTGCAGGTTGCCAATTTTATCGTGCAGAAAGCCGAGGAGCCAGTTGGGATTCAAAAGGAAATCACATTGCATATGTAAGTCATCCTTTTCACTTCCACTGGGTTTTGTTCCACTTGTAGCAGCATCAGTCTCTGTAGGTGGGAAGGGTTGTTAACATCTAGAAATACAAGAAAGATTTGTTCCACGGCAGTACAGTTATATAAGTTTTTACACTCTTTTACTAATGAAAATGAGTTATAAGCCAATTAATTTGTGGAAACAATAAAAAATTTTCTAGGAAACCGAACCAAAATAGGTACAACAATAGTTTGAGGGCTGCTTTGATTTGGTACAATAGTGTGTGGATTGTAGATTATCTTGTTGTTTCTATAGCATCCATAGTCCAATAGTCAAATCTACGGTTTATGACGTAATTGTTTTTGGACTTTACAAGTCAAATTATGTATTGGCAAGTTAAGAACTTACATACTATTTAACTAACTTTTTTTATCATCTCTAAATAATAGAGGATGTCTATATATGTTTACCATCTCTTTTGTGTTTTCTTGACATAAGATTTGCCTAGTGATATTAAAATAATACTTTTTTGCCTATCTTTGAATTTGTTTTTCAAACATGAGCATTATATTATAGGCTCCATTTGGCCCGCCGTATGCTCTAATTCAAGGAACACTGGAAGCTGCTGGTGCTACATTCAAGAAAATTCCGGCGGAGTTCTGCCATTCTATAACAAGAGGATCAGTGGCATGGATTGGTTCTGGCCCAGATTTTTTCATTAGCCTGGCCAATCATCATGAGTGGAAAAAATCCTACACCGTATTTGGTTTAGTTCTCCCAGAAGATATGGAAGTTGCAGAGAAAATCGCACAGCTTCCAGCTAAACCGGAGTTCTGGAGCAACGTTAAAGTATCTATCTTGCAAAAAACAATTCCAATACGGTTTCAAAAAGTGCAGACAAGTCATGGAAATCTGAAACTCAGTAACAAAATGGACAGAGATGCGAAGCTGTCTTGATAAAAAGGTGCTTTTCACCATGCTCTTTTCCAGTACTTGATTTTTGGTTTTTCTTTTTGTGTTTGATACCATAATCACACTGTAAATAAGATAATAATATTATGAAATGAAATGAAATGTCTTTATGTTTACAAGAAATGAAATGTCTCACCAGGTCTATGTGTCTTTATGTTTACAAGAAATGAAATGTCTCTCCAGCTTGGCAAGGTACATGTAATTGTTTCTCATCCTCGACAGGAAGAAGAAAAAAATCGACATTTTGTACGCCACAGTTCATAAATGTTTCATGTTTGTTCGACTTCCCAAGTGTTTAGCGCTGCTTTGAGATTCAGTGACGTTGGCAAGCTCTTGAGCTTGTGCTGAGCTAGAGCTTCGGTTTGTTCAAGATGAATATGGATTCAAATCTGAATTGATTCAATTCGAATCCAACTTTAACCGCCATAAACAAATTGAGACAAATAGAAAAACATCTAAAATCTGTTCTCTCCATCATTTTCGTTCAACTTTCTTCTGCAGGGCTTAGTTATCAGCTAGACCACCAAAAATGAGTCCAAACATAAATACAGGCTCTTTGTAGAATGCTGTCTGCTCACGATTCAGCGGAAAACCGTATGGAAGAAATCTCGCCCAACTTATAACACATTAATTTAAATGATGAAATGAGGCAATTTCGCATATTGTAACTCATGTTCAAACTAGTTTCTGGTGAAATAAATTTAAGAGTCAAGTTTCATTTCGTAAGAGTTTATTTATGAAAGATGCATAACAATGCAACAAAGGTAGTATTTGGTGATGCCCACAACATCTCTCATGAAAAAAACGAGTGTCAGTTCCTATTGCATTTGGCTCCCTTCAAACGCGATTCTACTTTTTATGGAAGAAACCAGAAACCGTCGCGCAGTTTGGCGAGGTGTTTTTTTTTTTTTTTTTAAACAGTTGAAGATGAAGCTGAGCAGATGAGACATGCGGCTGCTGCACAACAGTTTCCAACATGACAAAGTAGATTGATGAGAAATTGGGCAAAGCAACATTACCCTTTCCAGTCACTCAAAGAATGATTCCATAGAATATGCAGGTATAGCAGAACAGTTCTTTACAGAACAGCGGCTTCATTATAAAAGGCATAAAGAGGTAAAAAGTATACTCCACGGGAACCATTTTTACCTGATTAACCACAAAAGCAAATCAATATTGCCTGCATAACCATCGATCTTTTACCATTTGGGACTTAGCACAAAAAAAATTGGCGAAATATTAACAGAAAACAACTCAGTTCTGCGCCTTAAATCACACGAAACCACATTTATAAAAATATATTAAAAAACCAGCTAATGAAGCTCCAGATTCGTCCTAAGAAAGAATAAAACCTTGAAAACACAACTACAATAATACACTTTCTTAATCTAACTAAAGGGATAAAAAATAACAATCTTACATTAGAAAATAAACAAATGCCATTACTGGGATCATCTTCTTAAGACTCAGGAGTGGACATCCTTTTGGGCTTCTTATTCTTTTCTGAAACAGCCTTGGCGAAAGCCTCCACAATCCGCTGTTGAGACTCCAAAATCATCTGGGTACGCTTCATTTCCATATCCATACGCATAGCTTCAAGCTCTCTAGCCAGCTCCATCTTCATCTGTTCCGTTCTCACAAAACCATCTCCCAACATCTTTATAGCGGCAACCATCTCCGCCACGGGTTCCCGTTCTCTCTTCACGATTGGCGTCTCTTCACATCCTCCCAAAACCCTTGTCCCATAATTCACCCCTGACCCTGGACTCCCAAAATTTGGTTTAGGGTTAAAATTAGGAGTATTGTTAGCATTAGGGTTAGGGTTTCCGATCTTTGCATAAATCTTTGGCCCAGGTTGCGCTATACTAACTCCGGTGGGGATTCTGATTCTAAACCCACTACTACTCCCACCACCACTACTAGGTCCCGCGCTTATTCCATTACGATACAAATTATGAACACTCCTCGTGTTTGCTACACCGTTCTTGAAATTAGGCCGTTCCTGATACAAGTCTTGATTAATATCATCGTCATCTTCGTCATCATTTTCGTCCTCATCAGCACTGTCTGAATTATAACTCGGTTTCGTCGATGGACCTTTCTCCATGGAATCCATTCTCTTGAAGTGAACCCAAGACGATGAGAATCTCGAGAGAGGCATGGATCTCGCACGCTGGATCTCTGTACGATAACGTTTCCGTAGCTTCTCCATCTTGTGGCGGCACTGGACGGCCGTCTTGGGCGGGGAAGCAGCAGGACATCGTCGACCTACAGCGTCGGCTACCTCTTGCCAGTGGGTGGCCTTGAGGTTACCACGTCGGAGGGCGTACCATTTTTCACGGTAAGCGTCGATCAGAGCGACGGTCTCGTCGTGCGACCAACAAGGCGGAGGGAGACGGCGGGGGTTGACAGACGGAGGCTGTATAGGCGGCGCAGGTAAAGCAAGAGGAGGCGGGTCCTGAGGAATTGGATCTGGAGGTGGAGGCGAGGTGGACATGACGGTGGTCTGGGTGGGGCAAGTGCGTTGCTTAAGGAAGGAGGAGGGCGTAGGTTAAGAAGGGTGAAATTGAGAGAAGATTAAAAAAAAAAGAAAGGAAGGAAAGTCAAGAAGAATGTGAAAGTGGGTGCGGGTGGTGGTGGTGAAAGGAGGGGTGTGCGGCTGATTTTGAGATCTGCTAGGATGGATGAGACCACCGCTTAGGTGTGTGGGGGGTTGGTAGCTAACGTGCACCGTGGGTGATGGGTTGCCCACCCAGAGCCAGGTCCACTTTCTGACTTTGTTGGCCATTACCACAATGTTTATTTTTTAATTTTTTCAAAAAAGATAAAGAAAAGATGGTAAATTAGATTCAATACGCAGATTAAGATGCAATGGGAGATTTTATAGTACGTCCTAAATAGCGTGGCTTTTGGAAACATCTATAGCCTAGCCTTCTTTCTTTGTGCAGGCCCACTACTATGAGACATAGGATTGAAGTGGGCTCATCTCATTTTAACTTTTATTAGGCTAAACAACATTGTCCCACCCAAGGTTTCCTTGACAATTTCCACTCAAAATTTTTTAAAAATCAAATACCTAACTATTAATAAAAAACTAATAAATTTAATTGATTACGAGTATTTTTTAATAAAAATTTAAAAAATAATAAAATTAATTTTATAGATATTATTAAAACATAATATAATATTAAATTAATAATATTAATTAATAAAATTAATTTTGAAAAAAGCCATCGTTGTCGCCCGTGGTAATAGTCATTGTTAACCTAACTAGGTGGGTAGAGATTACTACCTAATTTTATTAATGATCAGATCTAATCGTAAAAAATTTGATCGTTTTTATCATTGAAAATAGTAAAAAATAATTGATTTCAAACGTACCAACCATTTTTAGTCGTCTCTAATAACGAAGATGGCTAGATTTTGCTCTTAATAGAACTAGATAACTATTTTCAACCACCTAGTTTGATTAACAATAGTAATTATCATCAATAATGATGATTACTTTTTTAATTTTTATAATTTATTATTATTATATTAATATGATTTTACATTAAAATTTATTTTAATATTAATATTATTTATTTTCATATTGAAGGGTATTTTAGTTATTTCAATAAAAAAATTAGTAAAATTTGAAAGAATTTGATTAATAAGTAAATATTTGACTTTTTAAATTTGTAAGTGAAATTTTGTCAATTAAAAAAACCTTGGGTGGGAATAAGTCATTTGGCCTTTTTATTATTGTATAAACAAAAAAGGATTGGCAACGGTGACAACTGTTTTAGTGCTTACCAACTATAACGAAGTGTCTAAATTTGTTTTATTGTGTCAATTATTAAGATTTGATGGATAAAAATAAGCGTAAAAACTTGACACGACCAATTCAATTTCACTTCTATTATCTTTGTAATCAACTAACTCAACCACTTTGAGATGATATGTCAAGCGTAAAAATGCTTGAAATATCAGGGCAAAATTAAAAACTAAGGATTTAAATCAATAGGAAGACAAGCTTTAGAAACAATTAATAAGAAGATATCCTTTCAACCAAACAATCATCCATTATGCAATGGTACTCCAACTATGGAACAAACCAAGAGCATGCTTTTCATTTCCTAAAATCTTCTACACTACATATATATAGATATATGTAAAGAAAGTTAAGGTTAACAAAAGAGAAGAAGAAAAAATTAGGATTTAGACAGCCTTAATATAGATTAAGGGAGTTTCTAGTAGTTTGAATGATTAGAATTAACTACTCAAATTATTGAATTATCATGGGATACACTTTTTGCCAATAAAATCATCTTTGTTTTTTTGTTGTTTGCTTGAATAATTGACTGGGTTCTTAATAGTTACATACAAAAATCAGTTTGACAATCTTGTACTAAATCAAATGAGACATAAGTGATACTACGTCAGATTGAATTCTACTACATTGAGCAATCAGAAATTATGTCTAACAGTAGCAAAGGTTTTAGGAGCTGAAATTAACCGTTCAGAATATATTTTAAGAGCTTCAAGATTTGGAGAGAAATCCAGCAAGCTGATTATGGAATGCGCATTCCAGCAAAACGTGAAGACAGACAAGTTTAATGACTTCAAATTATTGAACGAAACGGAGAGGCCTTCAGGCACAGCAAGAGCAAAGAAAAGCACCTGGAGACACAAGAAGACAGCAATTGCGATGCAAGGAAAGCAAGATAATTACAAACAAATACTATTAGTAATGACATCAATTAATGCTCTTGGTATTTCAAAAATAAAATCTTCAATTACACCAAGGGCTATAAACACCACCAAGCCCCAAGATTAACAAATAAACTAGAATATAACTACAAACAGATAGATTGTTTATATGTGAGAGGTATTAAAATGTTAATAAATGCAATTATATAAGATCCACAATATAACCCAAATGCCGTCGAGCTGATTTGATGTCAAACAAATTGGTATGTAACTAATTACTCCTTTCAGGACTTAAACACAATGAGAAACATGAACCTTCAAAACTTTAATGTTGTGAAGTCCTTTAAGGATGCTGTGCATAATATGGTGACAACGTATTACCGGTGTCTTCCCAGGTGTAGTTCCGAAGGAAATGAACATATCCTGTAAAGAGTTTAGTTCCTGAAAGCACAAGTCCCGTGGAAAAGGACCAACGAAATTCAAGGTCACAAGACTTGGACAAGCAACCTTAATTTCACATTCTTTTAGACCAGAAAAACCATCATTATTTACAGTTAGAAGCTTCAAACTTGTACCAGATATATCAAGGATCCTAAAATCATGGAATATGCATCCTTCCATTTTCAAATTCTCAAGAAAGGGACAACTTGATACAAAGTTCTGAAACCATTTAGAAGTCAGTAACTCAACCCTGACTCAAGCAACAGACTTGAACCCCCTGATACCAGAAATATTTGGCAGATGTAAAACGTGATGAAGCTCTACGTGCAGCTTCAGTTTCAGCAATCATTCAGTCTTCATAAGAAAAACCGGAAACTCCTTTGGTGTTTGCAAATGTATTTTTAAATCAAGCTCTGGCACATCTCGCCGTGCTAAACCATGTATCAAATGTACAGTCATCAGGACTACAACCATAACACGAGAACCTTTGAATACTAATCGATTCATCTTAAGATATCAATACTCTATTGATAAAATTTTTGAATCTTTCGTAAAATGGTTCACTCGAGCCCGTTTCACTAGGGCAAGACAACTACCACTCGGATCTTACAGGATAAAAACCATTGACATTGAATTTCATGTACGGAATTGAACCCAAAAGTACCTCCCTCGTATTGAAATCGCACTTGTTCTGACAACATCAATGGTTTGGAGGAATGAAAGGATATGATGGATTATGTCTTCCGACAGACTGCTCAATCTATCAACTTCGCCACCGCCACCACCGCGCGCAATCGTTGCGACGTCGGTTTGGGAGTTGGAAGGATTCATTGATATCGGCTTGCCGTTTTATAGATTCACATATTACAAAGTCAGTTTGACGCTTAACAGATTCTTTCCCGCCAAATTTTAGGATTGCTAGTGCTTCAACCCTCGAAAAGGATCGAATCGAATCCCATTGCCTACTGGGTTGGCACTAGCTCATTGATCTTTGGCTTGGAACAGCTCAGCTTAATGTACAGGGTTCGATTTACATTTTAAGACGATATTGGGCTCATAAAATGGGTTTAGCTTAAGGCTGCATTCAATCCCAAGTGCTTGAACCAAAGGTTCATCTCAGATTAAACAAACCAATTTTAAGTTGAGAATTAAACTTATTTTCATTAAATGTGTCAAATTCAAATTAATTTGAGGTAATTTAAATCAAATTTAAAATTAATATTGCTTTTAAATTACACTTAAGCCTCCTATGATCTATTTTGAATCAATCATGAATCATATTGAGCCCAACTTTAAATTTAGTAATTTTATATTGCATTTGTATTTTTAAGTGAATTATGAAATTGAATTTAGTATTTTTAAGATTTAAAAATATGTATGATATCATCAATGTTTTGAAAATGAGAATATATATCTTTTGTCACATTGAAATTAAGAATAATAAGTTACCTTAAAACTAGATAATGCAAAAATAATAAAGGGTTATTCTATGGTTGATGAGTACAAAAGTAGAGTTATATACAATAGTAAAAAAAAGATTGGATCAATTCTACACAAATTGATCAAAAGCTAGAGTTATTTTTATAATAAATCAAATATTGAATAAAATCTATTAATATAATCCTATAATGAGTGTATGCAAAGTTAAAATCCAAAGGTAGATGTACTCAAAGTATAGCACTGAGTAGTTTTATTTTGTCAAAATTCTAAACACGTAATAAAGTGGTACTAAAATTGAAATAAAGACATTAATCACAAACATCCGTTTTTTTCTAATAGTTGAAGTTATTTTAAAAATTTCTTACATTAAAAAATGTTTCACAATGTCATTATCGAGTGCATTATCACTTCAAGGGGGTTGAGGTGGAAGAGTAAACCATTGAGAGCAAAGAAAATGCAACTTTTGTTATGCATGTGAGAGACAATATACATTAAAAGGTGTTCATATGTGTTAAATATGGAAGTATAAGTTTTTTAAAGTTATAAAGAATTGACGAAAGGATATTTACGCCTAAGGTGTGGATATCCCTTTAATTAAGTGTGATGCCACAAACCAAATTTTTAGATATATAACATTGACTTTTGTAAAAAATGTGTATGAAAGTGTGATTGAGTAAAAGAGAGTATAATTATGTATAAAGAGCATACAATATTATTTATTTTCGTAATGAAATCAAGAATGAAAGCAACAACAGAGACATACGATATTGAAGAAACGTTAAATTATGCTGTACGCAAACATATCAAGAGTTGGAATTCCTCCCTTGACAAGTCTAAAATGAAATAAAACCAGTAACCATTCACCTCTGACAGGGGAGGGCATGTAAGTGCCTACGGGCAGATTTACTGTATCAAAATTCTAAGCTTGTGACAAGGCGCGTCAGACCCCAGGAGCAGGAGGGCTTCGATTCTTTGACATCCTCGTGGTTTAACTGCATTAAATCGTACGACGGCTGGAATAGCTCGGTTAGAGCGTGTGGCTGTTATAACCACAAGGTCGGAAGTTCAAGCCCTCTTTCTAGCGCGTTTGATTAACTCGGTAATATGCTTCGTTTTCCAAAAACTTCCAAAGTCAAAGTAAGCGCCATAAGAACAAGAGCGTAATTTTATATATACTAGCTTTATTTTACAGCGTTATTTTATCTCTCACGAGAGACAGACTCTCTTCCATGCGAGCAGACAGAACTCCGAATGGCGCGTAAATGTTCTCAAATTTTCAAGATTTATGGTGATTATAATTCATTTTTAATCACTCAATCATATAAGATGAACAATTTTCAATTTATGTCTCATAGTTTGTAGATAAATTGTTCAGGCTACGACATGCTTTTGGGTTCAGTAGCTGCTTTTTACGTGTTAATGGTGCCCTACACTAAGGTTGAGGAAAGCTTTAACGTTCAGGTACGAAAGTAAATTACCAATTTTCTTCTCGAAATAGAAAATTTGTAATTTCTGATTGGGTATAAGAATTACTTAAATATTTGGATTCCTAGTTTTTTATAGTGAAAAAACCCTAACGTTTTGACTACAAATTAGGGTTTTTGATGGCATAATTATTGAAATTGATTATAAAAAACTTTAAATCTAAATGTCGTGGTCTTTGATTATGCAAAGTGATGCAGTTTCGAATTTAACGTGATTCTTCCTGTCTTGTGAAGGCAATGCACGATATTCTTTATCATAGGCATCGCTTAGATAATGTAAGTGCAATTGTTTTAAACTATTTAATTCAAACAGTTGTTAGTTGTGGTGGGTTGTAATTTCATTGAAGTTTGGACCTGAATCGAATTTCACATATTTACTTCTCTTGTCAGTATGATCATTTGGAGTTCCCTGGAGTTGTTCCTCGCACTTTTATTGGTAATTCTCATATTGTCTAAAGCTGACTAATTTTGTGTTTGTCTGTTATATCTTTTCTATCACATTGGCCTAGTAATTTATCTACTCTATTTCAAATTTAAAGCCCTTAACTCAAGTGAGAAGTCCCTTGGTATCTGAGTAAGAGGTGACTTTCTTGAGCTTAACCCATATCATTGAGGGATGTTTTATTGGAGTAAGAGATAACATTTTTTTTTTTGCGGTTTATGTCTAAATTTTTAATTGAGAGCTAATAATTCTTTTTGCTTTGTGACAAGGGATTATAACTGGTTTTTCTAATTTTGCAGATATTGGATACATGAAATGTTCTTTTGAACTTATGATTTGATTACTATGGAACCCATCTTCTTGAATATACTAGAATCTGATTAGACTTTTGATTGTTTGAATCAGTCAAGAATCATCAATCTGTGACAACTTCATTTTTTCTTGTAGGTGCTATACTTGTATCTATTGTAGCATCTCCAATCATTTTCATTATGAGCTTAGTGCACTTGCCAAAGATTTATGGTCTGGTTGCAGGTGGGCCCTTCTATATTTGGAACATTCATCTTTTCATTTAGGTTTCATTGAAGTGAATGCTGTTGGGGTGTTGCACCATGTGCTTTCTTAAACACAAACTCAGAATTTTCTTTTTTTCTTTTTGAGATAGTTAATGTCAGTGTTACTACATCTTTGGCTTGAACTTGAAATCAGGTTTTAGCCTTTTGATGCTTATATGATTATACTGGTGATGATGCAATTGTGCATTTTTATAGTAATTTGCAGTGTGTGGAAAATAGTAAATCAGACAAAATGTTTTGCTACTGTTTTTCTGTTTATCTTTGTGTTTATGGTATTGTGCAAAAGTGTTGTTTTTAATATCAACGTGGTTAGTAAATCATGAATTATGCTTTTTGTATATTATTGGGGAATCCCTTTCTGAAAGTTGATTAAAATTGTTATTTTGTAGTACGTTTGGCATTGGGTTGCATCCTGCTATCTACTCTGCGGTTTTTCCGTATTCAGGTATGTGCCTATGTTCATATTCATCTATTAGCATTATCAAGAGGTAATGGATCATTTTTTTTCTTTTTTGAATTGCATGGCTATTTTTTTTTCCCATTGTTTTAACTAGAAGTTAATTTAATAAAAATCCAGAAAGCCAATGTACTTTTAGCTGTGCAAAAGATAGCTTCAATCTGGATTGAGCTTGTAGCCAGCCTATGTCATGTTAACCGTCTAAACTCAGAGATCCAAGACCTTCAGAGTTAGATATACTGTGGAATTTTTGTTTGTGTTCATGTGTTGTGGTAGATCCTTGTTAGGGTATGCTTTTTCATGTCTTCGCAAATCTTGTGGTTGCATGGAGAATGATGATATGCATTTTAAATGATTATTTCTCATTCAAATAAAACCTCGAGTGAATTTATAGAATAAAGATCGTAAAATTGACTACATTGCATTACTGTGGCATTCTGCAAGGGTTTTGAATTAATAATTCAATGTTTAAGCAGGTTGGAAAAAAGTTTGGACCTCAAGTAGAAGCTTTCTTTGTCATACTAACTGTGCTTCAGTTTCACTTGCTGTTTTATTGCACACGTCCTCTTCCGAATATACTAGCTCTTGCTGTAGGTGATTACTTCTCTGTATTTAACCATTATTTATTTTCTTTTTATATCTATTTTATTCACATTTCTCCCTCTCAGAGGCACAGAATATACTCTCATGGTCAAATTTGTGGTGGTGTGCATTTTCACTTGAAGTTGATGGAAGTGCTTTTTGTTTCTGCTAGTTAGAGATTTTTTAATTTATTTAGCTTTGCAACTGTATAGCCTGATATGAGATCTCCTTTTGCTTACATATTTAGCTCTAAGGTGGTTCTTTATTTCTTAAAGGACTAATGCATAGTGATTGACTTGTTCAATATCTGGTTCATCTATC
The DNA here is from genome assembly GCA_026122585.1 of Anacardium occidentale. Classification (NCBI taxonomy): domain Eukaryota; kingdom Viridiplantae; phylum Streptophyta; class Magnoliopsida; order Sapindales; family Anacardiaceae; genus Anacardium; species Anacardium occidentale. Next base: position 206,129 of record JAJEJH010000042.1, read on the forward strand.
TAGCTCTGTGAGGCTTAGCATTTGATTACTTGTTATATTATGTTAGATAAGAATTAGATTTCATTCTGGTTGTACGATTAATTGCTTATTTCTGTTCATTCTTGTCAATTAGGTTTTTTTGGGGCCCCCTCCTTTGGACATAATTTTTTATGGGTTTTGAGACTGCTAAATGTTGTAGGGTCCTCTAGTAGTCTTCATTTTTGTGCTGGTGCACATGCAACTGAGGGACAAGGGTTTTTGGTTATTAAAAAAATTGATTAAAATATGTTATAACTGCTGCTGATTATTTTTCTTAATTGTGTAGCCAATCTGGCATATGGGCTTTGGCTCAAAGGGCATTTTTATATGACATTAAATTGTCTGGTATGTCTGATTATTTTTTTTGCTTAAGTTTCGGAGTATTCATGAATTTGTTTTGATTTTGATTTTCCTCTGTTTTTTTTTTTTTTTTTTCTCATCAGATTTTCACCACAATTGTCTTTAGATGTGATATGGTGTTACTTCTTGGTCCTCTTGGCGTGGAGCTTTTGTTGGTAAGTTGCTATTCTTTTTCTGGAATTCTCATTATAATGTTGTGTATTGAAAGAGTGTACAAGCCTGTCTGCAATCTTTACAATGTAAATGTTTGGAAGAATTAACTTACTATAGTGACACATATATGTCTGTGTGTGTGCTAACAAGATAGAGAAAATTCCTATTTTGATTGGAAAACCACGAGAGCGTAGAACTATAAAGTGACAATATAGAGTAGTTATAAGCCTTGAACACATCTGTGTGAGGATGCAACTTATATAATGTTAGACTCCTTAAACCCCATGTATAAATAATGTTTTTATATTAGCTTTGTTTTCTTTCTGTATTCTTAATTTTTCTGTAGTACTATTCTTTATAAGTATACGTTTTCCTACATTCTCCCTTTTATTATGCATTTGCTATTGCATCTCGGTATTGTAATACAAAAAGTCTGATTGACATTTGGTCCTTGTTATAAGAATATCAGTTTGTAAATGACAGACTAAATCAATCTCATTGTGGAAAGCATTGAAATGCTGTATTGGAGGTGCTCTACTGTCCATAGGTTTGTAAATTGTTCTTATGCAATATTTTTCATCAGAATTGTTCTTTGATAGATTTTTAATGATTTTTCCTTGTGTAGGTCTCACCATATTGTAAATTGTTCTTTAATGATTTTTAATGTAAATTGTTCTTATGTAATATTTTTCATCAGAATTGTTCTTTGATAGATTTTTTATGATTTTGTGCAGGCCTCACCATATTGGTTGATTCAATTATGTGGAAGAAGTTAGTATGGCCTGAGTTTGAAGTTTTGTGGTTCAATTCTGTTTTAAACCGGAGTTCTGAGTGGGGTGTATCCTTGTTGAATGGCTTTTTCATAGCACATTTTACTTTGTTGTGGAATTTAAAAAAAGCACATTAGTAATATTCTTGCTTTTCCTCAAAGGTTTTTCTCTTGTCTTTATAAATTCATCTCATTTGTGAATCTACATTAACAATTTGATTGATGAGTGATATATTTATCATAATTTGTTTTTACCTACATAAATTTGGTTTGGCTGCACAACTCTCCCAATTAATATATAATTAGTCAGATATTACACTAAATGTGTTGACTTTGGCAGTTCACCAGACTGGCTGTAATTGTAAGTGTTGGCATACATCTTGTAGAGCTTGCCTTTGTCTGGTTCTTGATTAGCCTTTCTGTTTCTTGTCGGTGTGATGTTTCATATTTAGGTATTAGTTAGATATATTTTATCTGCTCTGCCTTGACCATGTCTCATTAGACACATTCTTTTCACTGGTACTTCACTTCAGCCCTTCCACGCTCTTTGCTTGTGGCGTATCCTCTTTGTATAGTGAGTATCCGAACCTATAGATTTTTTTGGCAACTTGTTTTTTCCTTCATGATGGTTCCTAACATAGAATGTTTCCTGTTTTTCAGCTTGGGGTCTTACTTGACAGGAGAGTTCTACCCTTTATTTTCCCTGTTTTCTGTTTTGTTTTACTTTACTCTAAGCTTCCTCACAAGGTATTTGGAAAACTCTGGTGGCTCACTTTATTTTTACATTGTTAAAAAACAGGTTAAAGTAATATTTTCTTTAAACCAATGCAGGAGCTTCGATTTATTATTAGTTCTGTACCAATTTTCAACTTATCAGCAGCAGTTGCAGCTAACAGGATGTATGTTCTTGTTTGTTGTTTGCTGTATCCTGCACTAGTATGCTCATATTTTTCGTTCAGTCTTTCTGGGGTGTGCCTCATTTGTGAGTCATCTAATTCACCTTTTAAAAAAAACTGCACCATGCCTTTTTTAATGTGCTCTGTTTTTGACATGTCCTTAATCACATCATTGCCTGTCATGTCTTTTCTCAACTGCAAGTCATCTCATTCACGTTACACTTGACGGTCTTTGTGTTTGTTGCACATTGATGTTTATGTATGAATTTGACACTGTTTGGCTGTGCTATAAACAATCATTTTTCTTTTCTAATAAAGAGTTTGTTTGCTGTTTAATTTTTGAAACATTTTTTATGCTTCCCAATTGCTAATAGGATTCATATTATTGCACTATGTATTACAGCTACATCAATAGGAAGAAGTCCTTCTGGAAATTGCTCAGTATCATTTTGCTAGGGCTTCTTTTAATCAGGTTTGATGACTAGTCATTTACGTTATGGTAGATAATGAGTTACTTTATGTAATTGTCTTTATTTGATGCAGTCTAGGGTGCACTGCCATATTTTTCATGGCATCCTATGAGAATTATCCCAGTGGCTATGCTTTAAAGTATTTGCATCAGATTGGTGAGCTCATCTATCTTTCTCTTTCTCTCTCTCTTAAAGAGTAAATGAGCAGAAGAAATTATGAAGGAATGTTTTCAACAAGGGTGTTTTTTGCTAAATATTGTATCAGAGAGAAATTTTTTCACGAACAAATTGTAGCTACTTTATTTTTGAAATCACAGTCAAATAATTTTTTTCCCTCCTTTTGAATTTGGTAAATCATAGAATGCTTCTTTGGACCTAATTTCTGTTATTTTGGCAAATAATGGGCATTGATCTTTTTTGTAGGTCATCTTGCCAACAGTTCTGACGAACATTGGGTTCACATTGATACTTATTCAGCCATGAATGGAATATCCCGCTTTTGTGAAAGTGTTGTCTCATGGAGGTATGCTCTTGCTTATACATGTAAACAATGTTAACTTCGCTACTGGCTTTACAACATTTTTACTCCATTGTGTATAAACGTAAATGTTTCCCAGTTTTTGCTTAAACTGCTTCCATGGTTCATACTACTCAAGTGCAAGAATGTTTCCCAGTTCAGTGAGACTTTACCTCATTGTTCTTCTAAATGCTTGGACATTATAAGAATTGTGACATTACTTGCCTGAAATATAGGGAACACAGATGATTTAAAGTGAGCTGTGCGGTAAAAAATTGTTTGTACCAACGCAAGAGCACACAAACTTAGATAGTTTATCGAACCAGGAAAATTTTGAGATATCTTTGATTTATTCTCTCCTTTACACTTCAAAATTTAAGTTCTGTGACTCTCTTAAAGCATTGTTCTCCCATGTTGTGTACAGTACTCATGTCTACTGTTTGCAAGGTTTATCTTTCAGTTCATAATTATTCCTTATAATGCCAGATATTCCAAAGAAGAAGGCATCCCTTTGGAAGTATTTCATATGAGAAATTTCACCTATCTATTAAAGTGAGTATTCCATTGTCTTTATTCTGTCTTTTTAATGTGTCCTTGGGCCAAATATGTCATGAAGTGAGGTTGGGATTTTTCATTTTTTGCTCCTATGTTACAATTTCTATAAAACAGAAAATGAGATGCATGTGCACTAGATTACATAAAAGATTTAGTGCCTTTTGCTAATACCCATATGCAATTTATTTATTTTTTTATTTATGTAACAGTGAGCATTCTTCTGTCAATGGATACAAGTGTTTATTTACTGTGGATGGTTTCTCAAGGGTTCATCCCCAAATTAGTTTTCCACCCTTGTTACTGGTAGGTAAAGAACAGTGTTTCAAACAGGCAGTGGCCTAAGGTTATTAGATCTAAAAATTCTCTTCGCAATTAATGTCTGCAGATTAAAGAGCCTAAAGTATATGTCCATGGAAACATGGAGAACAAGGATGTCATGCGTAAAAAGTGGCCAGGATGCTTGTGATTTTTTATCAATTCCATATTTGTGAGTTGATCCTGCCAAAATCATTGTGTTAGACATGGATTATATCTGCATTTCTCAACTTCAGTATTGTTATAATGCTGGTAATGAGTATGATAGTCTCTAAGTTTGAGTTTTCTGATATCTTGAACCAATTGCTTACATGCCATGTGAAACCCGGCAGGTGGTATCTCACTTTTGTTTGTGATTGATATTCACTATAGGATTGGTATTTAGGATAAAAAGTTGCCTGTGCTATCATATGAGAAGCAAAACCAGATTATTGTTGAGGTTTTGTTGTTCCTTGGGTTTTGCCCTTTCTTCCTGCCTATTATATTTGTATGATCGTAAACCAAATATTTGCCATATATGCAATGATACAGTTTGTATAAACGGAATTTCTGCAGTCTTTGCTCCTTTTTTCCTTGTTACCTTTTTCAAATTCCTGATATTGTCTCCGACTATTTGAACCAGCGAGAAGCTATTATTTATACTAAAGCTGCTGACCTGATTTCAATAGACAAACCGTTTTTGCAGTGGTATACTTTTCAACTAACAGATATAAATAAGCTGAAAAAAAAAAAAAAATTTTTATTTTATCTCTAATTTAAAATTATTCAATCAATGACAAACTACTGTATTTATATCCGTTAGATAATGTTTCTATATAAAGTACTATTCTAATAAGGTTTTGTTTAAGTTTGCAATTTTTTTTTTGTAGTTAGTTACTTGGTCACTTGTAATGGCAAACTAATTTAGTAATGATATTGTTAAGGGCCAACAAAGGTGTTATGAAATTGTTATAATGTGAATGAGTATTAATTTATTTTTAATTTAAAATTATTATTTATGTTTCAATCACATAATAAGTATTAAAAAGTATATGTCTATAGTACTATTGATATTTTAGTAATATTAATTTGATGAAAGACGAGCTAGATTTTTGGCTCCTTTGTTCACTGTTTAGCAATCTAACAATTCATATCACCTGTAAATTTTGAATAATTCCAGTTGCTTGAGCTATGCGTATATATTTGGCTGCCGAAATTAAATATATATCAATTGCGCTTTGAAACTTTTAAAGGTTGGGTCGATTTGATCCAACTCATTTGAATTGAGATTATCGTTTGATTCAGTTTGTATCAAAATTTGTCTTATATAATGGATTAGGTTTAAATATTAATAGTCGAAAATTTTTTATAGAATTGTAGTTTGGTGCCGATGGTAGAATTTTTTAGGAATTGAACAACAATTACAAAGTTTGGTAAAGTTTGATTTGTCTAGTTTAACTTTGAATCAATTCAATCTAAATGATAAAATACATCTGAACATTGATTTCTGGTCATCCAATCTCCGTATACAAGTTTTAAAAACATAGGTTTCCATGCATCTAACAATTTTGTTGGAAGATCTTTTGTCTCTGGCAGTAATTCTTTTGTTTTGAAAAGGACACGGCGTAATTTGAAAGAGGGGGGTTCATGTAGTTTCTTTTAACCACAGGGGGTATATTTATCCTCTCAAAACAACCGGCCAAATAAATTCAGGGTGTCAGGGGTGGTCTTACCACTTATCTTTGAAAAAGATCAATTTGTACAACCTTTGTTTCGCACTTCGCAGTTCATAGTCTCCGAAGACTCGATCGCATCGCAGAAACATGTTTCTTCAGCCTTCTCTTCATAATTACCACAACATTTGTCTCTCTTCAACTCTCTCTTATTCTCAATTTCTTCCATGTAAACTCCCTAACTTTACTCTCCACCAAACTGTAAAGCACCAGAAACTCCCCATCATAAGATGCTCTATATCACAAATTCACAACTATGGAACAGTGGACTTTGAGCGAAGACCCATGATAAAATGGAACGCTATTTACAGGAAAATATCTCTTATGGAGAACCCGGATATGGGTTGTGCCTCTGTGTTGAATCAGTGGGAGAATGGTGGCAGGAAGGTTACAAAATGGGAGCTTGCTAGAGTTGTCAAGGAGTTGAGGAAATTCAAACGCTACAAGCAAGCTCTGGAGGTATAAAACCAATTAAAAATAATTATTTTGGTGGTTTATTTAGCATTTATTTGTTTTTTTCGGATGAATGGATTGGTTTTAGGTGGACTTTATTCTTCAAGCTAGGTTTTGAGACAATTGAAGCTTTTTTGGGGTCTTTGTTTAGTGTTTTTGGTGCGTCTTGTTTTGTGGGCATTTGTTATTTCTGTCAAAGTTGCAAATCCTAGCCTCTCTTCAAGTTCATAATGCTTTTTTAACGTGTATGGAGCTTTATATACATACAATACAAAGTTTAAACTGTTTAATTGGAAAGCCTAGTTTAAGTTCTTTCTATTTGGAAGGCAGCTAGTGCAATGGGAAAGAATCAATTCGGCTGCAATTTTGTGTGAGCTGTTAGGGCCGTGAATATTTATGGACAGAATTAGTAGAACGAGTGAAGTTCAAATTTCAATGTAAAATATATCGAAGTGGTATTCAGGTTCTGTCTCTATATTTTGAGGAAAATGAAGAGAAAATATTTGTTTAGGCCTCAATAGGATACTGAGGGCTTCTTTAATTTGATCAAAATTTGTCCTTTGGTGTATCCTTGGCAGTATGCATTTTCGTATCAGAGATTTGAGTTGCTGAATTGTGACTTTTTTATTGCAGGTGTATGATTGGATGAGCAATAGGGGAGAAAGGTTCAGATTATCTGCTAGTGATGCTGCAATTCAGTTAGACCTAATTGCTAAAGTTCATGGAATATCTAGTGCTGAGGACTTTTTTCTACAGGTTTGTGATACCTTTAAGGACAGGAGAGTATATGGGGCTCTTCTGAATGCCTATGTTCGGGCTAGAATGAGAGGAGATGCTGAACTGTTATTTGACAAAATGAGAGATAAGGGCTATGCTATGCACTCACTTCCATTCAACGTTATGATGACTCTTTATATGGATCTCAAGGAGTATGATAAAATTGACTTAATGATTTCAGAAATGATGGATAAAGGCATAAGATTAGATGTATATTCGTATAACATTTGGCTATCATCTTGTGGATCCCAAGGATCTGCAGAAAAGATGGAACAAATATTTGAACAGATGAAAATGGATAGAGCCATTAATCCAAATTGGACTACATTCAGCACAATGGCAACAATGTATATTAAGATGAGACAGTATGAAAAAGCTGAAGAGTGCTTAAGGAGGGTTGAGAGTAGAATAACTGGTCGGGATAAGATACCTTATCATTATCTCTTAAGTCTGTATGGTGGTGTTGGTAATAAAGAGGAGGTATATCGGGTATGGAAGGCTTACAAATCGATTTTTCCTAGTATTCCAAATTTGGGATACCATGCTATGATCTCATCTTTGGTTAGAATTGGTGATATTGAAGGGATAGAGAACATATATGAGGAATGGCTGTCAGTTAAGTCATCTTATGACCCTAGAATAGCAAATCTTCTCTTGGGATGTTATGTTAAAGGAGGAGATTTTGATAAAGCTGAGACTTTCTTCAATCACATGGTTGAAGTGGGGGGAAAGCCAAATTCAACTACGTGGGAGACTCTTGCTGAAGGGCATATTGGAGAGAAGAGAATTATGGAGGCTTTGTCTTGCTTCAGGGAAGCTTTTGCAGCCGAGGGAGTAAAGAATTGGAGGCCAAAACCTGTAAATGTGCTTGCCTTTTTTAAACTCTGTGAAGAAGAATCTGACACAACAAGTAAAGAGGTTTTGGTGGGATTATTAAGGCAGTCTGGATATCGGAAAGACAAAGCCTATTTTTCAATGATTGGCTTAACTGATGAAACTGTTGATGCCACTGCTTTATCAGGGAAGGATGACCCTGACTATAACAATGACATTGGTGAAGATGAAGATCAGCCACTTCTAAGCCAACTTTGTAGTAGCATGTGATTTGTCTGCTTTCTCCTTTTATTCTAGATATCACAAAATAGTTTTGAATCTATAATAACTTTTGCTCTCGTAGATTCTTTCCACAGTTGGATTTCATCAGGTTTCAAAGTGCTAAAGATACAAGTTCTGCTTACAGCAACTAGGAGTAAGCTTTGCCTCAATAGAGGTTCCAGTAATCTATATTTCACCTGTTTAAATTTTGTTTTGATGTTTCCTGTATTCTTGTGCAGCGTTTGGCTAGTAGAAATTTCACCTTGGCTTCTACACTTGGTTTTTTTTATTTTTAGTATTATTACATGTTTGCCATATTTTCAGCTTTAAAGTTTTCTTTCTGTTGATTTAAGTTTATTTATGTTTAGGCATAAGATGAAAACGTTAGAGATTAAAGTCTACCTTCAGGACATTTTGCAGGATTGGGTTCCAGATCCAGTCCTTAAAGGCATTATACGGGAACTCTTGGTTTCAGATTGAGTTAGACACAGTTTTGCCCGCCTTGAAATAGTTTCTCACGGTTAGTGGACAGGCTTTGCATTCATTTGATCTAAACCAAACTTGAATAAAGTCGGATTTGAGATCAGTTTAAGATTGACAAGTTGAAATTTGAATTTTATTTTGAAAACAATTTACTTTAGTTTTGATCCGAATTAGTTCGAATTTGAATATTCAGATCGGTTTGAACATGACTTATTTTATAAAAATGAATTCAATCTTTAACTCGAACTTAAACATTTTAGATCGAATTTTACTTTAAAAAGAAAGAAAATTAGAGACTGATATGATGTTAAAAAACTACACTAGGCATGATATAAAAAGAACAATACTCAAAATCTTTGAGAAAACTTCGTGTCCATTCAAATCTTCAAGAGGCAATTAAACTCCTTGAACTTAATTAAGAACTCTAAAGATGAATGCTGAACTTTGAATATTCCAGTACAATCCAATTTCATTGCCTTCTTTCTATTCCCATCTGAGAACGAAATTCTTTGTCCACCCTTCATTGAACTGGATATGCTTTAGTAAGTACATAGCTTGAAAAACCAACTGATGCTTAGAATTAATAACTTGATCAAATTCTGCAACTCTAGAACCCTCTTACTCTTCGTGAACACGATCAGTGCTGACAACAGGAAATATATATATTTGAAAGCCTGAATTGACATCCCGTGTCGCTATCAGTAGTCGTTTCTTTATCTTCTATGCATGGATGAGAATAAAGACACGATTTTGTCGAAACATGATCTTGCTTTTCGTCTTCGCCATGGCTGAAAAACTTCAATCATGGATCAAGAAATCTTTGGCGACAGTGGCATGTTGTTTGCTGTTTAGATGAGAAGAGATAGTGGGCCAAGGCGGAGTTTCATCCCATAGTTTTAATTGTGTTGAACTTTTCTATGGGCGGATTTGGTTTCATTTGTACAGGGTGTTTAATTCCTTTGCTTTCAAATTTGCCTTTGGTAGCCTTACCAACTTCCTTATCTCATTAATTACCAAAAAAAACTTCCTTATCTCATTAAATTTAAGCCCTACGTTCTACTAGTAGGCTTTCTTTTACTTGGCACAGACTGATTTCATGCACATTAAACTCCATGCCTATCTGAGAAAATAAGTCGTTGGTGATAAAACCATTTCAACTCATGACTTGAAAAACAAAGCCCCGGCGGACCAAATCACATGTGGCATTGGGCATAATAAAACCTTGGATTAAGAGATCATTATTTTCTATAGAGGAAAGGATGGCAGCCTTGAGGATGGCTGAAGGAGAAGGACCACTAGCGTGCATTGAATAATGAAGAGAAGAGCTAAGTGGGGAAGGGGAGGTGTATTAATATAAATATAGAATAGGGTGTAGAAGTAATCCAGGGTACGTTTTTGTGGTAGAGAATAATGCGGGGAGGAATCACATGGGATGGCACATGGTTTTGTGACACACATACCTTAACATGCAAATGCAATGCAATCGACATGCTTGCCTTTTTGGTTTATGAGTTTTTCACATTTTACTCCCGTACACAACACATGCTTTGCTCCCGTTTCACTCCAAGAATAAGTCAACATGCTGCTAGCTTGGCTACTGTTTTACACAAATTATAGGTAATGCTGAAAAGGATATCTATGTGTGGTTTGCAATCAACAGCAGTCTAATTAAACTCAAATTAAGTCAGCTAAATTCAAATTGGCCTTTGATTTGATTCAAATTAAATTTGAATTAAAGTTTTAGTTTAGTTTAACAATTTGGTCTAAATCCTTTTCTAAGTCACATTGTTCAATCATTTTGAATAAAGTAATGAGTTTTAACTAATCTTCAGGATTTACAAACAAATAATGTAAATCTAATTGGTTTAAGTGTAAGGTCCGTATACATATTTTAATAGAAAATATATAATACATATTATAAGATTTACGTATTTTAATAACATATTATTTTAATACATGATTAGTTCGATTTTTGATCAAATTAAACGTCTTGCATATTTTTTTAAGACAAAAAAAAAGCATATACTTTATGCTATAAACCAACATTACAAATCTATGTTATGTCACCTACTTGTAAATGGGTTTGCAACACATACAAAATCTTAAAAAATGGAACCCAATAATTAAAATCTAAAATTTCCCACATGTAATCACATGATGAGTGTGGCATGGCCATCACTATTGTCACAAAGCTCAGGAATTCTACTTGTATACGTCCCTTTTCTTTTTAAGAAAAAGACACTCATTAATCCACCATAAAAGCCCAGCTTTTGTTCCCTCTTCCACAGGTTTAACTTTGAATTTTATAATCATAAAGCCAACTCAAACCCCACCAACTGGGGACATTCAACTCGTAATTTAAATTTTTGAGTTTTTTTTTCTTTTTCAATTCTTGTAATCAGTCTCACCCATTGATGATTTCAGAGGAATCCAAATACAACTAATTTGGTATTTAATTCAAATGAGTTTAGTTGTGATAGCTCAAATTCACATTTAAGCTAAATTAGCTCAAATTTAATCAATCACTAAAAAGTTATTTATAGATTTGTCATTTTTTATAGTTTTCCGTCTCCTTCTCATGATTTTTTTTTAGGGTTATTTTTTGTTCAGTTTTGATATTTTTTGTTTTTTTAAAGTTTTAGAGTTTTGAGTTTTACTGTGAATTAGAGTTTGTGTTAGATTTTTTATATTTGATTCGAGTTTAAATAAGTCTTTATTTAGATTTAATTCAATTTAAATAATACTTTTATTTAGGATTTAATAATGCTTTATGCACAGATGATTTTATGTGGTGTTAGTGATTTTGAGTTGTAGATGAAAGTATTTAATTAAATTATTAATTTCAGTTATGGCAATTGAATTTGTTTATTGTTATTATTTTATATTAACATAAAACGTTATATATCTCATCTCATCAGAGGCTTTTACTAAAAAAAAAAACTGAAGCTCAAAGAGTTACATGGTCATCAATGGCAGAGTTAGAGAACCCAATTGTCATGACAAATCTGATCGCTTTTCTCTCTTCTCTGCTTCAACGGATGGCTGAATCCAACGATATCAACTGTCGACTTCAGCCCCAGAAAATTTCTGTTTTTCACGGCTTATCTCGCCCTTCTATCTCCATTCAAAGCTACTTAGAGAGAATTTTCAAGTACGCAAATTGTAGTCCCTCTTGCTTCATTGTTGCTTATGTTTATCTTGATCGGTTCGCCCAAAGGCAACCCTCGTTGCCCATCAACTCTTTCAATGTTCATCGTTTGCTTATCACTAGTGTCATGGTTGCCGCAAAGTTCATGGATGATATGTAAGTTTTTCAAGCTTCTCACTTTAATATAGCGGTGTCAGTTATGAATCTTTGATTTTTTAGTTCTGGGTTCCTGGTTTTCTTGAAATTTAAAAAAAAAAATTCAAGTTTCCTTTAAATTGTTTTTTCACTTGGCAGATCACTTCAAGAAGCAAATTTTGGGTACTTGAATTCTTTTCTGAGATTTTCTGGAATTTGATATCCCAATTAAAGTTTCTAGATTAAGTTGCAAAGTTTTTGAATTAATTTTCCAAAGAATTGCAAAGCATATAGATTTTCCTAGAAAATGGTTTACTTGTTAAATCAAGATATTTCTAGTCATGTGAAACCCAGGATGTCTTCCAGAAATCAAGCTAAAGTGCAGCTGATGAAGGAAGAGTTTTCAGCCAATGTGTTAATAGTTCAAAATTTAGCAGTCTGACTTTGTCTAAACAGCTAAAGATTGATTCTTAATCTTCCAGGTATTACAGCAATGCTTACTATGCAAAAGTTGGAGGAATCAGCACAACAGAGATGAACTTTCTTGAAGTAGATTTTCTGTTTGGATTGGGGTTCAGCTTAAATGTGACACCCAACACTTTTCACACTTACTGTTCATGTCTTCAGAGAGAGACGATGCTACAACCTCAACCACCATTAAGTATAGCGGATTCATCTTTAAGCATTGGGAGATTACTAAAAGCCCACTTGTGTTTCAATGACGATGAAACCTCACATCAAAAGCAGCAGCAGCAGCTAGCTGTTTAAGCTTTATTTAGTGTAGTTAGATGTAGAGATAGATAGTGACTCTTTTCTTCTCTCTTCCTCATATTTTAGTTTGGCAAATTAAACTCATATTTTTGTGTACTAAACTTGTCTTTTGTCTTGTATTTGTTTGCTTTTGCTGGTTTGGATTTCAAATGCTCTGGTATGAATGTACAGATGGGAGATTCTTCTTTACAGTCTGGCAGTGGAAGTCTTTTATGTAATTAACTCAATTTTTATGGATTGATTTTTCTTATACATGTTATGATTCTATGCATAGATGAACAATTTTGAGTTTTGTATAAGATAATAACATTAAGGATCCGATAATCAATCTAGGTATCTATTGAGATCTTATTAAGTAAATGTACAGAAAAAATCAAATACTAAATGGTTTTTTAATGTTATTCAATTTGTTCTTTGAGAACTCATACAAGAAAGTTTCTTAAGAAAGATTTGACAGAGAAGAAAGACCTCCTGTAAAATTATTAGTTTTGAATGTGTGATTGCTTAACCTAAAATAAAACAAATTCAGTCCTAAATGTATATAACATATTTGGTCTCTGTGTTTTTTTTTTTTTTCTAAAAATGTTATTAGTTATAAATTTAAAATATAAATTCAAACATTAATTTATTAAAATATTATAATAAATATAAAAGATTAACAATGTAAGAAGTTATTATCTTCTTTCGTGGGCACATAAGACGAAAAACATTACAATTTTTTATTGAAAATTATTTGTCCGTTAGTCGAAGCACGTATTGTTGCTTCTATTGATGGTCGCTTGTGGAGGAAACATCATGTGAATAGGGAAATCAGAGGTGGCAAATAGGGAAAAAAAAAAAAAAAAGAGTGGTGACAAAAGAATAATAATGTACAGGAAGTAGTATTTCGTTGTGGTTATTTAACAATGTTCCTCTTGACAGTTGTCCTGACTCTTCAAAAGGGGACATTGAGCATGTGCGATTACACACATCAGGCAGGAAGTTTAGACCTTGGAAAAACAGAAAGGGAAAGATGGCATGCTACCACCCACTTCCCCAACTTGTTATAGGAAAACTGGCCTGGAGTTACAATTCCAACTGTCTGCCAGATTGACCATTTAATCCTATCATAATTTGGCGAGGGAAGGGCTAATAAGTTTGAAGTTCCGTTGCTGCCTATATAATTAGTATTCTGTCAAATATTTCGATTTTGGTGGCTAGACAAACTCACGTTCTGCCGTTTCGAGTCCGATATAAATGTTGGAGCATGGAATTAAGGAACCTGTCCTCCAAGACTGAAGTTGATCCTGATTACCATTGGATACCTCATCACTTGTACCCTTGTTGTTCATCTGGATCAAACACCGAAAGGCACAGCGGCCGCAAGCAAGATGTATCGAAATCTAACAGACTCATCGGGCGTAAGTGTAAAAACAGCAGATCCATAAGTTACAATCACTGAACCAGTGGCAATGCATATCTCTAAATGAAAAGGAAACCTATATGTGAGTGAAACAACTACAAGAATAGATGTAGAATGTTGGAAATCAGGAAGACATAGTAGGCGTCTTGTTGAGCTGCATAAATGGGCCCTGCCTGCAACATGCCCATTATCATTATCTTGCCAGACGCCACCAGGACGGTTGACTCCAGCTTGAAATGTCACTGCACCAATTAGAGTCACAACTATTAGGATCACATTCCGGGCATCGCTTGGCGAGTCCCTGCCTTCTTCCCACCGAAAATATTTAAACCAGCTTCTCCCAGTACTCAAAGTATGGCGAGATGGCATTGATATATACAGTTCTTGAGCAAGGAAAACTTAATGTTGCCAAAACTTAATTGCCCTTCAAAGAAGTTCAAGTAGAAACTTAATTCTGACTTGAGTCCACTGTGAAGTCAATTACATCAGCAAGTAGAGGACGTTTGAAAGGAACAAGAAAAACACCAAGAAACAAAATGCTTCTGTTATGTGAATATTTTATAAACCGAAACTGGAAATTAATGCCCTTCAATAAAAATTGTAGTGTAAATAGTCCACATATAAAATGTCCCTAGAATCAACTGAAAAGGTGCTAGCCCATACATATGCGGCTAGTTTGTTAGAGTTACGAGAATGTGTCGATTTATTGGGCACACATAATCTTAAATAACATAAATTCCACTACACGTTCATAACTTTTAACTCATTATTATTTGATTATTAAATTTTTGGTTTATTTTACTTATGTCCAATAATATATCTTATATTTATTTTTAAATGATATGTTATAGGTTTAAATTTATTTTAATTAAGTAAAGTTGAGTTGATTTATTTTACATATAATGAAACTGTATTCAAGTAAAACATTATGATCACTTAAGTAATAAACTCTTAGCCTAAATTGATTTTAAACTTTCAATGATATCATTGCCACGCAATAAATTTTTTTTTTTTATAATAATATTTTATCAAGACTAAAGTTTATCTCATATATTTTTGAATGTATATCCCTTGGGGTTACATGAATACTTAATGTCTCATATTTTTAGCCTGTAAACGACAACATTGCAACATTAGAGAAATGAAAGAATGATCGGGAAAAAAAGAAAAAGAATTAATGGAAAAAAGAGAACTCTTAAAAAGAGGTGAGCTCCAGCACCAACAAAATACAAACCAAACCGCTGAGATGAAATTGTTTCAGGTTGAGCATGGCTGGTTTGCTTGAGTCAAACAGCAAGTCAAGCCCAAACTGACTTGGTCCAACCTAGATTGCTTACGGATTATCATCGGGCCTAATTAAACAGGCCGATTCAAATAGAGACCGGATAGGCCCAGTGGATTGTAAATATGATCATAGATCAACTAGGATGCCATTGAATAACAAGCAAGCCTTTCATCAGAAAATCTCCCGCGCCACCCCCCCTCACCCGCGCCCCCCCCCCACTAAAAAAATTAATCAGTGGCAATCATTCCTGAAAACCCTAAAATTCCAAGAATCACATATAATGAGGAAGACGATGATAGAATCAGCAATCTATCAATGCCAATTCTTCATCACATATTGTCATCTCTTGATACCATTGATGTTATCAGATTAAGCTCAGTTTCAAGACAATGGAGGCACTTGTGGTTGTCAATGCCTTGCTTGTATTTCGATATCTTCCACAGAGTTTGGTCAGATAAAATGAAAACGTTGTCGCTGCTTGCTGTCAATGGTCAATTCCAAAATTTTGTCAACTGGGTATTAATGTCTCAAAATAGGTCAGTTAATATTAAAAAAATTTGGCTCAACTGTCTTAATTCTGCTGATGATTATACAATTTATAGATGGATCAATGTTATGACTCCGAGAAATGCGGAGGACCTGTTGTTTTTATATATTTAGGGGCAGAGATTCCAATTCAGTTGCCCCATTGTCTTTTAACTTGTGAGTCGCTAATATCGTTGAAGATTTGTTTTGGCAGACATACTGTTGTAAATTTGCCTCCTGCTGCTGGTTTTAGGCGCTTAAAGTATCTTTTCCTATTGAATGTTGAGTTATCCAATTATATTTCCTTTCGAAACTTTATTTCAAGCTGTCCCTTTCTCGAGAATTTGAATTTACACGCCTGTAAATTTCGTGATTTTAAGAATCTCGACATTTCTTCTACTGGGTTGAAGAAACTAGTTATAGATAATAATGGTATTAGTGGTGCCTGTGGTGATGGTTTAAGGAATTGTGAGCTTAGAGTTGCTTGCCCCAGTCTTTCGTCTTTCAGTTTCATAGGTCCTTTAGCACGGGACTTCATGCTTCAGGATCTAAAATCTTTATGGAACGTGTTCTTAGGCATAGAATGTCTCGCTCAACATGAAACTATTGAAGAATGTCATCCTCTTATATGTAAGATCTTCAAAGGTCTTTGCAATATTAAAATTTTGAAATTATCAGTTTACCATTCGGAGATACTTATTCATTGCTCTCATTCCCTTAAGGTTTTATAAATTATTTATCTTTGATTAAGCTCTTAATTCTTGGTTATTTGATATAAGAGAATTCTGATATCTGATTTCTTAAGCTGTCTTTGCAAATTGGTCTATGATCGAAGTTCTAATTTCTAGTTTTTTGGAGACTTAACTTGAATCATTGCTTCGTGTGTGTGTGTGTGTGTTATCATTAGTAGCTAAGTTCTATTTTCAATTATTTTATTTCCTTTGCCATGGTTTCTATTTTCCATTGTAGTTGTACCTTCACATTCTTTACCCTGCAATTGCTCTAGTGCAAAACATTTCATTGTATAACTTTAGGTCTTTAAAACTGAGGTTACGCACGGATGATTGGAGCATGAATTTATTGGTCAACCTGCTCAAATGCTCTCCAAATCTAGAAGCTCTGACAATATATTTTGACAGGGTAATGCCAAAATCTAATTTTGTTGGTCTTCTTAACACAATTTCTCTTGTGGATTGCTGATTGGATTTGGCAGTGGTTGACAAAAAGTGAGTCATTTCATGTGATTTGTGTTAGTCTGTACTACAGTCAATTGGTTTTTGTATATGTTCTTTGTTGCTTAGTATTCAGAAGGTGGAAGTTAATATTCATAGGCTAGTGTCGCAACAAAAGAGAATATTCTAGTGTTGGAAATATTTAAATTTTGTGCGGATGATAGTCATAGCTGAGGTCACACTAGAAAGAATGTTTTTGCCTTATTGAATCAGATATGTCCATGTATGGTCACTTTAGTCATATTTGTATGATATGTAGAAGTTTAGAATAAAACATGTTGTCCTGTTCTATGCTACAGTTGGAGTGTCTTAGCATAAGAGATACCAATTTGGTTTCAGTTAAAAGCATGCTATCTTTCCTTTTTTTCTTCTTCACTTGTACAAATTTTTCTTCTTTACATTTAATACCACAATTTTGTTTACTTATTAGTACTTCATTATATTTTCTTGACACTGTATTTAGTATGTGCGAAACACCAGATCAGGCTATTTCATGTTCAACAAATCATGTGAAGGTGGTTGATCTATTTGAGGTTAATGGTAAACAAAATGAACTTGAGTTGATGAGGTTTCTACTAAAGCATGGACAAGTACTGCAGAAAAATTGTATTAATTGGGCAATTGACATCAAGGGTGTTGAAGAGATTATACCAGAGATTATGAAATTTCCAAAAACGTTCTTCAGATGTTGCACTGAGATTTTTTGAGCCTAAGTTTCTGTTAGAGTTTTCTGAGTTATGAAAGATGGAAACACGTGTAGTATGATTGTTGTTGGATTCATGTTAACATATACTGGTTAGTTTTAGCTTGATGTAAAGGTTGGTTTTTTTTCTTTTTTTTTTGTTTTTGCAAAATTTTATTGTTGAGCCAATCACTGTGGCCAGTGTACAGCGGTTATTCTGAAAGTTAACTGTTTGATTCCTCATTCTTTGTGATTCAGGACATCCATTGTATAGTTATTCAAATCCTTGAAATTTGGAATGTACAGATTGATAACTAAACCCAGGACCTCTCATCCAATGACAGCCACTTCTACTGCATCAAACCAGACTCTCTGAGAAAGGTAAATCTTACAGTCTATTAAGTTTCTTCTTCAATATAGAAGTTGAAATGTATGATAATCAATAATGGATGGCACATGGAGAGTTGAGATTGACACTAATGTTTGATGATAAATGTCCTGAGCTTTTTGAAGGTTGTAGGTTGCAAGAATGAACTTGAGTTGATGTGGTATCTGCTAAAAGTATGAAGGTGTACTGCAGAAAATGAATATACAGTGGGTGAAATGTATCGAGAATGCTGAGGAAATTATATCCAAGGTAACAACGTTTCCTAGATCATCTTCTTCTATTAAAGTAACGTTTGTAGAGCTTCTGTAGATATTTACTTTTAGTAGTTATAATTAAGATATGTAAAGATAGGAAAACAAATAAAAAAAGGACTTTGACTGTTGTTGGTTTTATGTCATTTATATATATTGTGAAGCTTTATACATTATATCTCATGTGGTGGACACCGATCATTCTGTGCTCATGGTTACCGAACTTGTGAGGATGATTGTGTGATATGAACATTCTATAGTTGTGGTCAGTAATTACTACGGAGGGTTGATTAAGTTACACATTTCCGCAGGTTTCAAATACCAAATATTTTCCCTGTGGAACATAAATTAATGTTTTATCCTTGTTCAAAGAAGAAAGTTTTTGTTATTGATAAATAATTATAGTTCGTAAGAAGAAATATTGATTGATCAAGAAACAGAGAAAGAGTAGTAGTTTTATAAAATATAGTGGTGAAAAATATATGTTTCTAGGACATGGGGGATCAAAATGAGTTTGAACTTTGACTGAGATTAGATTGACCAATCCAATTTGATGTCGAAAACGAATTTAGACTTTGACAAGATCTGATTGAAGATTGGTTTTTGGTTGATTCAGTTCGATGGATGGGTTCAATTTGGATATTAAATACTGATATTTCACAAGGGTAATGTTTCAGAAGACTCTCACGTTATATAGCCTTAATCCTAGAAATTTGGTATGGGTATTTAGTATTTAGAAATGCTCTTTCATATGCTTATATTATATTCATACAGGTGTAAATATGCTACACCGCGCTCCCCATGCTGGAGTCGTCTCTGGGCTCCACGGCCACAGTCTCTTTTTATCTATACGTAATAAATTAATATTTACAATTAATATCACGCTTGACTGTAGTCTGCAGATTATATTGGACGGAATTGCGCCGCATTTTGTCGACTCCATCAGGCTGCATTGAGAATCTGAGATTCCCTTAGAAAAAAGTGTCATAGCTGCACATGCAACGATTAAGAGGGAGTTGACGCTAAGCTTTTTTGTAGGGGATAAGATCATGGGCACAAATGTTGAATAATTTTTTTCCTTAGCAAGAGACTAAGAGAAAATACATACATATACATTTATTGTATACATATATTCTCAGTTAGATATTGTGGTATAAATATAAGTTTTACTACAGTTGTATTTTTTTATTTTACCATCCAAAACAAGTCTAATAATTTTAAATAATGTAAAAGTTTACAAACTATTTAATTAGTCTTGTTTTAATAATCTCAAATAATATGAAATGTATATATGTATTTAATATTTTTTAATATCTTTCGTGTTTTGTTAGTGAGTGTGCTACATTCACTTTCTTTTGAGATGTTAGATTTTCATTTATTTTGTTATGAAACTCAACATTTTTGTTAAGGCTTATCTTACTATTAATCTTACATTCACCCTTTCCCCCCTTGCTGCACACTAAATGCACATACATACTTAACATAACATTTTTCTTATGCTTTGTTCAAGTGTTATATTCACCGCCCTTATTGACATATTCACCTTCTTATAAAGACTCAATATCTTTGCTCGGTTTTGCTCCACCATTAATTAAAAGGATGCATGAAATAGCTCTAATATCATTTCTAAAATCTTTGGTCTTCAATGCAATATCCAGAAAATTACTATTAAAAATTTGTCAATTTTGTCCAAAAAAAACTCATATCTTAGCGTCCACGGAATATGAGATACCCATAGATAACCATACCAGCATCTCTCCTGCTTTACACATGATACAAACTATGGTGATGGACCTGTATTGAAGCGGATTACTAATGATTTCTAAGAGGACATGCATAAATCGACGGTGGGATCTTAATGGGGGAGTACGCGCTGTGTAGCCAAAAGAACACTTACATTAGAATAGACTGTCTATATAAATTTACACACATGGAAAGACACTGTGTAATTAGGGAGCCGGGCATGAGTTAGATGTAGAAATGAGTGAATGTGGTCAGTGTCTCAGAGTCTCCGGTGATTGAGGTTTTGGTGTCGCCGCACATCTCCAAAGGCCAAAGAGAGATATGTGGGGCACGTCCAGACGATGTGCAGCACTCCTCATTAAATCCATGCCAAAATTGGAGGTATCAGATATGCGTGATCGCTATCTCCGCTATATGTATATCCAACTTATTTCACAGTGCAAATCCAGTGGTGAATAGAACTCCGGAATCAAGCTGCTGCATATTGACGCCTTCATACATGCTAGAGTTTATAACTTTTTGTTTCAGAATATCATGCACATATATGCATCGGAAAGGAGGAAAATTTATATTTTATATGGTAAGAGCCCTTCAGAAGCTGTATATACATATGGAATCATCTTTTTATCTCAATAACAATGACCCACTTCACTTAGCGGCGACAACTAATTCCTATGGCTCAAGTAACTTTGTTTGATCGGGAGAGCACATTTCGGTTCCTGAAAACCCTAGATTTGATGGTTCTGTTTGTATTATTAGAATTTAACGTGTAAATTTAGTATGTAGTGTAACTTGTGATTCTAGGAATTCAAGAGATCATCTTTTCATGGAAGTAAAAGCCCTTTAAGATCTACCAACATGCTTCAACTACACAGAAAAGGATTTCGTTATAGCCTTCAGTCATCACAGATAAAAAAGGCTTCTTTTACAATAGTTCTAAATAACAAGAGAAACCGAATATTAATAATAAGTGATCTATTATTACTTACCATATAGTATTAACAGATCTAGAGTTCTTATGAACAATCTTAGATAGAGAACGGCTAATATAAAAGTACAAGAAACCTTCAAAAGAACAATCATGAGTACGATGGTTGGCAATAACTGATTAAAAAGAAGTAAAGCATTCATGTTCAGAGGAATTTGAGTCATCGCAAGGAGAGTGATTGTGTCTACCTTCATAAGTTGTTATCACCATTCGACAATCCTCTGAAAGTCGCTCAACCCTCTTCTTCACTCGACAGTTATTGTGCGTGCACCGATAATAACTTCTGCCATTTATTAACAGTCATGATCAGACTTTGATAATGATAACTTCTGTTCTATAAAATGACATAGAGTTCTACTCTTTGCTGATGACAACGATCAAATCTCTATCTTAATTATAATAAATTTGCTTACGTTCTTTGCATCGTCACGCAGGCATCCACTCAAAGATTGTGCAAAATCTTAAAATGGTGGTGGCTATTTAACAATTTTAGTCATATACACTGAACCCGTAACTGCATGTTTATATTATAATAATTTCAGTAAATATTTCACAAACCATGCAATAAGAAGGTTCGATGAGTTAACCCAAAGAAAACATGAAACCTATTTGATTTGTATTTGATAATGGTAGGGTAAGCAATTTATGACCACACCAATGTACTAAAATGGGCCAAATTATATGTAGGAAGGTTTCTAAAGATTTCAGATACTTACAGAGAGAAAGGTCAGATTGATGAAAATAACGTATTGAATATATTTTTCAACAGGATTACTTAGAATTGAAGCACACAAACTAACCTATCTGACATGCAACTACACCAACTAAGAAAGAATTGCAAATTTGGGTAGATTATGTGGATGCAATTGAAACAGTACCTAGCACCTGCATCGCCCTTAGTTTTCCTAATTTCAATATTCAATGATTGAAAGAAGCCGAAATGGTTGTGACAGTGTACCATAAATATTCTCTTCAGGTTGTGATAATTCCCAAGAAACTATTATGGCACATTTCATTGTCTACTGGTTTTATTGTTGCTGTTAGCAATGATTATAGTAAAAATTATTAAAATTTATCCTTTAATGTGGATCTAAAGTACGCGTAGTGAAAAAATACTTTGGAATCAACCCAGCAAAATTGGCAAAGTAAATCAAATTGTGCATGAATATGTTTATAGCCATGAATATACCGTGGATGAAGGCTGTTTTTGACAACTTTCTGACCATATTTTCTCCATTTGTAACCGTCATCTAGCACGTCTACATCGCTCCTTGTTTGGAAACAGAACCTTGGTTCTCTAAGCTTTCTTCTAACTTTAACCTTGGCCTTCTCAGAGGATGAGCTCCTCCACCTGCCAAATTCCAACTAGTACTTAGAGGCTACCTACTTTCATACAGAATATATATATATAAATAAAATTATATAAAAGGAATCATATATAATATAACTTGGAATTATAACGAAAGATCTGTCAAAGGACAAGTGGATTCGGGTATTCGATGTGTATCAAGACTTTGATATATCGAGCACTTGTTTGTTTCTTCAGACCCACTGCAAAAGAGAGAGATGTGAACTTATAACAGACCTAGACTGAAGTAATCTCTTATCGACACCACATATGGCTAGATCTCTTCCGGATTTTGCTAAAGGATCAAAGAATATTTTCTTTGGCACGCGTGCCTTCGTGCGTGTGTGCCAGTATGTGAAGGTAAAGAAAGAGAAAGAGATGGACAAAAGATCCATGAACAGAAGATTAAACAAGGAGGAAAAAGAAGGAGAAAGAAGAAAGAAGAAAATATACCATGAATTGTTGGCATCATTACCAGTGCAATTCTCGTCATTAACAGCCTTGGGATCTAAAGGCCCTACCTAAAATTATCAATTACATAATGAAGCGAACAAATTAATCAACAACCCAGTAATCAAAAGACGTAAAAGATCATGAAGATGTGAAAAATAAAGAAAAACAAACAACCCACCTGGTCGTTATGAGTAAACCCTATGTTGGTAGTCGTAGTAGTAGTTGTAGTAGTAGTAGAGTTGGTAGTATTAAGAGGCTGAGATTGATGAGCTTGTGATTGTGAGTTGGAAGCAGCTGGGGTCAAGAAACTCAAAACCTGGTTTTCTTCAAACTGAACAAATCCCAATTCATGGATGGGTTGAGGCGTAGTGAAAGAAACTTGTAGGTCGTAGTTTGGTAGTGCTGATCTTTCTCCTTCCATAATAATTGAATACCCTAATTAACTAAGTAAAGAAGTTGAGTTGGGCAGTTAGAATTTTGTTGGTTTTTGAAGGAATTCTTTTAATTATAAGGGGAACAGGTGCATGAGATCGTACATCCAGTTTTTATTTTGGTTTGTATTAAGAGAAGTGTTGTTTTTGGTCTGGTCTGGTCTGGTCAGGTTAAATTGTATACGCTGAAACTGAAAGGAATATTTCTTTCTCAATCTCATCTTCCTTAAGCTTTCTATATATTCCACATACGCCCGGCCAGCTGATTTCAAGATGCACAGTTGACAGAACCATCAAATTATTACGAGAATATATGGCTGTCTACTAAAGCAAATGAATAGGACATACATATATGTATATCATTTCTCCCATTTCGAACTTATTAATACTTATCTTAGTGGCACATCACTACAAAAATATAATTTCTCCTGTATTTGCCTCTTTATCTATCTTGCATAAGATAGGAAGAAAAACTACTAATCTAATTTATTAGATACACTCCGATATTAACCCGTTGAATCTTAATATTTAAAAAAGTTTGATGATTATATTATCTCTTCCAAATATAAAATAATCGTATAATTATTTAAAAATAAATAATAAAACAAAATAAAATATGATCTCATAATAATAAAAATATAAAAATGATACATATGAATTCAAACTGTCCAAAATCAATTTTATTGTCTATGAATGAAAAGTTTATACTAGTTCTTCAATTCATCTTATATCATTGCAGATTTAGTCACTTTTTTTAGTACAACTCTTATCGAAAAATCTGATGGCACTACAATTTAGTATCCTACAAATACGTTTTACATGTATTTTATTTTAGTTTTTTAATTAATCTTGTACAATATAATATAATATCCAGAACGTGTTATGCATTCTTATAATTGTCAAATTAATAGAAAATTCACACTATCATTAGTTTGAAAAATATAGTGATGAAATAGCCTATGAATTAAAGTTACTTTATTTACTATTTTCCATATCCTCGTAGTGTCACATACGCGGCTTGGTTGACTGCAATCCACTCTGAAAGACGATCTTCCAGGGATGAATCAGTGCCACACATTTCAATTTTCTGTTTCATAAATTTTCCTTTCAGTTTTATTTTACTATTTTTTATCCCCCAAATCAAATTAGAGATGAGATTAAATTTAAATTCAATCCATAATATTCAATTTGAGTTTATTCCAATTGCTATACAGTATCATTAAATAACTACGGATAAAATAAACATTGTTATTAAATAGATAAATATTTTGAGCTATTAAATTAAAGTTTCAATTTAAGATTAATTTGTTTAAATTTAATTATGAATTTGAATTAAATTAATTCATATTGAATCCACTTTTAATTACAAATCAAAAGTAAAAAGCTATTGGAACAATATTGCATTGAGAAACAAACATGGTATAAGCAAACAAGGATGAAGCTATCAAATTCAAAAGGGAATTAGTATGTGTCATACAATGTTTGCATGCTCAGTTCATTAGATAGGAATGCCAAAGGGTCTCATAATGCACATTGCTCCTCCTCCCCGTGAGTGAGAGAGAGAAAGAAATAATATTAGAAAGAGCAGAAATTATCATATTCCTTATTTTGTCAATATCAGTGATGATATGTTAATCCACAGTGAATCTTCATATCAGAAATGTTGAGTCACCTTTGAATGTTAACTAAAAACATTTAAAATAACTTGTGATAATTATTAAACTCTCCAGATGTATTTTTGGTTGTAAAAAGTAAAATCATAATAAATTAATTTAATGAATGAAAAATTATTGATGATGTCCTAATTATTTTACAGTATTTTAAACAATATAAATGAAAAAGATGATACCAAAACAATCATAACAAATCTCACATTCTCAAAAGACATAATAAAGGAACAATAATGGTAAATTCTTACATCAATAAAACAATTCCATAATCCCATATGGCACATTAATTATGGGTTTATGCACTAATTAAGTGTAGCCTAAGTTGTCCATATTTTACTCTAAACACGATTTGTTTTCGTTTATGCAAGCAACCCATTAACAAGAAATTTCCTAACTCAAACCAGAAATGGAAACAAATCAGGAAGAGGGACAGATTTTGCAAATGGTAGATATGTAAGGTGGAGAGAGAGTTAGAAGTCTTGGAAGCAATGAGTGGTGGGTAACATGAAAGCTTGCATCCATGTAAAAATGTCTACGGGAAGTTGAAACTTGGAAGAAAGAAAAGGAGAGAGCCTCTCAAATCCTGCCAAATCAAATTCCAATATGTGTATGGCCAAAGAACATATTGCCACCCAAGGTTTGGCTTAATGACAAAGTCCCACCCTCAGAAGGATATTTTTTCCTTTTTAAATTAAAATTAAAAAATAAATTTTATAAAAATATTAAAATATAAATTTAAAATAAAATAATATTAAAATTTTGATAAATTATTAAAAAAATATAAAAGGGCAGCCACCGCTGTCGATAGCAAGGGCCACCTAATTTTATTAGCAGTTAGATCTAGCTGTCACGATGGTGGAGGCGATCAGAATCAATCATTCATGTAGTTTTTGGTCTTCTCTAATGGCAGAGATGGTCAGATCTGGCCGTTTCACCCCCAGCTTCTGACTGTCTCTGCCATCGTGACGGTCAGATTCAACCACCTGACAAGGTTAGAGGAGACCACTATTGTCATTTTATATTTTTTAAATTTTTAATAAATTTTAAAATTTATTATTATTATTTTAAAATTTTTTAATTTAATTTAATTTTTAATATTATTTATATTAAATAAATGATATTTTGATCTTTTCTATAGTAAATAGTAACAACTTGGCTTTTCAAACTTTTGAAAGTGAGACTTGTCATTAAGCCAAACCTTGGTTGGCATAGGTCATTCGGCTTATATATATATGGGTAACATATTATGAACAGCCTGTCCACTTTGGATCACCCTTCACTGCAAACACACAGGAAAAAAAATAAAATATGTGATAATACCCCCCAACCTCCAGGATTTTAATTTCTCTGCAAAGTCCTCCCAGCCATCCACTCACTCACTCTCACCTGTTATTTCAATCACGATCATCTTTTCTCTTTCTTTCTCTACGAAAAGAACCTCCCAACTTCCCCCCACAACAACCAAAGTAACTGTAACTATAAACAGTCACTCTCCCAATCTAATAATACTCGTAGACAAATTTAACATCAACAAAATACAAAAAAAATATTAAATATGTAAGAATATCTTATATCATTTAAAGTTCTTAACTTACATAATATATAAACTTTTAAATTTTCAAAATACATTTTGAATTACAGGATTAAAAACAAAAACGTAATAAACAGTCACTTACATAACCACTTTCATGATATGATAGTCAGATTTGTTCTTAGGGATCAGAAAGCTTAAATGTTTAGATATGAAGGTGGGCATCGTTTTCATGTGGAATTTTCCGATTTTGCTTTAGTGACATAGCTTTGTCGGCCAAACCCTGTCTTTCAGCTATAGTTTTTCTTTTACTCCTTTATAGGATGACTAAGAGATGCGGCTGTTGGATAAAAAGAGGCTGCAAAGTTAGAATTTCAAACGAAAGAAGCAGACATATGCGATCTTAATTCCCTTAGTTTCAAAAAGTTTTCTTGGAAAAGATTAAAAGAGAAGGTGGGTGGAGGATCTTCTGAATCAATTCTGATTTGAATTACATATAATATACCCACCTGCATGATATATATTATCGACATTTATCGGTAACATTAAATCAAGGTTGGATTATAGGGAACCATAACAAAATACATCAGCTTAATTTACCACAAATATTCCTGCAAATCCTCCGAGACTAATCCAACAACCTATTATTAGGATTCCTCACTAGGATATAAACTTATTAAAAGTCGTTAATATATGCATTTAAAGTTTATTTACAAAACTACAGAGTTGAATCTCAATTTTCTTGAGATTCTACACCTAAACGTATTGTTCTATCAAAGTCAATGGAAGATAACAAATTAAGAAGTGCAACACTGCTGCCAACTTAAACACATATAAGCATCATGTAGGAGTTAGCAGTGCTGTTATCTGATGGCACAAGCAAAGCTACAGTTGTTTATTTTCTTGGTTGATGGCAGCCATATGAATTAAGTCAAGTCATTTTATCCAATTTTATCCACTAGCAAAGTTTGTTGAGCAAAAGTAAATACTAACTGAAGTTTATAATTCGAATTCATAATTATAATTTATAATTCATTAATAAAATAATGTTATTTCATCAAATAATAAATAAAACAATATCAGTTTGAGATTTGTTTTACTTAGTATAATTCGAATTATATCACCAATTAAACTCAAATCGATTAGAACTATCTATCTAATTTGTAAGCCAGATTAAACTAAATTTGAATTCAGTTTGGTTTAAAAAACTAACCCTTTTAACTTAAACTTGATCTAAATTAATTTAAATTGAACTGAGTCAGCTCATTCCAGATCCAGCCCTAACCACAACCAGGTGTTCCGCAGTTCACTGATAAACCTGGAGGAATATTTTCTCTGTTCCAGCCTCCAAACTTTTGACATGCATGCGTCCGTGCGCCTTACGTATGGTCAACCCAACCCCTCAACCTATCCATCAGCCTTTCCCACTTCGAATCAAACTATAAGCGTTCCTCCTTGGGACTCATTCGGAGCATGGGAAAGTCTCTTCCGCACCGTCTTCCCAATAAGAAACCTAAACCTCTCTTCTCAGTATTCAATAATTCTATTAGTTTCTAAATGAGAGCCCACGTGAATCACAATGTGTACTATTCTTCTTCTTTCTTCTTCCTGTTCTTGGCGGAAACTACTGGTTGAGTTTCAATTCCATTTAGTGGCAGCCTATATTCCTGGAATCAATGATTGCAAACATGTCAGCTCATTGGTCGGGTATGGCTTGAAATGTCTGGTTAAAATCAACTCATATTTCATTCCTCTAACAAATTTCTTTACGTAACAACACACAAAAATTACATAATAATTAACAGCTCTCTCGCTTAATAAATAGCAATTTCCCTCTTCTCTGGGTGAAAACAATGAAATAGAGGTCTCTAATGCGGATGTCCCACCAGGGGTCCACGCGGGAGCCTCGTTGAAGATTCCAAATATATAACCAACCTGTAAAACTATTACACAATAGAATACTAAAAATGTTAATGAAAACCGTCTGAATAAAATCATTGGCAGTGGGGAAGACAATTTGTTCCTAAAAATCAGAGTCTCTTCCCCTTGAGGATGAAAATAAAAATAATCTCCACAGATAAAGATTCAGATAGATATATGTTCTCTCATACCCGTTCTGTCGTATGTCTATTACCCCATTCAATTTGCTAAAACATTCGTCATATTTGTAATTAATTACCAAAATATCATTAATATTTAAAAATCGATCTTAATTCATTTTCTTTTTAAACAATTTCAACATTAAAATCCCTTCCATTTTTTACGTCCAAAGTGTTAATATATGAAGAAAACATATAAAAAAGTTAGCTTATTTGTGCAACGGGGCAAGGTGGGAACAAGTACAAGGATGAATTAATCTCAGTGAGGAAGAGATAGCTATTCCCCGCTATCTGTATAGCAAGGATGGGACTGGGATAAGAAAAAGCCCGCTTCTACAAGAACAGGGAATCGGGAATGAGGTATTCAGCCTCCTCCCCTTTCCATTTTCATCCCTCATAAACGGCCTTCGTCTCCTAGAAAATTCTTGAATAACTAATAGTAGAACTTTTGTATTAAGGTTTCGAATAACAAATATAGAGGAGATTATTAGATCCTTCTATCAAACTTTTAATAACCCAAAAATTCATGTATAACCATATACTCGTGTAATTAAACTAAACTCATTAATAAATTTGTATTAAAATATTTAATTACTTAATTTTACTATCAAAATATAATTAATATTAACTCATTTCCCTCAACACAACGTCCAGTAAAGCAAAAAAAAAAAAAAAATGCCAAACAATTCCTAAACTCTTCTTCTGCAATGAAGAAACAGAGGAACATGGTTTCATTTCCGACAGGTCCATAATTTCTAGAATTCAAAGTTCAAAAGTGTAATTATAGATCTGTAAAAAAAGTTTACAATGCCAAAGGCAACATATAATAAGCAGAATTCCATGCAACCATCATGGCCTTTCAATCAATTTCTAAAGTCTTCTAAATATCATCATGATAGAGTGATGTATCAGATAGTAGATTGGTCCCGCCATGTTCAAACCTTCAACCTTGTCCATTCTCTTTCTTTATTTCTTTATTTCTTTATTTATTTTTTTCCCTGTTTAAAATTGGTATTAACTATCAATTAAAATTGTTCCTACAGCTGAGACTTAGCAATCTTTACCAACTTTATTGTACAAATTTTTATTTATTTTTATATTTTAACATAAATTTTGAAAGAGAAAATACTCACCAACTTTGTCAAAACTTATATTCGCCAGTCCTTGTAGCTACTAAATTTTGGAAAATTTTCCGACAAATTTTCAATGACATTTAAATATGCAAAACAAAGAAAATATGTCTATTAAAATATATAGAAATTAGAAATTATTTAAGCTTAAATTTAAAATTTGTTTCATAAACAAATCAAATTTGAGACAAATTAGACCCTCAACTCATTAATATCAAACTAATTTTAAGATAACTTTTTTTTTTTTTCATTTGAGTCAATTTTATGTTAGATTTTATTTTATTGTTTAAACTCTATTCAAATCGAGTCTAACTCCAACATAAGTTGATAGATAAGTAAACATTTCCTATTACATCTATTGCATTCAATCTAAACCTTTAATCAAGAAAATAAACAAATCTATTTGCTTATTTATATTTCCTAATGTCAAATCTCGTTTGATATCATCATTTTTAATATGGTAACTAAGAATAAAGTTATATAAGATTTGAGACTATAGTTGGAGTTCAACTAAATCAAACCAAAATATAAATTGTTTCTAGTTCAATTTGAATCAATAATGGTTAGTTTGAATTCAAATTAGTTGAAAATATTATTCGAGAGTCATTAGTAGAATAAATATTGTTAATAGTAAAAGAAATAATATTATTAACGGAATTAAAATATTATCGATAAAATAAATAGTATCATTAAAAAAGATTCAAATTGAATTTGACTCGAATTATTAAGTTAAAGCTCCAGCTCTAATTAAGCCAAACAAATACAATAACTTTCTCATCAGTCAAACTAAAACCCCACATTCATCTCATTCACATGGGGCAAGAAGAATCGGAACCAATAAACCTTGTCCATTTAGTCAATAATTTCACATGAACTCAACTTTTATTCTATTTGAAGACTACGATCTCTATTAGACTTTTCCTTCCTAAATGTGTTATCTGCCAAATTCACTTCCCTCTAAAACCTGGACTTCTTAATTGAAACATCATATTGAGGTCATGTGTAACATTATAGGGTTAAAAATATCTTTTAGACTAAAAATCTGAGGTTAGAAGTGAGAATTTATAATACAATTAAAGTTGAAAGAGCTTAGAGGTGAAATAAATAATTTGTAGAGTTTGGGTGGCATGTGCATGAATTCTGATAAGGGGTTATTCATGTAAAGCGTAGGAAAATGGGGTTTTTCCATTTTTCTAGTCATGCATGATCGTGCATCATGGAAGCACGATCATGTGTGCCTAGTGTTTTAGTCGTCATATTTTAAGTTGATATTATCCCTATTTTTTAGCATTTTTCACCCAAGGTTTCTTTTCATTTCAGAGATCCTTAACCCTAGAAGAAAAGAACAGCAACTAATGATTCTCAATCCAGCTAAAGAGTGAGATTTATATAGAGAGAAAAGCTTGGTTGACTATGGCTAGAGGTAAGTGTTTCTTGCCTCTTTCCCTCTTTTCTTTTGTGTGTAATGTTTATTTTGCTTGGGTTTGAGAATGATTTCAGCATGCTTATGATTTCTTTGTATGAGAAATGTAAAGATTAATGGTGTGAAAGTGATGATGATGATGTTTATATGTGATTGAGGTGTATATGGATATATGTATATATGATTTAAAGAGTTGAATGATTAAATATGAGAAGTGATGTTATTGGCATGTTAAGCTTGTGTTTATGAAGTGTTTTGAGTTTGGAATATGATTGATGATGATTGATTTGTGTTTGATATGAAAATGGATGGGAATAAACATGATCAACCATGACAATGTTGAAGCAGAGCAAGACGCACGCCCATGCAATCATGTTTTGCATGGTCACAGTCATATTTACGAACTCATGCACTATTAGATTAAGTACAGACGCGACTGTGTATGACAATGTCAAAGTCGTGCATCCTCAGGGAATGAAAAAAAAAAGCTAAAATCACAGAAGCTAGCATAATTAAGTTGCACGAATGGTACATAGCTCATGTAGGCATATGTATGCTCGTGCATTAGTCACACACGCCTGTGCACCCAAAATAAATAAGAAACCTAGCCTGGAACAAGCATAACACACAGTAAACCCAACACAATTGTTATAACTCAATGTAACAAGATAAGATAAGCTGGCATAATACACCATATCCATATCATAACATGACATATCATACAATATTTTTAGAAAATGATCTAAGAATCTAAATGTATGTTTTAAAATAGATAAGTACGATGTTTCGTATATATTTATAGGAGTGAATACGAGGGGCACTTATAAGTTTCGCACACCTATCAGTTAAGGGAACCAACATCAGGGTGTATGACCATACTAGCCATTATATATAAGCATATGTTGGTGTGTATTCAGTTAGCAGCTTAAGATGTGATGATCAATATGTAGTTTAAATTCAGTGACAGCATGTGTATTAGACAATTGTTATTCACGCGTCGACATATAAAACTCACATAATCAAGGTGTCAAATCTTTGTATTCATCAGTCTAATTAGCGCAGCAGTTATTTTCAATCAGAAAAAGGTTTTTAGTTACAATATATCATTCAGTATGACAATTATTTCAGGATCTTTGGATCATAATTTTATTCTCAAAAGTAGAATTTTTATAAATAAGCCTCAGGGCTTAAATATATTTTCAACATGTTATTTCTACATTACATACACAACATAGCACAATTTAGCACATGAACAATCAGAGAAAAACTTCGAATCAACATGAACTTAGAAGATATAATTGTCATGTTAATAAAACAGTATACGAAATAACCAACTCAATGTGTTCACAATGATGTCCTTAGAATAGGATTACCATAGGATTAGAGATAAAAAAAAAAAAACACTTATTTAGTAACTTTATTACTCACTCTCTATCTTTCATTTCTCTTGCAGGTTAGTTTAGTAAGGGCTGAGAGGAGGAGATGACTATTGTTTGGGATCTAGTTTCAGTTTTATAGTATGCTCGTGGTTTGCATGGTTCTATTGTTTTATTCTATATATATGTTATGTATAGTAATATACAACAGGAGTGTCTACATCCTGTTTATCATCTTATATGATGCATCAATTTTTCTATGAAACTCTAATCTATGTAATAGTAAAGAACAACAATATAAACACAATAAAAGCTGACGAAATTTTGTTAAGACTTGTTATGTAAAATTTGCACCATTCAGAGGTATGCATGATTAGGGGTGTAGTCTTGCATAAGTGGGTGGTGATTAATTAGTGAATTCATCTACTAAATGAATTTTAACATTGTTTATCTACAACCTTTAGGAGAATTATGTCCAATGTTTTATTATTACATCTCTAGGTATGAGTTATAAAAAATGTCATTTTACCCCTATATGGTCTAATATTTATAGGACAAATACAAATCATAAATGCAATTTATTAATTACATGATTAAACAACCTAAATCTTAGAACATTAAATCTACAATTCTAATAAATTTCATTGATAGTATTATCTCATAGTAGGAGATAATGATAGAGTGGAATACAATTCTGTATAAATTTTGAATGATAAGTTAAGGAGATCATATAAACTATTAAAATTCATCTTTCATATTATTTCTAAGTAAATGAGGTTGTACTTGCATTCTAAGTTGATTTATAAACAAATATCATGTGTAGTGTCTTAAATGTGTATAACATATGTAATTGTTCATTGTTTTTCACATAATCAGTTCCCTATTTACTTTGCTACCAAACGCTTAGTATAACCTCTATACATTTTCTCTAAAGATGTGAACAACCATACAACACCCATAAAGAGATGTGCTAAGAAAGTTGACATTTGCAATGGCCTCCTGCACAAGTACTAAGCTCTACTGAATGAAACTCATAGAGATAATGAAATCACAAGGATGAGGAATAAATCATAGTCAACCTAACATTTGAAAAGGTTTAATTAGGATATTTTTTATTCTTACACCGTCTTTTTCCTGTTGATCATCTAATTAAAGTTGTTAATCCATTTCTTTCTTTCAATTTTCAAATCAAATTGAATGTATTTCATAGCTCATGAACATTAGGAATAAGATGGCAACATTCTGAGAAGATTTAAGAAAGTCTCGTACTCACCTCTTTAAAATTCTTCATCCTTCCTCCACTTTTCATACAAATGATTGATATTCAACTCCCCAGCACTTATTCTGAAAATAAAATTTACAAATAACAGTGCATACCAAATTCTTAATTTGCTTTAATTTATAAGAAACCTTGACCAATTTTATTTCTTTAATTTTGGGAAACAAGTGAGTTTTTGTTGTTTATGCAACAAATGGAATAACTCATGCAAGAAACAAAAATTTATGTGAAAAATGTTGCAATTTCTTGGTTCTATTGGACTAGTTTATCTAAAGTGTTTTGTGTGGTTATGTTACTCTTTATACAAACTCAGCATCATCTAAGACATTATATATAGTGACTAGTTATATAAACGGTATAAAAAAATTAATCACATATTTTACAAGAACAAACATACACATTTTATCAAGCTGACAAGAAAAAAACTAATAACAAATTATTTCTTGTAATCTTCAACTTGTCTTTTGATGTGCCTACCTCCTACCAAATTGAGATCCATTTTTCTTAACAAACAGATTTATCCAAATTCATTATACAAAAGTTATACTTTCGAATATGTGGTTATGTTTGTGACTCTATCCCTTGTATACCTTTTTATATTCATATTCTCGAAGCACTTTGAAAAATCAGTTTTTTAATCACAATCTCATTGTTTTAAATCACTTACGCTAAGAAGTTTTTTTTTAGCAGTCGCATCCATTTTAAGTTTCAACCCTTAAAAGAGAAAGGCTTACTGAGTGAAAGCTTTTGACATGGCATCCTCCATGCAAATAGAGACGACTGTTGTTCAAGTTCAAGGGAAAGTCCAACGAAACCTCCCATCTTCTTGCCTGCCAGTCCACTTGTATCTATCTACCAAATCCAAGGTTTCAGGAAATGAGAGATTTGAATACCTAATTTCAAGACTTGGTTCCTGAAAATAAACTTACTGAATCTTCGATGCATTTCATTGAACACATTATATTATGTCATCAAATGAGCATTAAGCGGAAAATTCGACAGCATCAAATTCAGAATATATAACTTGGATTTGTATTTTAAAGTAAACGGGCCTGTCCCCAACATTAAACATTGAAAGCCAACGGACCTTAATATCCGAGTCCCATTAATCTCTCTAGGTAAACATTGAAGCCCACAAACATCAAAATCTAGACCTACTCCCATCCAAAACCAAGTCTAATTTTCATCTAAATCGAGTACGAGTAAATTTAATTTAAAACTATTTTAACTTTTAAAAATTAAATTCAAAATTAATAAATTAAAATCTGAATTTGATTAAAATAATCATTTAATTTTGAATGTGTGATATAAATTAATTTAAATTTAAATATATAAATCGATTCAAATTTAAGTTATATATAAAAATAAATTTGACTCATTTTAAATTTAAATACAAACTCCTATTACCTAAAATTTTTTTACACCCTTTGTGATAATAAGTTATACTCGTATCGAATTAATTTATCTTGATATTCTAATTTAATTTAAAGGGAGTCCAAATTAATATATATATATATATATATATATATATTTTTTTTTTTTTTTACCCTGATGCAGTCTCATCAATTACCCGGAAACATGATTTCACGTGCAGCTTTAGCAAGTTCATGATGTCTCAACTCAGCTGGAATCCACCCTATAACAAAAGTTTCAAAGAAATGAAAGGGCAAAACCATACGCGGCACATGTTTATGGGTCAATGGGTTTATCACGCTAGGCTGAAAAATTCGACGGTTCAAAAACGAATATTCTCTCAGTCGATTAGGGTTAGGTTACATACATCCAAGCCTGCTATATATTAAACATACCACATCAACTCGCAGCACTTCGTTCTGACTCATCTTTTCGACTGGGAATCAGTCCTCAAGGTAAAAAACATCAATCCCTAATGGAGCAAACCTTCATCATGATCAAGCCCGACGGGGTACAGAGAGGCCTGGTAAGTCTGGTGTCTTTGAAAATGTCTCTAGTGAGGTTTTATTTGGATTTAGGGTTTGTGAGTATGTAATATTTGATGTATAAGGCGGAGCTTTGCCATGTTTCAGGTTGGCGAGATTATTAGCAGATTTGAAAAGAAAGGATTCACTTTGAAAGGTAATTCTTGTTCCAGAAGGCTCTTGGTAATTGTTGTTTGCATGGCACCTAATTATTGGACTTGTCGACAAATAATATTTATCATAATTATGTTTATGGCCGACGTGAAAGTCTTTTCATATTTGCCGTTCCAATTTAATTCCAGATTATTCATTGCCTATGAATTCTATAGTTTAGGTAGTTCCTCCCTCCTGAACTTAAAGGTAGTGGGGGATGCTATCCTTTCCGAGCCTATGGCCAGCTTGAACGAAGCCATAATCCCCAGCCGGTTCTAAGGTAACCGGCCGAATGAACAGTGTTTTCGAAGGGAGGAGATCGACTAACAGTCTATCTTGTGCTGAGATAGAGTTTCAGTTTGAAATTGACTTATTCAAGCCAAGTCATGGATTCGATCTGAGCCAATTTGAATTGAATCCACCTTACTGAAGGAGAAATCCGGAAATCATTGTTGGATCTGAATTTTAATTTTGTATGAAAGATGTATGGTTTGTCAAATACTTGAGCCAAAGAATGTTGATTTTGTATGTATTTACATGAATTTAGGTTTGAAACTCATGACTGTGGAACGCTCATTTGCTGAGAAGCATTATGAGGACCTGTCTTCGAAGCCCTTCTTTGGTGGGCTTGTTGAGTACATCATCTCTGGCCCTGTTTGTGCTATGATTTGGGAGGGTAAGAAAGTTGTTACCACTGGCCGCAAGATCATTGGGGCAACTAATCCTGCCGAATCTGCTCCTGGAACCATCCGTGGCGACTATGCTATTGACATTGGCAGGTAACGTTTTAATTAAACAGTTCAGAGTTTGATTGAGGATTCTTGAGCATGTTTTGTTTGTGGATTTTGATGACTTAATAAGACTGGACTGAAGTCAAATTGACTCGATCTCAATTGCTAGCTCAGCTCATTTGAGCTCAAAACAACCCATCATGTCTTGAGTTCAAATTATGGGTATAAGAAAACTATTGACCCCGAGAAGAAATTATCAAGTTCAAGCTCAAGCTTGGCAGCACAAGTTTTGCTCAATTACATAAAATTTTTTAAATTTGTGAGTCAAATGTCTTGAGCTTAGTTCCTTTAGAATTCTTCAGAGTTTGACTCCCCTCTGCGGAGCCAAACTTGAGAAGTCCAAGCTAGACCTTGGTTGTATTAGGGTTAAATCCTCCCCTGTTTTGTAAGTTGTAACAAGTGATTGTTTTTGAAGTCTAACATATGATGTTGATAAATAACTTTGTAGGAATGTCATCCATGGAAGCGATTCGGTTGAGAGTGCAACCAAGGAGATCATGCTATGGTTCCCAGAAGGACCTGTTAACTGGCAGAGCAGCGTTCACCATTGGGTCTATGAATGAATTTCAGCTGGATTGAATTGGCCAGGTTTTGAGTTAAATTAAGTGTGATCTTGTTTTTGTGCCAACTTTTATAACCAGTTGCACATTATTGCGGACTGTAGTAATAAGTTAAGCTGTTTCGATGACTATATTGTGAATTTTATATAAATTTAAGCATCCTATATTATCTTGTCATCGTTTTGAGTTAAGATAAAATGGGAACTTATAAGTGTCACCAATTGGGACATTACAGCAAACCATTAAAGTCCTGGCGTTTACTGGTCACTTCTGCCATAAAATCTTGGGTTTTCATCGGTCTGCTCTAGGTCTATGGATGTGATTCGAGCTTGATGAGACTGCTGAAGAAATTTCAATTCAATTCAAGATTGATGCCTTGTTGGTTGTGCCGATCAGATGACCTTTCGCCTTTAATGCTATTGCTTTTAAAACTGAATTGAATTTCAGAATTAAATAGCAGCAACATATCATGCCTGAAAACTGAACCGAATGTCTGGATTGGAAGGGTCGGTGATAATTTTAAACTTACTGGAATGATTTTGGTTTTTATATAAGCCCACTAAGTTTTCAGTCCAAATTAGCGATTGACAGAGCTATCTTGAAAGTACCTATTCACACTTTAAGACGTCAATTTAAGTTGGCAAGATGGGCGAAACCGAAATCTAGTCGAAGCATGATGAAAGCAACCAATCACTTTAAAATTCAGACTCGGACGTACAAATTCCATAACCCTTTTTTTCCGTACAGAAAACTTGGGAAACTCAAGAACCATTGCCTGAAAACAGAATGCGACGCACTAAAATGGCCACAAGAGTTATAAAGGATTCACCATATCATGTACAAAGAACCATTTGACTAAAAAAAACATTAGGAGATAAAATGGGACACAACCAAAAAGGGAACAGAATGTGCCCAATGATGGCATGCGCATCTTGCTGCTACAATGCCGTTTTGTCAAATCTTGGAACTGCTATACTATCAAGTAAGGAGGCTGTATGATGGTAACTCTTCCAACCGTGTTATATCATCAAGCAGAAGCTCCCTTTCTAGTTGTCGACGTGTGGATTTCATAACCGTCTGCAAAGTATAAAAAAATTTGAGCATTTGTATATTGTGAGAACATGAAAATTGATGGATGAACCATACATAAAGAAAGAATGCCTAACTACCAAAATCTGCATGGAATTTGCTAGTTTAAGGATACATACATTGAAGTCCATGTATGATGCCCGCATCTCAAGCCATTGATGATCCATTAGTTTAAATGCAATGCAATATAGAAGGTCAAATGCTGATTCATTTTCTGCCAGGACAGAAGCAAAAATATTCTATTACAGATATTTGAAACAGCTTCCTCTCCATATAGTCTTAGTTTAGTTGTATTCAAATATTAAAAACTGAAAAAGAAAAAAATAAGGTCACCAGTATTCCAAGCTTACCTGAAAGAAACCTCAAGAAAGTTGCTCCCACCATTGTCCGGGGTTTGACTGTGAAGTTAAACAAAGGCAAAATATCTAAATTATTACAATGATATGCATAGATGGCTATTAAACCTCACATAGCAGAACTTTCAGCAGACACATACTAAAAGCTGTAATTAATGAATCCTACCTGTGCTTTCTGATTTTAATTTTATACATTAGTAATTCGCTGTTCAAAGCACCAGCAACAGACAAATTTGAACAGTAAATTATAAAGAAATACAAACCTGCTTCAAGATCAAGCATCTGAATGAGCATGAATGTAATGTTTACACCAGCTACAGCAAATGGATATTCCCACACTGAGCGATCACCTTCCTGCTTCCAAAGGAGGTCCTCGAAGGACTTCTGATAAATGAAAATGCATGGTTTGTTACACTCTGTCACAAGCATAATCTCTTGAATAGGGCTAATACCAATAATCACATTCAAAGAAGCTCAAACTATGATGCACATGGTTGCTCAAGTACTAACAACTCTTTTCCACACTGTGAACAGCAAACTATTTCATTTTCCCCAATTAATTAATCAATTTTAGATCCTGCAAACCTTAATCTGCAAATCATATGTTTCATTAATGTACAATAACAATTGAATTTTAGAAGCAATCACAGAAAATTGTCATCAGAAAAGTTTATACATTGCTAAACACGGAATTTGCTATGAAACGCAAAGCATGCAAGACAACTACATGGGATGAGAAGGAGAGACAGAAAGAGGTACCGGAAAATTCCTAGCAAAGAATAGCAAATTCTCCAATGATATGAAGCCACCACCCCTGCCAGATAAATTTAAAAAAAAAAAAAAAAAAAAGGGAACTCATTGTAAAAGAAATAGAACATGCAACAAAACACCATAGAAAAATTCTTATCTACCTAAAATCTGTTGATGGATCCTTTCCTTGCCAACCCATTTCCTTCCACTGCTCAGATATTAAACCACGGAGTTCTTCTTCTGGAAAGGAAACATTCCACAAAGACCTCAAAGCTTCCTACAGTGAAGTGACAGTGCAATACAATGATGAGAAAAAGAGCCGCCCATTTAACCCAACAATTAATCATCAAACTATATAGAAAGCTTTTTCATGTTGAACACTAGGGAAACAATGATAAAAAATATAGAACTGTGACTCTTAGGCAAAAAATTAATCATCACTCATTAAACTAAAAGTATTTTGCACCAAACATAGAGCTCATTGAATCTTAGGTAAAAGCTTACCTGGTGCTCAGGAATTGAACTATCATAGGCAACATCTATACGATTCTGCAGCCTTTGCAAGCCTTCCTCCTGACAGTACCAAGGCCAAAATAAATATATATATATATATAGGTTATTTTTTAATTCATAAAAACTTAGGCAAAATAAGATAGGACCCAATAAAATTTAAAAGTACAAGCTGGCATGTTTCTGAAGTTGATAGGACATCGACTGCATAGCAAGTTGCAACACTTTTTAGACAAGACAGATGTGCAAACATAGAACGAAGATACAATACGATAATAAAAGTGAAATCCATACAGCAGACCAAAGTCAAAAGAAAGTTGCAAAATCCACCAAAAATTAGTCAAAGTAAGTGTCATTTATTAGTTCAACCATCTAAAATTGCAACTCTTCTTTTTTCCCTCCTCTTAATCACACTTTTACCATATCATATATGATGGATACCACTCTGACCAGACTACTCAAAGCTGAACAGGCCTTGATTCTTCACAAATGGTTACTAAAGGATATGCAGGAAAAGAATTAATTGAAGCTTGGTAAGTTAATGAACAACAATGTATACACACAAAAGACAGGAAAGAAGAAACTATTTTCATTTCAATCTTGACACATTAAAGAAATCATTGGCCATATCTATTTCATTAAGTTTGAGGAACCAGAGCAATAGAAAGACAAAAAAAACAACTAATCAAACAATTAAACATGTCCAAAGAAAAGTTACCTGGGCAGGAGTTAGATCAAAAGAAGGACGTGGGTCACTCTCTCTCCTCTGTGCACAAACACAAGAAAGACCTCGACCCAGCCATGCAGCTGACCCTGCCACAACCTCAGCTGTAACAGACAAAGCCATCTGATTATGAAAATGAAGATTTAATGCTTCGAAGCTGTATGCATCATAAAGTTCACATGTTGGATTGGGCACCAGCTAATTATCTCACTGTACCAAGATAGACAGCTACATACACATTCCTAACTTTCAAACATGTCCGACATAATCACCAAGCACCTTAAGCTAACACCCCTACATCGTGCAGTAATTATATCATAATTTATACAATTTAAATGTAAACATATAACTTAGACAAGCTTCAAATTAGAAGTTATTCTTATGGTTATAACAAGTAATCACTTCTAGTTTAATAAAAACAAATGGTGCATGACTTCTTTTTTATCAACAACAGAGTAGCTGTCAAATTTATCGTCCTCTCTAAATTTAAATACATAGCTAATATAGAAATAGCAAGGTAAAACTCAAAAGTAAAAGACTGGAAACCAGTATTTACAACAAGCTCACCCACCACAACAGATTTGAATCTCCATACACATGCACTTAGCGAGAGTTCTTGGTGACACTCAAAGTTAAGCATACAAGTGGTAACTCCAGATCCAAATTTAGCAAATCAAAAAACAAGCGCTAACTGTAGTGAGAAAATAGAATAAATTATAGAGAAAAATCGACGGAGAATATGATATGCAAGCCTAACATAAAATCAATACCCGAATTTGAATGACACGTATTGCCTCGGTCTAGACTTTGAGAAATCCT
This sequence comes from Anacardium occidentale, assembly GCA_026122585.1. Lineage (NCBI taxonomy): Eukaryota > Viridiplantae > Streptophyta > Magnoliopsida > Sapindales > Anacardiaceae > Anacardium > Anacardium occidentale. The sequence goes on from JAJEJH010000042.1 coordinate 247,681, forward strand.
CCTTACAGCCACAAATGAACCTCCTCTTTCATCCATTTCTCACTTAACCTATATTCTATAACACCATCAATAAGTTCACAAAAACCCTAACCAGCTCCTCCTCAACTGAAAATACAAATAATAATAATAATAATAATCAAACTGCAATTCAAATTTCTGAACATTAAAACTCAAATGAAACTTAATAGAAACAGTACCGAAACCAGTAGAAACTCGGTGTCTCCAACGAAGCGGAAACGAAATGTAGGTATAAAATCGATAGCGGCAGAAACTGATTTGAAAAAAAAAATTCTAGAAAAATCCAGAAAGGGGAAATTCTACAGTTGTACTCCGAACGAAAGAAGAGAAGTGGTTCTTGAAAGAATCTTGAGAGCAATTTGTGAAGAATCTTTAAAATATAAAGCTAGGGTTTCGAGATCTACAGCATGAAGGATAAGAAGTCCATGAGAAGTAACAGAGACAACAACAGACATCCACTCTCGCTCTCTCTCTCTCTCTCGGTATTTTAGGTTGGGTAGAACAGGACGTGGTTTGTTTGGGGGGATAAAATGTGGGACCGACCATTTTTGAGAGAGAGCGAGCGAGGGGGTGTTAATTAGGCAAGGCTCACGCTCCTGTGAATCTTTAAATTTTTGTCCTTTTTTTTTTTTAACTGGGGAATGAAATTAACGGATTTTTGTGCGTAACGGATCGTAAATCAATGCTCTGACGGGGGATGGCCGAAAGCGGGAAAAATTAGCCTCTTGAGGTTACGACACGAGTTCTTAACTGCGGTGATGGGTACTTTTGCAATTCAATTTATGATAATTGTGGTAATATAAGATAATGATATAATTACCCTTATGGAAAGGAAGGGAAAAAAAGGAATTCACGTGGGATGTGGGCATGATGATGGTGCCCACAGTAAACATCATCTGTACTTTCCTCCGTCCACTCAATCTCCAAATTAGAGTCATGGTCCACACGCATGGCTCTCCAATAAATGAAGTCCCCCTCGCTTCTACATCTGAATCCAGTGGAGTTTCAAAACTAAAATCGAATTCAAAATACTTACATCCATATCAAGTTAAATTGTTTCATTAGCAATAATTTTATTAGAGAAAAAATTACAAAAAAATAAAGAAATTATCGATAATTTTTATTGAAATTTGAATCATTCAATCTAAATCTTAACCGATTTGAATGGCGTCCAACCTTAAATAATACCGTTAGGTAGGTTGTTGGCTCAGCGTTCCATTGCCATCACTTTTTTGAAGCAATTGTTGGGTAAAAAGGAGAGAAAAAGATTGAATAATGTTGCTGGGCAAAGCACGATTTTCCTTTCCAACTAAGCAGTCCACTTTGACGATGCATATATGCATACATTTGGGTGGACACCAACATATTGCTTATAGACAAAAACATCACCTTCCTTACGAGTCAGCCACAAATTAATTCATTGACATTAATTCTGAAAAATGCTAACTGGCTGAATGATCGCATAACTCACCCTATAACATCTCATAATAACAATTTGACCGTATTTATGCCTATATTTTATCTGCCCCTCTTGATTCCAATCCCCGTTCTCAATATGAACATACAGTTTGTTTATAAGATATTGTTTATTCATATGTTCTTTTTAATTCAAACAATGGCTTATACTTAATTGAAAATAAGAACTCAAATAAAAGTTATTTTAATTCGTTTGTATTGATTAATAATATAATCGAAAAGATAAATAATTACAATCAATTTGAGTTTAACTCAAATTCGAAATATCCAATTCAAATTAATAACTAATATAATTAGAAAAATAAAAAGTATCGTTAGAAAAATGAATCATTGATGAATTGCTAGACTTGAATAATCTCTTAAACTATAATTTTAGTCTAAGTTTAAATTATTCATTTTAAGCTTTTATTAATTTGGATTAAATTCACTTATATTATCAATGAATTTGGTTATATTATACTTGAAGTTATAAGTGGGCTATCAATTCAGAATATTTAGTTTTTGGCCAAAAGAGATATTCTCGTTCAATGTTTCATTCAAAGATAAATTTTTATCTCTTGAGTTTTAAAAATTCAGATAACTATTTATTCACTAAAATCAACGCTTAAATTTAACGGTTCTAATATTTTCATAATTAGAAGGATATTTGATCATTTTAGTAATAAAATTTATAAAATAATTTTTTTAAAAATATAAAATATTATTTAAATATTAAAAATTTAAAAATATGTAAAAATTCTAAAAATTAAAACAATTAAAAGTGGTCACTGCCACTGGTGTCGATGTCAATGGTGGTCAATAATAGAGTCAAGTGACTAAAAACGATTACCTGATTTTAGGAATGACTAGATCTAACCAATTCATTTAGTGGAGATTATCAGATTTGACAACTTTTGCTAATAAAAAAGGTTGAAAATAGCCAAAAATGGCCTATCTAGCCACAACCGATTGTTTTCGGCCATAATTGTTATCAAATATGATTAGATCTGATTGCTTTTTATAAAAGAATAAGAATTCGTAACTAAATCTGATCACTTTTACCAATCAATCGCCCTTACAACTAAGTAGTCGTTTTTAGTTACTTGATTTAATTAGTAATAGTTATTGCTGTCAATGACGCTATCTATGGTGGTGATTGCTTTTTTTATTTTATAAAATTTTAAATATTTTAATATACTTATATTTAAATATTATTTTATAATTTTATTATAAATTTTTACTTATTAATAAAAATATTTTAACTATTTTTAAAATAGGTTAACAAAATTAGAAAAAAATGAAACCTTGGGTGGGAATAAATCTTTTGGTTCACACGTGTACATGTGAAAAAAGGGTGCTGAAAATAATATTATAGTGCAAGGATACGTATGTTGCTTATAATTTAAGTTGCCCAGCACTATGCGCTCTCTGGTATCTTGCGGCTTTCATCTTTCATTATTTTTATTTTTAAAAAATACCTAAAGGATACAAATGGAATCTGCTTGCAGTTGAACAAGTGTAACCTAATATGAACATAATATATATATATATATAAAACAGCATCTATAGATTCTGTAATTTGGAACATGATCTTCAAATCAATATATAAAATAATGGTTACTCCAGAATCCAACTAACCCAACTAAATAAACTAGATATCTTATCAAATTCCTCTATTCTAATTGAACTTAGTTGGCACCTTAATTCCTAGAGACTCTTAACTTAAATTATTAGAATAGCTTTAATTTATTGGAGTTGAGTTAAACGTATCAATGATTATAGCTGGATTCGATGTAAACTAAGTTCAAATAAAATCAAATTTAATATTGGTTGAAATTCAAATATTTATATTGAGATTTACGAATTGAAACTTAAACTTGTTTTTAAAATAATTTAATTTTGAATATAATTTAAATTAATTTGAATTTAACTTATTTATTATATTTAGATGTGAATAATTTGAATCAAATCTATCATTTTTGGGAAGAAAACCAAAAATGTTCTCCATACTTAACATGGTCGGTGGTTACATTGGTGGGTTGGTTATCAAAGTTTTTGGTACTTGGTTATTGGAACTTGGTCAATTAGTTTTGGGTTACAGCTATATGAGAAAGAGTGGAACATTGTTCAAAGCAATCTAGGCATTTTTATAGCTCAAGGTGCCGTCAAATATATTGATGTGCCTACCACCAATTGCGTATTCTATTACTTGCCAACTTGGAACTTCATTTGACCAAGACCTTTGTCTGATCATATAATCGACGGACCTCATCCCAGGGATGGATCATGTTTGAGCTACTTTAATGTGAACAAATCAATTTTAAATTAAATTTTTCAGTTTATAATTTGAATTAATATTATTTTATTTATCTATTAAATGATATTATTTATTATATTAACAACAATATTCATTCCTTAATTAATAACTTTTTGATGAGATAGTATATCAATTTGAATAAATTTGAATGGATATAAATTTTATTCAAACTCAATTACATTCAACTCAAATCAAATTCACCCCTGCTTCCTTCCCACCAAATCTTTATATATTTAATGCCAAATCTCCCATTGTTTATATGTACAATTATTATGATTTGAATAATGTGATACAGGATATGAAAGTGGCAAAGAAAAAAAAGAAGAAATAATGGTATAATTGATATGAAATATTTAGTGGGTAATTTTGAGAAGGAGATGACAGAAGGCTTTTGGCATGGCAAGGGACAATGGAAAAAAGGTGTTTCGCTTTTTAGGAAGCATCCATATCCAATCAAAGAGAATGGAATCCGACTCTCCACCAAAAACATGTTTAGATTTTGTTTGACTAATTGAAGTTCGGTGGGCTTGCTTTATTACAAAATTGAGCGGTTGTTGATCATGAAAAAGGATTCATGTGAGAGATTATTGTGTTTTTCACTTTTGTGTTCACCATGTAGATTAATGATTAAAACTCTGAAAGAGTGAGTGATAAAAAGTAGCTAGAAATTGATTTGAGCTAAATCAAATATTAACAAAAGTTAGTTTGAATTTAATTTAAACACAAAATAATTAGTTTGAGTCGAAGATCTATTTATTTGAATTGTTAAATAATAATATTAAAAAGAGAATAATTGAAAAAGAAAAAAAATGTTAAAGAAAAAGAAAATCACTAACGATATGAACTCTAATGTGTTGTGTTAGTGTCAATATGAGGTTTAACAAGTAGATTCTTATTTATCTTGAGTTTAGCTTATTTGAGCCAATATTAAACTAATACAATTTGAATCCACGTATAGGAATAAGTTTAGGCTCACATGGAACTAAATTTAAAAATAAACATGGATTTTGGTTAGCAAAGGTGTACCCAAAAATGAATCTAATCTAAATTGATTTAAATTGAATATTTTATTATATCTGAATGAGTCAATTTTGAGTTAGGGTATTTACCAAAAAAGAAAAAATTTGAGTTAGTATTTCAAATTTATGGCTTGCCTTTAGATTAATTAGTTTATTTATATAGTGAAATTGTTCATCATAATGACAATATTATTCACCCCCTTAGCAACTCTATGGTGACATTATACTCAAATTAAAACAAGTTCAAACTCAAGCTTGAATTATATGTTATAACTTCAGCTCAAGCACAAGCTATAGAGTTGGTTTAATTTAGATTGAATCCATTCTCAGGGCCCATAAGCTGCCCTCGTAAAATCCAGACAGCCCAGCACCTGGACCACGCTGTCCTTTTGACAGCCCAAACCCAATAGAGACCAGCGGTACAAGCATATTAGGAATTTAGGACTTACGGCCTGGGCTAGACTGTACGGGGAACCCGGATTGAGAGAGAGACAGGAATGACAAAACTAGCATATTTACCGTATATCATGCCGTTTCTTGTGAAGAAATGGTTACTTTCGGAAAGAGGTACAAATTTCCGGGGAACAATTTAAAACTTTCAAATAAGGATCTTGATTTTGACTACCAGTAAAGATTTAGCACGCGCCTTCCTTTCTCATAAATTATACAGTGATCTCGAGTTTGACGAAAAGCCAATCTCACAGCGGAAGCGAACCTAGCCATCGGAGCTGGCTAGCTCTTGGAAGGCAACCCATACGTGGGCCTTTGCACTGAAGCCCTGAAGAAGAGGAGCTTGTGTTCCTGTTCCAGTTCCAGTTCCAGTTCAGCAGATCCTAGCTATGCAGGAATGCGACTGCTCTTTGGCAGCCAGGAGGTGTAACAATCGAAGGCAGCCTCATGCAAATTACTGCATTGAATAACTACTCACGTGAAACTCATCCAAAATTTCTTCTATTTGTGCAACCACCCACATGATTCTAACTCAAAAACTCAAAACCACTTCAACTTTGAAAATTACAGAAAGACCACAGACAAAAATCATTTACGTGGCCATTTTCAAGTAAAAATTTTCTTTTATCGCAAATCATAGGTAGATCATGAAGAATTAATATTTGCATTCACCATACCTTACGCCTATAACAATTGCCATTTATCCAACAATTCCAAATCCACAGATCGTCACATAAACCACACAAAGGCCCAAATAATAAAATAGGCAAAAAAATGTCAAATGGCAAATCCTACATACTACCGAAGCAGATGCTACAAAAACAAGCATGAAACCCTGAAATAGACGATGTATAACAGAAGCCATTATTGTTATATGGGCTTGATCTTGAAGTGGAGTGAGATGAGCGAGAAAACGAAGCACTTCAAGTCCTGCAACCACAATGATTGCAATAAGAACAAAAGCAAAGTTGGACATGAAATGCAGAAGGAAGTAGTTCCTCCACCAATGTGCTAAAGTAATGTTTACCAGTACCAAGTTTTCAAAGAGGCAATACTACTGAATTTCGGGATGTGTATAACATCAGATTTGGAGTAGATGAAGAAGAAACACAGATTTATTAAAATTTACTCTGTAAGCAAATCCTTTCTCCTTTCCCAGACACAAAAACCAAATTTTCCCAATAATAGCTCCATTTAATCACAAGCCAAGTAATCTATTTTATGAAAAAAAAAAACTATATCACATTGCAAATAAATGTCACCCATGAATAGAAATTTATACTATTTGATGCAAAGTTCGCATGGAAACTCCTAAAGGAAGGGAAGGGATTAAGCAACAAAAATGTGAAACCATGATTTCATCATCTGATGAAAAAATCCAGACATTCTCAAGTGTTTCCTTTTTTATACTGTGTATTTCATAGTCCAGCATATATATGTATTTTACTTACACATTGGTAAAAACAACTCAAGATTTATCTGCTCAAAAGATAGAATATTCATACAAGGATCAGCAAAGACTCTAAAAGAATAGTGAGCCCTTAGAAAGCTTAAAAAAATACAAGTTTTCATATAAAACTAGTATTAACACAGAAATTTTGAAAGTGGGTAAAAGCATTGGAATAGCATATTGGGTCTCATCCAAAGAGTTCCTACAAATACGTTTGATGAACCTATCCTTCAATGCCCTAGAAGAATCCCAATTATGTGCAATAACTTCAACATTTATTATCGAATAACAACGAAGAATAGGGTAAAAACGCGTATATGAACAGACCTGAACAAGGTAATAAAAAATGCGGAGCCCTTCAGGGTCCTTACTGCTCTGCACATCAACAAGAGATCCAATCTTTGAAGTAGTGAAGGAAATATGCTCATTTCCCATCACAATCTCAAGCTCCTGTCTTCCAACACGATCGGGTTCTGGCCAGTTGTTATCATCTTCCTTCATTATCTAAACAAAAACGCGTCGTTTGAAATAACACTTGAAACCCTAGATTAAATATATTTATCACATAATAATAAATGAAGTAAAAAAGAAAAGGAAAGAAAGAAAGAAACCCTAGGAGAGGGAATAAAAAAGGAACCTCGCTCTCGGAGATGATGCGGCGGCACTCACGGAGGACGGCGGGAGTGAGGAAGACCTCTTTGCGGATCATGGTGTCGTTCTTGTAGTTGGAATTATTAGCGTATCGGAGTTTCCCATCTGGCCGGAACTCGAACTCCAAAAACTCGTGACCGAACTTCCCCTTGTGTCCCACGTAATAACGAAGGTAAAACTCTCCATCTTCTTCTCCTGCCATTATTTTTCTCTCCGCGTCGGTCTCGGATTCAATGTTAAGGCTCTCGTCTCTTCTTGTCTCGTCAAGGCGAAAGGGTTGAGATATTTGAATTTTACTGTCTTCTTACGGGCCGGATTGGACTTCACAGAGCCCACTTTAAGCCCACCTTTTGCCGATCCATATTATTCATAAATGCTTTCACCGTTAACGTATTTAGCCCTCGTCATCCCTAAGCAGTATTCAAGATTGACTGAGTTGGCTTCAAATCAATGATAGAATTTGTTTTTTCTAAATGAGTTAAGTTTAAAATAATTTGAATTTGAATTAATTTTGATTAAATATAAAATTAAATTATTTTTTTATCCAAAATCAAATCTCAACTCATCAATTACTGGTAACTTTTTCAGATTTAAATTAATCTTGATTTAGACTCTTATTCAAATCCGATTAGAATCAAATTCAAAGTACTTACATGTCCAAAGCTTGTTTTTGTGTAATAGAAAATGAAATTCAATCAAACTTATTAGAAGCAGAAAGAAATATATGATGAATTTTAACAATGTTTTAATTGTTGAAACAAGTTTTGACGTAGTAATCAAAGATTTGATCCGGGTTTGACTAATTGGACAGATTATTAATTCGAAAAAATAAGACTGGATAAACAAAATTTTATTCATAATAAATTTGTGAATTAAGTGGAGTCCATGCTGACGAAAACGTGCCCATGAATGGAGGTAAATTGTAATTTAATTTCGGTTTGATGGTTCGAAGGGGATCAGACAGATCATGGGATTCTAATTAAAGTGGTCCGACCAACCAGTCGGGGATGTTGAATAATGATGTGGTGAAACAAATAGAAATGTACAGCTCCGATTCATAAAATTTGACACCATTTCCACCACAATAAAACAACAGTAAAGAGACCAACAATAACAATTAACAACAGCACTGCCTCTCCCCTAGCCCATAAACGCAACTCCCACAAGCGAAGCAATCACAAGCATCATCATATCACATAAAATAGTAGTTGCTGCACTATGAGAAGGGGTGGTGGCTGGAGTGCCACTGGCAGTAGGCGGTGAGCCGGTGGTTGAGCTGTTGCCACCTGATGATGCTGCGGCCACAGTGACGGCCAACTTCATGCCGTTACCACAATGCCCAATAGTTGGGCAGATGAAGTACCTTGATCCAGTGGTTGTCAGATTAATTCTGGTGTTTCCATCGCTGTGACTGTCAATGGCATTGCTAGAAACGCAACTGTCATAATCACTCTTGCTCACCTCGTCCACTCCATGAGAAGCACCATAACTGAAAACTGTTATCCAAATATACAACTGGGTCAACCAGGATTAAACCGTACGAAATATAGAAGGTAAAATAATTGCAGAAATGTAATCAGAAACTTACTTAAAGCATCACCAACTTTGAAGGTTTTACCAGAAACCCAAGTCGTGTAATCAACACCTGATGTCCATCCACTGGTGTCACCAACGGTGTAATCCACTGCATAGACGGCGGGAGCAGCGAGAAGAAGAAAGATGAAAGCAGTAGCCATAGCCATCGTGACGGAGAAAACGAAGAAAGGAGAGAGAAGTAGCACAATGGCTTCTAGCGAGTTACATAATATATAGAGTGTGAGTTGACATGAAAGTCACCTCTCCATCTGCTTATTTGTTGAAATTACTTGCTTTCTTTCCGCCATATGTATAAATAATAGCATAATGTATAAATAATAGCTTGACAAAATAGTTGGTATCTGGGTTCATCTTTTCTGTCTCTCCACTACCTAATACACTCAGCTGGCTTGTAATCTTTTTCAAGGAGCCGCTCTACCAAATTCCATTTTACTCTGTCGCTCTTTTTGACACCCTTTTTCTTCACAGTTCAGGTAAATTTAGTTTGGTGATGTAACATAATCTTAGAAATAGATTTGGACATGATTTTTTTTTTTAATAAGGTTAGGCTGTTATTCAGAAATTTACTTCCACCTTTACGGATTAGCGACTTTATGGGCCAATTATATGGAAACACATGCAGGTAGGGTTAAGCCGGGGAAGCTTCCGACCAACCTCATGATGAAGTGGACCAACCTAATGATGCAGGGATTAGGTTAGCACTTCATCATTAGGTTAGCACCATCCCATATATTTCACAATCCATTTATTAAAAATCGTAGCAGTTAATTTATACCGAGAAAAGTTGTTGTCAAATGTGTTGAGACTGTCACTTCAAAAAGGGTTTGGTAATGAGTTGTTGAAGTCATGCATTATTAAAGTTGATAATACAGCCAATCACTATCTACCGCCTAAGGTTGGGTGAAATCACGAGTTGCCGCCTGCTAAATTCTCAAATTACAATTTCTCGTGGGAAACCTGTTTTTTAATTAAAAAACAAGATTTATAGGTATAAATTGTATTTTTTCTGTCAAAATTTTGAAAAGATAAAAATAAACAATCGCTCAGAGTTACTGTATCACATCAAAAAACGTGTAATCTGATAAGTAGTATAAAAACATAAAACTTTAACTATTATAAATATCAAATTACCCCTTGATTTGGATTTCAACTGATATATTAAACTCTTTTAACATTATGTCATATAAAGTTGAATTTAAATCAAACTAATTTGGTGATTGACTTAATTCGAATTAAAGTTACAACTCAATAACTCTAATATAGTTTGATTCAAATTTTTTTTTGATGATATTGTTTATCCATCAATAATATTATTTATTATGTGAAGGACCTTTCAAATATATATTTGATCAATTTGAATAAGAGCTTAAGTTTGAATTAGTCATTATAAATTCAAACTAAGTTTGAACTAGTTGGTATTTAAACATAAATCAATTTGAATCTTAGGGCTAAATTCAAATTGAATATATTTAAATTCATTTTTAAATTCAATTTAAATGTGTCTGAAACAAACTATTTAAACCCAAACATGAAACCGAACTATGGTTTTAAAAATTTGTAAATACGAACTTAAACACAAACTGTACGAATATAATACGAACACGAACTTGACTTAAATCAAAAAATTTTAATTTATTTTATTAATTATAATTTTTAATCAAATATAAATAAAAACTATACAAACCAAATGCAACTACGAACACAAATACGTATGGAAAGCAAACCCAACTCTTGAATTAGAACACGAACCCAAACTTCATCATAAAAATATTCAATAAAAACGAATCTGAATAAGAATCGAATCATAATGAATGAATCCGAATGCAAATATGTATATGCTTGCGTTTGGTTCGGGTTAAATTAAGCTCTATTAAATCCAATCCTAGTGTTAAGACCTTTTTTTGAATTTACAAAATTACGATTTGGATAAAAATTTGTGGCTTAGGAATTTGATAGGAGGAAACGGGGCTTCAACTAATCTTGAGTGGGAAACAGTAATCTATTATTGATAGTGTATGATTTTATAATCGGAAGTGCAAAGTAATGGTGTTGATTATTAAATTCTAGCTCACCTAACTTCCTCATCTGTAAGAAAAATAAAGTAGTCAAAAGCATTGCGCACCTTTTGTGGACATCTTAATTTGATTTGCTTTAGTTTTTATCAATCTTGCCCAAAGGACCCAGGCCATGTGCTAAAGCGACAAAATCTGTTTCTTCAGGCAGTTGTGCTGGCCCAGTAGAACCACAATGCACCTAATTTTCTTGATCAGGCTTGAATTCTGCCACAACACAATATAAATGATTTTTAAGTGCAGCCTCATTATCTTTGACTACATAATAGCCCCACATGAAATGAAGGTTTTCTATTGCGTTTAGAAACAACTAAAATTACCGAGACTCATTTTTGTTGTTATTTTTAGATAAAAGAGTTTTTTACCCATGTTTTGAATGGTCCTAATATGTCTTATAATTGTTTACAAAAATTTGTTATTTGCTATAGAATAGTTATATGCTTCTTTAAACAAAGTCAACTTTAGGCATATGCCACTAAATCCTAACATGATGGAAAGCCTACATGAAACCCATGTGTTAGAGCTCAAATTTGTCCTCTTCTCCTTTTCCAATTATAGGTGATGTTTTCGATATCACTGTTCATCGATTGACCTCAACCTCAAACCCAAGTTCATTGTTTAAGATTCAAATTGAATTCAAATTTACTGCTATTCAAGTTTGGTTGGACTAGAATCCACTCTTTGGCATCTATAACCATATCTTTTAGGGCCCTCTCTTAGATCTCCGGAGCTTGATTTTGTTCTGTATTAGCTTGAATTGGGAATCAAAATTTGATGACAAAAACCTAAGTTGAAAACAGAGGGCATTAATTTTTCAGGCTGCGCAATTGGCAAATTGCAGACACAGCCAAACAGCCGTTTTTTCCTCCCCAATTTCAGGTATCCCAACTTCAGAAAGTCCTATATCAATTCAAGAACCGTCACGATATGTACGAGCTTACAAAACAAAGAAAAACTCCCACCCAGTTCATCTGGACCAATTTGAAGCACACTTTCTCACTCTCACAAAATCATATGCCGTTTTACATATACATTGCATCTGTACGTGAAGGAAAATATATGCATATGTACGATGTTAATTACAAATATGTTATAAATAGGGCAACTCACCAGGCCGGTATGATCATACCTTAAAGGACACAAGGAATTGGATATGGAAGGCAAGGGAGAGAGCTCATACAATTCGTGCACTAGTGCAATGAAACTTAATGAGCTGGGATTATCTCGTTTGCCTCATCATTATGTTCATCCGTCTTCACAACACCCAGAACTGAGGCTACCATCTTTGACACAATTCCCATTATAGACCTTTCTCACTCTTCGGTCTCATGTTGTTAATGAAATAAGAAGGGCCTGTAAAGAGATTGGTCCTTTCAGGTATTGTTTGTAATATAGTTGCATTTTTGTCATAATGCACTTTAGGGAGATACACATTTTAAGCAACAAAACATAAAACCTTATTTCACAAATAATATGGAAATGGTTTCTAAAAGACAATTATTTTTTTATGCCATGTCAGGTAAATCTCCCTATCACATGACATGGCATTTTGTCAGTGACTGCTAAGTAGACCTCAAAAGAACATATATGTCAAAGAGGAGTTATCAAAGATGCTGTATCTTTGCATAATATACAAAGCCATGCATACAAGATTTTATAATTGTCATCATATCATTGCATAAAGTTTTACAAAGAACTTACACCGTTTCAGGTGACAAACCATGGAATCCCACTTTCTATCATGAAATATGCTCTAGATGCTGCAACAGAGTTCTTCAACTTACCTATTGAGGAAAAGATGCTTCTAGTGTCAGATAATGTTCACAAGCCTGTAAGGTATGGCACCAGTGTAACTCATACAAGGATAAAGTTCATTTTAGGAGAGAATTCATCAAGCATTACTCCCATCCCATTGCAAAATGGATCCATCTCTGGTCTTCAAATCCTCCAGGTTACAAGTGAGATAACCAGCAATCTTTAGAACTACTACATTATGAAATATTATTGTGTCTCTTTCTATCCATATTTCAAAGGAAATAAACAGAGCCACCCTTTCATATGTATTCATAATCATCCACCTAATCGATTCATATGTATTAAGTCATTATTCAATTTCCTTTCTCCCAGCGAAAAGATAGGAAACTGTGCAGAAGCAGTGCAGTTGCTACAAAAACAACTACCTGAAGCTATTTTAGAAAGCTTAGGGTTAAGCATCAATTAGAGGACATTAAAGAAGGCCTGCAAGTTATGGCAGTGAATTGCTGCCCAGCATGTCCTGAACCTGATCTTGCATTAGGTTTGCCATCACATTCAGACTATGGTTCACTAACCATCTTACTGCAAAGCAGCCGAGGGTTACACCTCATGGACCACAACAAGAATTGGCTATCTGTTCCACCAATTGAAGGGGCTTTAATAGTTCAGTTGGGAGATCAAATAGAAGTAATGAGCAACAGCCAATACAAGAGCATTGTGCACAGAGCAACTGTCAGAAGAGAGAAGAGGAGGCTTTCAATGGTAAGTTTTCACAGCCTAGCTTTTAACAGAAAAATTAAACCAGCACCAGAACTCCTGAGTGAAGAGCAACCAGTATCCTACAAAGAGTTCAGTTTCAATGACTTTCTTGATTTTGTCTCAAGCAACAACATAACTAGTGGCAGGTTCATTGATGCATTGAAGACAAATCCATGAATGAAGATGAATTGTGGTTCCAGGCAGATATATCATGTTTTCTTTATTAGTATGTTAATAGCTTTATATTCTAATAAATCTTATTATATGCTTATATGTTTTTGTGCTACTTTGGAATCTTCCTAGTACATGTAGTAGCTTGAGAATAATGGAAAAAGTTGAAATAATGTCCTCTATCTCTTTGATTCCCCTACTTGATAGCTGACTCTACTTCAATTATGAAAGCAATATAATATCTAGCACTTCATATTCTATTCAACTACAATATTCAACAGCCGATTTCATGCTAACATCTTCTTTTGAATAAAATGATTTTATGTCCATTGCATTTAATTTTGGAATTGTAACTCTACCTCTGCAAATGCAAAAGAAGTAACTTCTTTACTCATATGCAAACAATTTATCTAGGGACTCTTTTCTTTTCACTAAAATTTTTTTAATTCAAAAGTTTAGATAGGAATTTTGAAGTCCTCTTTAGGAAGATTCCAAAACCACAATTTCAAGCGAGCAACACAATGCAGATCTCAATTCTAGATTCATTAAGCTCTAATAGCTCATGAGAATAGTAAAGGTGGAAGAAGAAATTCAAACTAACTAGAAACACAATTTGGGGATAAATTGCTCAGATTTCAACTATTTTGAAAAGTAGACAAAGTGCTTTATATAGCCAGATTTCATACAATCCGGCAATCCATGTCACATTAAATCCAGACCATCCAACGAAATTGAGAACAAACACAAATACACACACACCACCATGTACTGTTGGATTGAAAGTAGTAGACTTCCAGAACTGCAGAACTCCCCTTTTCAATTCTTTTAATAGAAACGTCTACAACTTATCAACTCTCTCTTCATCTGAAATTGTACCCAGATCCTTGTGTTTTTCCTATTTAATTCAGGCTTACATTCTTAACAAGAATCAAAATCTAAGCAAATATCCATTAAATGCAAATAATTTGCACTAACATTATTGGCTTAACCTCCTCGTTTGCAATTTTAAAGAGCAATTTTCTTATAATAACCCCCTGGTTAAAAAAAAAAAAGTAGGGATCACCATTCATCGTAATTGCATGGTTCAATTCTTAATTTCAGATTTATTTATTCAACTAAAACCATCCAAGCATGAATATCACATTCTAGCATTCAGAGTGCCAGAAATCACACTCAACAATTTGATAACTCGACGTAATTATGAGGATTAAATTCACTAGCGAGACAGATAATTGTCAAATTGTCAATGGAATTTAAATCAAGCAATCTCAGCACATAAATTGCGAGATGAAAGAATACTTACAGAAAATTCAAACGCAATACACGCCTACTCTCCTATCAGCGCCTACATGTCCGGCGATGCTCCGCTCATCGTTATCAGTTCTCTTCACTCCCGAAATTACAGAGATGGGCTATCAAGAAGGACACCGTCGTTTCCCGGGATTATGTTAATCCAACGGCTGATATTTTCCTTGATAAAAATTTAATGATTTAAGCAGATCAAGATTAACCACATAATTCCCGCCACGTTTCAAACAAAACACAATTATTATATATTTATTTATTAAATTATCAGCTTTTTTGCATTAAACTTCTCCAGCTGTATGCTGTTCACTAAGAACATGCGACGTCTTCATAGTTGACCTCTCACCACGTGTAAGTGGTAGAAGGGACACCAACGACGATCTGGATCAAGCATTGGAGTCGATGAATTGGACTTGTTTTATAAAATAAACTAAGATTAAAGCAATGGAGGTTGAATTTAGGGTTAAATTATTTTTTAATCAAATTTTAACCTCTTTTAATTGAATATTGTTTGGACTTGATATAAATCCAATTCAATCTTACAAGCAAGCCTATAAAAACAAAGATTTAACGTGAACCCATTACAACTTTGGCCCAGCCATATTGATAGCAAGATTCAACTTTGGTCCAATTCAATCGAGGACGAATGCAGTTAAACCATCATGAATATACATGCAATTTTCCATCACTATATTAATGCAAGAATAAGTTACTATTAACTTACAAAGCCATCAGTTAGAAAAAAAAAAAAAAAAAAACTAAAAAGTTCATTCCATTTGGCTTAAATTTCTAATGCCGCCATTATTCTCCTCCCCAGTTAAATTGATGGATTGAACAAGAACACGAGGGCTCAAGAAAGTACGGGTCTTTTTTCTATGCTGCTTATGTGATCTTCCAATGAAAATGATTAAGCTACTAACGCGGCGCGGGTCTTCATAGCTTGATCAGACTATGAGTCCACTGAAATCTTTTCTTTTTTTTTTAAAATAGATCTAACTTTTCCTGCATCAATACGAAATAATATGTAGTTATTTTTTATTATTCTATGAGTCTAACTGTAATTTAATTTAAAGTTTTTCAGTGCATCATGCCAGAAATAGATTTTGGATTGGATTTAGTATTTTTGGCCAGAACACTTATTTTTGTCAAGATTTTCTTAAACGGAAAATATCTTCTACAAATTTTTTAAAAGTTCAGTAATTATTTATTAATTAATTTTTTTAATTTATTAAATATTTTTTTATAAAATAATTAAAATATTTTTATTATAAAATAAATTATATTAATATTATAAAAAATTTAATATAAAATAATATTAATATCATAATAAAAGTTAATAAAAAATAAATTATACAAAATATAACTAAGCGATAACAAATGACTATCCAATCCAACTGTTTCAACCATCAATAATGACTAAAAAATTATCAATTTCAAACATGTCACTCATTTTTTATCATCTATAATAATGAAGGCGACTAGATCTACTCATTTATGTCAAATCTTTGATAGTTGGATCTAACCATCAATTCGATCAAATTATTATTTTTAATCACTTAGTTAGGTTTTTGATAATAACAGTTTTTTAAATATTTATTAATTTTTTAATTATCATAATATGAATATTATTTTTATAAAATTGATTTTAAATTTTTTATTTAAAAAATAAAAATACTTATTTGACAAGTTAAATTTAATGATTAACCGTTAATTTTAATTAATGAATAAATATTTAATTTTTTAAAAATTAATAGATAAAATTTTGTAATTTAAAAAAATCTTGAGTGAGAATAAATCATTTGGCATACTATTTTTTTTTTTTTTTAAGAGTACATTATGCTCAAATGGGTCATGGATCAAGTTTGTTTTTTTCAAACCAATACATCATGCCTAAATACGTAATGGACCAACAAACATTAAACTATATGTATGGTTGTCGATCACAAAGTGATAAATAGAGATTGACTTAATGCGATGGAAATATGGCGCAAATTTCACCATAAAGATAAAGAAATATGGTTTGTATTTCAAGCCAAGATATGGAAGCTTTAACCATTGATATGTACTACTTGATAAGAAGCTAGCTGGCAGGCTGGCTTATGGGATCACATCGCATGGGGCGGTTTATTACAGTTGTTAGTTGTCACGTTAAAAAGAAGAATAATCAAAGCTCTCTGTATCTTTCACATACGGGAGGTCGCGAGAATGCAGCAGGTTACACAATTCTATGTTTGGCCAAAGGACTATTTCCAACCCATAGTTTGAGGCGGCGACAAAATCCCACTGCAAGTTTTAAAAAATCCGGTCTCTCATCTATGGAAACAATTTAATATTAAATAAAATAGAAAACAGTAACATTCCAAGGATAATTTTGTCATTTTATGATTAAATTTTTATAAAATAATAAAAAAAATTTATATAAATTTAAAAAATTAAAAAAAAATAAACTGGCCACAGCCACTAATACCGACGACGGTAGCCGTTGATAACCGCACCAAGTGGCCGTCTCTGACCACTTGGTTCCAGGAGAGGCCAGATCCGGCCTCCCCATTCTGTGGAGACGGTCAGATCGGTCGCCTCTTGTTTTGGAGGAGGCGGCCAGATTTGGCCACCTCCGTCAGATTTGGCCACCGGAAACGGTCGAAGAGGGCATGTATTGGTCCCAGCAGCCGTTTTCGACCACGTTTGTCAGGGGAGGAGGTCAGATCCTCCAAAACTGAGACGGCCAGATCTGGTCGCCTCCACCCAACGGGGAGGCCCGATCTAGCCTGTCCTGGAACTAGGTGGCCGGAGACGACCACCTGGTGCGGTTAACAACGGCCACAGCCGCCGGCATCGACGGCTGTGACCAGTTTATTTTTTAAAAATTTTTAAAAATTTTAAAATATTTTTTAATTTTTTTAAAATTTTTAATATATTTTTTAATATATAAATTTTTATTTATTAAAGAGTATTTTAATCATTTCATTTAAAAAATTATAAAATATATTTAAAATTTGATCTAAGGGTAAGAGATCGGATTTTTTAAAACTTAAGGTGAGATTTTGTCCCCGCCTCCGACTATAGTTGGGAAATAGTCCTTTGGCCTCTATGTTTAGACAACGATTCCGAATTGAGTGGTAAAGGTGAGTCTCAAATAAAAGGTATAAGTTTGAATCTCTCTCTCTCTCTCTCTGTATATATATATATATAATATAAAATATAAAAAAAAACACTACACTACAGAAAGTGACGTCATAGCTAGTAAGCTCCTCCCTTAGCATTGGCTCACTTCGCCTGGTTGGTTGTGAAAATATAACGCAATGCCAAATTATTGTTAGGGGTAAGTTTATCCGTGGATTGAAACTGCGCATATTAATCATTAATAATAAGGCCAAAGGACATTTTCCCACCCATAGTTTGAGGCTGGAACAAATTCCCACCCGCTTAAGTTTAAAAGCCCGAACTCCCACCCATCACTAATTTTTTTATTATTTTTTCATTAAAATTACTAAATTACCCTTTTAAAAATTAAAAATTTATAATAAAAATATAAAATAAATTTTAAATAATATAAAATTTAAAAAAATTTAAAAAAAATTTAAAAAGAATTTAAAAAGAATTTAGAAATTCAAAAAACCCAGCAGCCACTGCCGCCAGCACCTGCGGCGGTGGCGGCCCATAATAGAACCAGGTGATCATTTCCAGCCACCTGGTTCCAGGGGAGGCCAGATCTGGCCTCCCCGTTCGGTGGAGGAGGCGACCAGATCTGGCCTCCTCCGCCCGAAATAAAGCGCAGTAAAAGACGACCTTAGCGGCGTTCAGGCCTTTTATTCCCGAGGCCGGGCCAGATGCAGCGCCTCCTCAACGAAGGCAGATCACAGCTTACCACCTAGTTCTATTATGAAACATACGCCCCGTCTTTGGCGGCGGTAGTGACAGAGAATTTTCAAAATTTTTTTAATTTTTTTAAAATTTTTAAAATTTTATATTATTTAAAAATTATTTTATATTTTTATTATAGATTTTTAATTTTTAAAAAGGTAATTTAGTAATTTTAATGAAAAAATAATAAAAAAATTGGTGATGGGTGGGAGTTCGGGCTTTTAAACTTAAGCGGGTGGGAATTTGTCCCAGCCTCAAACTATGGGTGGGAAAATGTCCTTTGGCCTAATAATAAATATTGGTAAAGTGAGCATTGGGGGCGGGATCAATGGGCGACTGTTCGGCCCGTTAACGCCCACAAAAGATAAAGACAAAAATAAAATACTCGGATTGGATTGAATTGAATTGAATTGAATGCCGTCTATTTCCCATCTTCTGGCCTTAACATAATAATTTCCAACTCCTGTCTTTCTTTCCCTTTTATTGACGCTTTTATTTTCCCGGCGAAATCCGATTTGCGAGATCTCGTCCGACGAATCATCGTGCTGCCTTCTCTCCTCCTTCTCGCTGTCTAAACGCAGTCAATAGTCATGAATCCCGAGTAGTAAGTTCCTCTATAATTTTTCCTTTTTATATTTGAAATTATTTATGATGTATCTTATGATGCTTATTTATGTCTTAGGGTTTCGATTTTGATCCGATACACCCATCGTTTTAATTTCTCTTTGTCGTTGCTTTAGTTATTGTAACCATAAATAACGAGTTTCTTATTGATGATCAGTTGAATGATTCAGATCCGTTGTTTCTGTTGATATGATGATACTTTTGTTGAACTGAACATCTGTACCTTTTCCAATTCTTTATTTCTTAACCACTATCCAAAATTTTTTACCTTTTTAACGAGTTTTTATGGAGATTTTTTGCGTTGGTTTTATAGACAAACGTATTAATCTGTGTGAACTTGACTTTGTTTTTGTATTGATTAAAATTATCATTATTGATTATCCCAGTAATCTTTTTGCATTAGGCAAGGAATGGCCAGTTTCTATCTATGTATTCTTCCATGGAAAACTGATTGTTAAAGCGAATTTAACACAGAAATTGCATTAGGAATTTGTTACGCTTATTTTTGTCCTAGGGTTTTGATTTTGATCCCAGATGCCTATCGTTCTGTTTTCTTTTTGTTGTTCTTTTAGTTATGTAACTATAAATAACAAATCTCATATTGATGATCAGTTTAATGAATCAGATCCATTGATTGTGTTGATATGATGATATTTGTGTTGAATTGAGCATCTTCACCTTTTTGAATTCTTTATATCTTAACCATTGTCCAGATATTTTACTTTTCTAACGAGCTTTTTATGGAGATTTTTTCATCTTGGTTTTTAGATGAACGTATAAATCTTTGTGAACCAGATTTTGTATTTATGTTGATAAATTATTATTATTATTATTATTGATTATCCTAGTAATCTTTTGTATCAGTTAAGGAATGGTCAGTTTTTATGTATTCTTCCGTGGAAGATTGATTGTTAAAGCGATACAACATGTAAATTCTATTAGTAATTTATTTTGGAGCCAATTAGAATGTCTCAGGAAGAAAAATTGGGTGTGTGTGGATATTATAGGTCATAACTAGTAAAATTTTAGGTTTTGTGGTCAATGTGTGTTACAGATGGTTAATTTTTTAATGTTCTATTTGCAGTGATTATCTGTTTAAGCTTCTGCTTATTGGAGATTCTGGTGTTGGAAAATCATGTCTTCTCTTGAGATTTTCTGTAAGCTTCTAGAATAATTTTTATCAAGTGCAAAATGGATTACACATGGGAAATAAATGTCACATTAAAATAGTTGGATATCCTCAATTCTTACAGATGTTTTATTGTTAGTAATATTGTGACAACTTACACCATCTATGTGGTGAGAAGATTGTGATTTAATTGTGATATAATTTTAATTTTTTGAGGCAAGGGATTATGGAATTAAACACATATTTTTTCCTATATATATATATAAAACAAATATATTTATGAAATAAGGTATATTAATTGCATTCTGACTTTCTCAGGGTTTAATCCTTAAATTTGATTGTTTCCTTTTCTTTTTTTTCTTGGATTCAGGATGATTCATATATTGAGAGTTACATCAGTACAATAGGAGTCGATTTTGTAAGTGCACACTTACATATTATTTTGTTGAGTCCATACTGGTGGAAGTATATGAACCAGTAGCACTAATATCATGTCTTTTCTGTGTGAGGTAGAAAATACGCACTGTGGAGCAAGACGGGAAGACCATTAAACTTCAAATAGTATGCTTTTATTTACTCACTGCTTTTTTTCATTTTATTTTTAATTTTTGGTTTAGTTTCCTCAGACATAGATTCATCAAGGTTGGTTCTTCCATATTCGTGGAAAAAGATCTGTCTAGTTTAGGATATACGGCTGCCCTTCCCTTTTTCATGATGTTTTACCAAGATAATGTGATGTATATATTTAATAACGTAATTGGTTCTCATAATCCTAAGCTTTGCATTGACTTGGTCTTTTAATTTTTGGATATGCCTTTAGCTAGGGGTATAGTTTCTCAATGTTTTGTGCAGTGATTAATTTGTTTGGCATGCAGTGGGACACCGCTGGGCAAGAACGATTTAGGACAATCACCAGTAGCTACTACCGTGGGGCTCATGGTATCATAGTGGGTGTCTCAACCTCATCTTAAGCTTAACCTTTTTTGGTTCCATTTCAATCCTTTATTGAATCTCACAAATCATATTGCTTGTGGGTGGCTTCTTTGGTAGATTGTTTATGATGTAACAGACCAAGAGAGCTTTAATAATGTTAAGCAGTGGCTGAGTGAGATTGATCGCTATGCTAGTGATAATGTCAACAAACTTCTGGTTGGAAACAAGTGTGATCTCACTGCCAATAAAGTTGTGTCATATGAAACAGCTAAGGTATAGCTACTTTTCTAGTTGGTAGGCTGTTGTTTCCCTTTAAAAATTCTGATGGGATACTATGAATTTATGTAGGTTGTGTGATCAAGTTATATTTGTTGTATTTTCTCCCCTATTTTAGGCATTTGCAGATGAAATTGGAATACCTTTCATGGAAACCAGCGCTAAAGATTCTACAAATGTGGGGCAAGCTTTCATGGCTATGGCTGCTGCCATCAAGGATAGGTAACAACACATTTTTTTTTTTTCTGGATGCACACAAAGTGAAGATAATTCTTCCTTTTCAATTGTGCCATCAATTGGCAACTATCTCGGAGTCCTTAGAGGACTCTGGTAGTTAAGACTAATCCTTGAATGCTGTACTCATTCATAGAAGTAGAGCATGTTTACTAGCTTTCTCAAAAAGTTGCTAAAAGGCACTAATAACAACATTTTAACCTGTTTACATGAGAACTTATCGAAATGCATATTTAAAAAAAGTTGCTCCAAGTTGGGTAAAGTTGAAACCTAGGAGTCCGGTGAAAAATTAAAGCTGGCATAAATTCTCTTCGCCATATGTAATGTATATACATGTGCATGAGGTTTTAGTGGGCAGCTGAGCAACTGGCCAAATGGCATATGCTGCAAGATGCCTAAGATCTGAACCTATTTACTAGTAATTCTATCTAGCTCAATAATACCTTTTTTGTTTTATTAAGAAAACCATTGACTTTGTGTTATATTCGTGTAATCATGTATAAATATCCCACTAAACCCAGAATGGCAAGTCAACCAGCCATGAACAATGCAAGGCCTCCAACAGTACAGATCCAAGGTCAGCCTGTTGCACAGAACAGTGGCTGCTGCTCTTCTTAGGTAACAATGTATAAGTAACTCGGTTTTCTGGCTCTCATGATTTGTAAGATTGCACTCGTCTTTTAGTGTTTTGAATTGAAAACATGTATCATCTGGACCCTACATCAAAAACGGAAACTAATGCTTGGAGGATCGCATTCTTTCTACACGCTTGTTTATCAAGGCTTGTACAAAGTAGTAACGCGAATAAATGTTAGTATTCTTCTTCCTGTCCCGTTCATTTATTGTGATTTCTATGACTGATTGTCGATGTCAGTTTTGCTAACCGTTCACCACCCTCTTAGCTGAGTCCTAAAAATGGGACCCCAGCAAGAAGGGCCATTGCATATGGTTAGGGATAAATTCAAATTGAATTAGTTTGAGTTTAAGTTTATCTTTGTTTTGAGCAAGTGGAATTTGAATTAAAATTTTAGTTTAATAATTCAGTTCAAATTTAGATAGTTGCTCTTTGGATAATATTGTTTGTCCTCTAATGATATTATATGTTTCATAATAGTATTAATAATATTTCAGTGAAACTGTATACTAATTCAAATAAAATTGAAAAGGCGTTAAAGATTTGAACTAAGCTTAAACTGGTTTAGAATTGGATCATTTCTAATCTACCTTTAAGAGATTTATAGAGTCTAACATCGTTAAAAGTGTTGATTTTTATTTTTTTTGGGGGAGTTTTTACGGAATTCGGATCTATCAAGAAAATTATTTTCATAAAAATTTCATCCATTCGCGGCTTCTCAAAATCGCAAATAAGATCTTCGATGTCGCCTCGAATTTAACCCTGGTATTATGTTTACTTCCTCAAGATGTTTATATAAATCCACAAATAGGACTGGATCTTAAACTTGATTCGAACAAGAGTTCCAACCCATCTGAGCATTCCGATTTAGACTAATTCCAAAATTATTTTCAACTCAACCGATTGATCTGGAACATTTAGAACATTCCTGACCTACCTGGGACCATTCTCAGACATCTAAATCTAACACGAAAATTCAACGAGACATGGTCGGACTTGACCTTAGCACACTGTTCGATATTAAAGGGGTGTGCAGGGCAGGGACATTAAACCCAATTGCAGCGGCAAGAGAAAGACTTTAATTTGAATGTAAGATAACCAAACAACCAAAAGACAATCCGTTTTGTATCATAACAGAGACGCAATAACAATTTTAAGCTAAAAAATTCCTCAAAACTGCCAAGATAATCTCTAGTCATAAATAAATAGTTTTCGTATGCCCCCAAATCTTAAAACATTTCAATCATACCAAGGCTACATGGGCACACTTGAAGAAACGCCTAAAATATACATTTTTAAGCATAAAATTTAAAACAACTTTTTTGATACAGGAAACCTTATTATTCAAGTCAATTTACTGACTACGATTTTACGGAAAAGGGCCCAAAATTTGAAAAACCAAACAGAGATTTGGATTCTAGACAAGTCTCACTTAGCCCCCAAGGTTGGGAACTGACCAGGGTCCTCGATGGAGGGGGCAACCACATTACTCATTGCATTGCCCCCGCCATACCCTCCCCTCGAGCCACGGCCTCGTCCACGACCACGACCACCAGGATTGTAATACTTCTCTCCTTCAGCGGGCTTCAAAAATTCATTAATGCTGACAGACTAATAAAAGCATCAAGTTAGAAGTTAAATAAAACCAAATAAAAATAAAAAGAGATGCATATAGACAGATTGAATCGATTCATCCAATCATATTAAAGACCTAATTACAATTTACTTGAGACACAAAAGACTAAAATGATTGTTTACTCCAGAGCATAAGCCCTTGAAACAATGAAATATTGATTAGGAAAAAAGTAAAGTACTCATTACATTTGAGTCAACACAGATGCTACGGAGATCAATATTCCAGGTTCAATTAGGTTGCACTATGGATGCACAATATTAATGGGGTTACACCCCAAAATCAAATAATATCGGACAGAAAATTAATGCAATAGGTAAGTAATTTACTTTTTTTGCCTTCTCTTCCTTCTCAGCAGCCTCCTTCCGCTTATCCTTTTCAGAGCCCTTCACAATAAATCAGACAGATGATTAACCTAACATATTTCAGTCCTTTACAAAAGGTTAATAACAATTGCTAAAATTTTCTGAAGATCCAAAAGGTCTTACCAATTTAATAAAGACATCATCATTGCCCTTCTTATTGAAAAGTGGTTGCATTGACTCAAACGCCTTAGTGTCAACCTTTCTTTCTTCAGTCTTAAGGGCCTGCAAGACTTTCCTCTTTTCTTCCAGCACCTTCTCATACTCCTCAAGAGTCATCTCCTATTGTGCAAGTAACAATTGTTAGAGGCTACAATAATAACTAGTAACAATGCTTGTTTGTATCCTCAGAAAGGCTGGACACGACAATGAGCACATATAAAGCTTCAACAAATTGACATAAGAATCTGCAGGTGACTGAAAAATTCATCCTAAATAGTACACTTCAGCCACTGGCCCGCAGGGAAGGTATTTCCACATTGACCTAGACCAGGAATTTATAACAACAGGAGGTTACTCTTATTGTAATCTTATCAAATAATATCCAAAAGATATTTTCAGTTCATTCCAAAAGATATTTTGATTCTTCCATTAGCATTGCTTATGAGATTGATAGTGATGAAAATAGAGAAGGAAAAAAGTTCCCTTGTGATTGAAAGAACAATTATAGTCATGGATCTGAATTATACGAGACAAATGGGTAGACAAAACATCTATGACGTTAATTAAAATTACACACCTTTTCTTCAGGTTCTTTCTGTTCAGGTTCGTTAGTGTCCTTGTTGCCATCAGCCACACCTTCCTCTCCACTGGGCTTCTCATCACCCAAATTCTTCTCGCTTTCATTGACAACTTCCTCATTCACCCTAAATACAGCACATATATGTTAGCTATTGTCATAAGAAAGTATTTTCATCAACAGCTATGCACACCCCACTTTTTTTAAGCAAGGAAGAAGATCATAAAGAAGATACACACTGTGGGATGTCATCAGTTTGGGAACCCCAATTACCACGGCCAGACCCCTCACGTTTGATTTCATTTCTGCAAATAAAATTACAGCCACATGGAAGGATAAATAAGTAGAATAATTCTAATATATCAGGATATATTAAAACAAAAAATCAAAATATATATTACCCACGCCCAGTGCCACTGCGGCGCTCAAACATCCTACGAGGGCGTTCCCCATCACCAGCTTCACCATTACTGAAATCACCACGACGTCCACCACGATAAGGACCACGAGGTGTACCATAGCTCCGTCTTTCGGTATTCTTTCCAGCCTCTCCATGTTCTACAGCAACTTGACCACCAGGAACTCCACTGTTACTGAATGAGTTCTCATCATTGGTAGAATCACGCCTATATCCACCTCCACTGCCTCCACGACCACGCCCATAACCACGTCCACCTCCATGACCTCCCCCTCGACCAGTTTCACTCTTTGCTTCTCTGACTATACCCAACAAAAAGGTAACAAAATAAGTATATCAAAAAGCATATAACATCCAACACAATATAATTAAAACAGTGGACAAAGGAAGTCAGCTTTTAGGCTTCATCACAAACGAAGGCAGTTAAATCACCTGTAGTCCACCACATGTTCTTCAAAGTTGATATATATGTAAATCATTGTAAATCATCACAGGTGAAAAGATCATCAAGTTAATCAACTCTAATGCAGATCAGCAAGAATTAAATCAGTTTGGAATTGTTTCTCCAGATATAGGTAATATTTTGTAGCTGCTCCATTGTTTTCCAAAAGCGACAAGCTTATGAGTAAAAGGAAATTTCTGAGAAAAGCAACACACTTTAGCTAGTTTCAATCAATGTTATAAAACCAGACCAGATCAGCCGGTTGACCGGTTAAACCGGACACCAATCCACAATCCGGTCCATTCATAAATATTGACTATCTTAAATTTTGATCAAACCCAGTGAAACCCATTGAATTGGACAAACCGGGTAAACCAATGAAAACAAGTTTAAATGGTACTACACTTTTTTTTGTGTTAAATTAAAAATTGCAATTAAAATTAATAAAAAGTGAAATCTGACACTTCAATTATACCAACTACCTATCAGAATACAAAAATTTTCAATATTTCTCCCACTCAATCACAAAGCATCACTCATCTTTACATCAATTGGAAATTGCAAGGCTCAACTCAATCGCAATCTCACTCAATCTTTTCACCGTTTTTGTTTGATCATTCCCTTCCGTTTGGTAAATCTCTTCATCACAATTTTTTCCATTTGTTTTAAAAGCATCAGAAATCTAAAGCAAAAAGTTGTTTGGTTCATCAACAAACTACAAAACTAAAGTACATGTTCGGGTGTTTGTTTTGTAATTACTTGTTATTTGTTTCTTTGGCCATTTCATTGAAATTAATGTGTGGTTTTGATAATTCTCATGACTTTTGATTGATTGATTGATGTCACTGGCAGGTCTATGAATTGATGTTAATTGTAAGGTGTGGCGTGGAGGACCTTTATATTTTAAAAAATGTGGTGAATATTTGATACTATTCAGCAAATATAACATACTACACAATTGAACCTTGAATCAATGAAGCAACCGGATCAACCACCAGTCCGATCATAAAAACCTTGGCTTCAAGGGAACATGTATAATACATTTATAGAATCCTCACTGACCAGATAATGAAGCATTCTAACTCAAAAAACAGATTTCTTTTCTCAACTTCAAAGTTCATTAACTTCAATCAATAAAACAAACCATTTAAAGATCAACTACACACAATAAGCACCGACCATTACATTCCAATAAGGGCAATCAGTATTTTATCTCACTTCCATCAAAGCACTATAGAATACATGTGTAAGAAGATAATTAACAGTCGCACAATTCACACCATAATCTTCGAGCATACTATCTTACACGAAGACAAAACTTTAGACACTCAAAAATTTCAATATGTCACATATTAAGGGAAGAATATTATTTAAATACATGACCAAAACATATGTACCGAGTTAAAAAAAAAAAATAGAGGGCTTACCAGCCTCAGCAGGAGGGAGGGGCTTGGAAGGAAGCTTAGCCGCCTTAGGCTGAGCTAAGGGCTGTTGCTTGGCTTGAGACGTAGGCTGAGTCGGAGCTTTCTTCGTAACCACGACTTTCTTCTGAGCAGCAAGCAGTAGCGATGGATCCTCAGCATCATCATCACCCAACAAATCAAAAGGGTTCATAGTCGCCATTTCTTGTATACACTCAACAAAGACACAAAAGTTTCCCAATTTTCAAACAACTCACCACCCAAAAAAGGCGACCACGAAACCCTAGCTTATCAAAATCTCATCCATGGATGTGTTTTGCTAGTGACCGAGCATAGATCTGTAAAAAACTAAAACTACAAATGTCAGAACGCGAAATAAATGAAGCAAGAAAGTGAAAAAGAGAGAGAGAGAGAGAGAGAGAGAAACCCTAGCCGCAACAAGAGCAGAGAGTGAGACCGAACCGGATGCGTTTAATTTATTGCCCTTTTTTGTTGCTCCAAGGAGCTCGTGTAGATTGTCTTATTTTATTCAAGGAAGTTAAAGGTTCTTTCAATTATTTTTCGTCCTCGTGTTTATCCTATTTACCGATATGCCATGTTACAAGGGTTTTGTTTGAGCTATCTCCTTTAAAGGATGGATTCGAGACCACGAGGCTTGACAGTGGCCGTTGATTTCGAGGTTTCATTTTTTTTAGAGTTCCGATGGTGGCGGCGGCTTTGTTGTAAACTCAAAGAAGTCCCCACGTGGAAACGGTGGGTGATGTGACGGATTATATTCCATTGTTGGCTAAAAATTTACAGTGATTTTGGGTTTAACCATAAACATTTTACAGTGAAAGGTATCTTCTTTGTCTGTTCTCTTTTCAAGGTAAATTTTTGAAATTTACTTTCTCTTCTTGTACACACGGTCTTATTACATTGATATTCAGAAGTCTTTAACCAATCAAAACGAACGAATGAGGTCTCAAAAAAGAGTCAAATTAGGTATAAAATTAAAACAATTTTCAGATGGTATAAATTAAAACCTGAAAAAATGAGGGACATGCTTTCTTTACTTTTTGAGGTGAAAGGAGTTGGAAGTCTTTCTCCAATCAATTAGAAAGTTGCATAGTGTATACAATATGTTACATATGAAAAAATATATAATATAAATATAAAATTAATAAGATATAATAGTTATAAGGAGGTGTATGTGTTTCTGTTATGAATCTTAGCCGCATGTTAGTGAGTGCTTTACATCACTGGAATACACAGGAGTAGGATTCCATTGGATTTTGACCAAATTGGAGCAATCTTATTCGCATTAAAGTCCAACTCGAAACTGAATTAAAACACCATCTCAGTTCAAATTCAATCTTATTTTAGATTCAATTTAAACTTAAATATTCAAATCAATTCAATCACAACTCATTTTCATTATTAAAAAAAAAAAAAAACCAACCAATCTTTGACTCAAAATCAGCTTATTCAACTAGAGCACCAATCATTCAGATTAAATTTAACTCTAAACATGAGCATATTTGATCACTAAAATACACAATAGGAATAAGATATGATCTAAAGCAAACCGAAACAAAACTCAACTCAATATTAATTCATATTAAAAAACCAACTCAATTTATTTGAATTTAAGGGTCAATTTGAGATCAGTGATCTTAGACTCACTTGATTCGAAATCAAATAGGGAAATATAGTTACTTCCATTTTCCAAGTGGCGTCCGGTCAAAAAATCAAGAAAATGGCATAGGGGTTGGAAAAGCACATCCTTATTTTCTATCAATAAAATATTTATTAAATAAATATTTATATAAAAAAAAATCCAAACACCAACCCACAGGCAAAAATTGCAAAATTTTTACACCTAACTAGTGGTGATCTAAAGTTTATTAAGTTGCCATATAAAACTCAAAACCCAGGCAAAAGCGATAGATCTGCTATGCCTCTAGGAAGGTCTGCAATTTTTCTTAGCAGCGCAAGTCTGTTCTTTCTGATCCTTTCATCCTCCTGCAGATGGGTAATCCACAAACAACATTTCTTAGCACTACATCAAATACAAATAAAAAGTTGCAAAAATATATAAATTTGTTTTATTGTCGGTAAAAATTTAGTTATTGAACTATCAAATGGTAACTTATAAGACAACAATACACCATAATGTAACAATGACATATAAACATAAATACAAATGTTGATTTGATTCATTATGTTCAACTATATAAACTAAATAAATTAATTTCAATTCCTTTTGAATCATTCAGACTTGAGTTAGACTAGTTATAAAACATCCATTTTTACTGATTACCATTTAAATGAATTGCAAAGAAGACATACCACCATTACAAAGACATTATTAAAAAAATCTTCAAGTGGCTGTACTAGCTGTGAAGATACATCCACAAAATCATCGATCTCAATATCTGTGGGAGATGAGAAATGATTTTTTTCGTAAAAAAAAAAAAAAAAAAAAAATGTTATCACAAAAGATCAAAACCGGAAAAATTATTAGCACTTACTTGGATCAACTTTGTTTTTGACTGATAAGAAAGCACTCCATAAACTTCTCTCTTCAGCCATCTCAAATGCAGATTCATCCACCTAAAAAGAATAATACACAGCAACAAACCATATGCTAAAACTAATTCAAATTCAAAAATATATAAAACGGAAATTCTAAGGAAAAATTAACATAACTATTGAGAACATAATCTCTAACATTTGACGCATATAATTTGATTACCCATTTACACCAACTCTAAAATTTCTATTCAAGAAAAAAATACCTCCAAAGCACGGTCAACATCCTTTCCACGTACAATTCTTGTTGGACGTGAATATGCTTGGACCACCTTTGGGAAAAGCTCACCTCTTGATAAGGCTTCCATCTTGAAGCAATAATTTATGAGCACACAATAAATTAGTAACACCAAAGATTTTACTTACAGTATTTTCAACATGATTGAGACTGCATCCAATATGAAATATCCAAGGAGCATTAATTAAGCATTGTAGATCTAGCCACAACCATCCAAAAGAGTTTTGATCAAATGGTCAAGAAATTGCGCAAAAATATTGTCATTGATTCTTTACGTCTAAATATTTTGCCAACAATAACACCCACAATATTGCCACAGACACCAATAAAAAGTACCTGAATGAGAAATGTATTCACTTACTTTATATGCTGTCTTCGCAGCTAAACAAGGTACGTTTGCACGCTCTGCAATGACAGAACGAACTACCTCTGCACTAATGCCCTTATCAATCTACAACCAAAATGCAGCCACATGCATAAATTCATATCGTGAGTATCTTAGAATAATGCAGCATGGTCATGGTAAAATTACTAGAAATAAATGACAATCTTCAGGTTAAATAAGTCATCTCATATGGAAATAATTAATACAACAAACAATACATATTTAACATACACACATGCATCAGTGAAGGAAGAAATCAGACACCAGAATACAGTTGGTGTTGGTCCAACAATTTTTTCTAATACTTTCTTTTGCCACAGGTTTTAGAAGAAATTAAATTACTATTTTATGTACTGAAGTATTGATTTCAGTTTAGTTCATTATTATTTTTGCTTGTACTGTTTCTATCAGGTAGGCACTTATCTTCATAATACATCAAACTAAAGCATCATGGAATTCAACTTTTGTAAATGTTGAAATGATATTATGTCAACCAACACCATTCCTTCTTTATAAATCAAAGAACAATTTTACCATTTTATTGTGAATAAAATATGCAGATGATAAATGCAACTGAGAAAAGAACATAAATGATAAGACAACTATGAATACCAGAAATTGCTCTAATCTTCGAGTAACAAACTGATGTACCTGAAAATAGAAAAAAATAAAACAAAATAAAATTTTGATATCCAATCCTATAAACAAAAAACAAACACATAAGAGAAAGGGAGGGAACACATCTATATGGAAAACTCCAGAATATCAAAATTTGAAGACCAATCCTATAAACAAACAACAAACACATAAGAGAGAGGACATGTCAATATACAAAAACATCAAAATTTTGGTTAACAGGAGGTAAATTATTACATCAGTAACCAAAGTATCAGAAAACACTTTGGAGAAAGTATTCTTGCCACCCAAATGGGTAAGTTTAGATGAACAAAACTAAAAAATGGTAAAAGAAGGACACAGATTGTGACATGGCTATATTTAAAAACTCCATAAAATCAAGATGTTTATATACTTCTCAACCATGATGTCTACATTTAATGATTGTTGTGCTTAGAACAGAGGTGTCAGGCTTTCATACATCACATATGGTTCTGGCATCTACTTTAATTGATTGGACCACAGCAGCAAGTCTTAAAGCACGTTCCAGATCCAGATTTTTATCCTTTTCAACCATAATTTGAACCTATAACAAACAGAAGCATATTATGTTAATGCTAAAATAACTAGTTGAGCATCAAAGCATTAACTTAATCATTTACTTACTAGGCCATATGAGATTCTTCGCAGGCCAAATGGGTCATTAGTCGAACTAGGCTGACAACCAGCAGCAAATAAGCCAACAAGGCTATCCAACCTGCAACATAACAGATCAACTAGTCATTCTAAAAGGAAGAATTTTCTAGTTCTACAAATTTATATCATATGAAAAATGTCAATTGAAATTAATCAACATGGCATTCAATCATTACATAACAGTGTGGCATGAAATAGACTCGCAATGAACAGAAAATTATACTAGAACTTAAACTTTCACCTATCAGCAGTTGCCAAAACTATCCCCACATCAGTTTGTGGAAGCACATCTCCAGAAAATCTAGGGAGGGTAATTTCAAATAAAGCCTCTGCAACCTGCCCATTGTAAAACCCAAAAAAAAAAAGGATAAATCTCACAAAAATATAATAATAATAAAGAAAGAAAGAAAATGTGTACATAAACATAATGATATTAAGCACCACGCAGAGAAACTAATAACATCATAATGATTGAACGAAAAGAGGGATTGTTTTATTGGTCAGACAAAAAGGAATTATTCTATTAAATTTGACAATAAGACAACCTGGTCTGGATACCCATCTCTAAGTGCATAATGACGTGCCATTATGCCTGACAGAGAAGTGAACTCCGTAACAACAGCAGTTGCAAGATCTGACATTGCAAGTGATGCAGCATCTTGAACGGTCTGAAGCATTTCTTCCTTCATTCCCAGATCAACACTTAGATTGGTAACCATATTTTTGACGCGCATCATCTTGTCCAGCATAGTACCAAGCTTCTCCTGTTTTCTCAAATTATCAAACATAATAGAAGCCCAACCAATAACCAACCTTCAGAAATAACATTGGACTTCTAAACTTAAGAATTAAACAAAAGATATACGAATGTTTTTCTTCACTCTTCACCCTAGATACATGACAAATTAAAAAAAAAAAAAGAAAACTTACATGAAAAAGAATCCCTTTCAGTTGACTTCGAAATTCTGCAAATTTTTTACGTGTATCCATCTCATAGAAAAACTTAGCATCTTCATAGCGAGCTCTGCCCTCCAAAAAAAAAGGTATGGTTGACTCCTTGTCAATGTCTAAAATAGCCTATATATAGAAAGAAAAATATCTGCAGAAGTATGAAAGGAAAAGATATATCCAACCTCAGTACCGCTTCATTTCCTTTCCTTACTACCATCTCATCGATTGCTCCATTGGCGACCTAGAAGGAAATCAGCATCATATGATGTTATTGCCTCCTCCGAGACAGGAATAAGGGTGTCTTTGTTTTTGCAACTTTTATTTCAAATCTAAATAGATATAATTAATTGGGTTGCCAGTTTTTGGCATTACCACTTATTTTCAGGAAAAAAAAAAGTCTAGATACCAAAAGTTAATTTCATAACTAAACTCACAGCAATAAAGTATGGCATCAGCCTCCCCTTATCATCGGTCAAGGCAAAGTACTTCTGGTGTTTCTGCATTACCTGCATGGTTAGTCTATAGAGTTAGATATGATGAAAATTAATGACATTATAACATCCATATTTCCAATTGCATTCTTGCTAAAATATGTGCTAAGATAGAAGCCAATATCAAATAATAGTTACTGGCTTGATAATAACATTAATGAGAAATCAGCTGAAGCAGTTTCCCAGACGACAGATGGGGCAAATTATCAAAAATACTGATAGATTAATTAGCTGCCAAGGACATGAACTTATTATACTAGCATAGATATTCTATAGTGACTTTGGAAGATCAAACTCTAGCTTCCCAAACAATAGCTTATCTAGAAAAAGTCACAATACAAATGTCATTCAGAAATAAAAGCATCAACATCTAGTGAAAGACAAATCAATCAACTTTTATACTTTGAGCAAAATTGTAATTAAGACCTCATAAGTCGAAAGCTTACCATGGTTAAAAGATCTTCTGGAAGCTCTAAGAAGGACTCTTTGAACTTCCCCAGAATTGGAACAGGTGCCTCAACAAGATTTACAACCTAATATGTTTCATGGAAAGTATTTAGGATCAAGTTTTCCATAACATAAATCACCAATGAGAACATCAATGTCACCTCGTTAAGTAAGCTTTGCTGAACAGTGATGTGGCCATTGACACTTTTTGCTAAAGCATTAGAAAGCTGCAAAATTGTTTTCTTCCGATCCTGCAAAGACAAGTAAATTACCAAGTCAAGAAGCACAGACATTAATTGAAATGGAAGGTTCCAGAAAGAAATCGGAAAGTAAAATTACTTCATAATACCTCAATTTCAATACTAATTCCAGCATTCCTCATTACATCCAAATAAGATTCTGCACTATCTACCTGTGAAATGTCACAAAAAAGTATCTAAAAATCCCATCCAAAAAATAAAAAAAGGATTCACTACATAAATATATAAAGAATCAGAGATTGTGGCACATATTAAAAGCAATATTTGAAAAAAAAAATTGTCTTCTCTTTTTGGGTTCCTCCATAGTGGTCTGATGTTTGTGGGTTGGCAAGAAGACCTTCTTAAAACCTAGACCATAATGCCCATAACATCATTTTTTCTTCATCTTTATCTTTTATCCAAATAAAAGAACTAGATTTCATAAATTATTACCTGGTCAATCATAGGGGAATAATATGTGTTTAACTTTATATTAATTATTTGAATACACATCCATTAAACTTGGCCACAATATAATTATTATTCTAAGCATTCAAATTGCCCTTCGGAGTCAAACCATTATAGAAACCCAAAACTCAAATAGTTTCTACTCATACCGTAACAGTGGCAGCAGGAGTATTACGAAGACCATAAGATAGGTTTCCGCTGCATTGCAAATTGGAAATTAGTGAGTAGAAAGTACAATGTTGTACAAAGGAGCAGACAGAAGGGGATTTGGAGACAAAGAATCAACAGCTAACTTATTGAAGGTGTATTATGCTAAATTACCAATGAAAAAAAATTAAGCTCACCATAAGCATAGTAAGCAGTTAACAGTGGCTGAAAATTTAAAAAAATAATCATAATGATGCATAAGTAAAAAACTTAAGCCAAGGACAAGTTTTTCAAGTTAAAATTATCAAATAAATATCCTGAAAACA
Source organism: Anacardium occidentale (assembly GCA_026122585.1). Lineage (NCBI taxonomy): Eukaryota > Viridiplantae > Streptophyta > Magnoliopsida > Sapindales > Anacardiaceae > Anacardium > Anacardium occidentale. Next base: position 282,985 of record JAJEJH010000042.1, read on the forward strand.
GAGTTTTATGAATTTTCCAAAAAAGAAAGATTCTCAAAATTCCTTGAAAAATGAAAGTGACAAAAGCACATTTTTCCCTATACAGAATCTCACCTCAAAATCATAGTCACCGAACTAGTATGAAGCATCAAAATTATGAAAGATGTTTTGATATCTAATTCAACAAATCAGCCAATATCCAGTCATCCAAATAACACTCATCATTAGGGAACCATTTCTATGCATGCATATTCCTGAAAATCTTCAAGAAAAAAACTATGGCAAAATTGGTCCAAATAAACCAAGCCAAGTCACTACAGTAGAGATGAGAACACTTGATAATTGTTACCTCAAAATTCCTGCAAACATAATCGGAACAACAGCATCTCCATGGAGGGCCATAATCCAACGAATAGGTCTGCTGAACATGACCTGCATAATAGCAAGGAAACACTTAACCAGTCTAATAATAAACCCATTCCAGATGTTTCAGTCCACAGAAACACAACCAAAGAAATTCCATAATATACCTCAGAATTCCAACGCATTGACTTCGGGAATGATATTTTACCAATGATACCAGGCACGTCTTCAGATAAAACCTAACATGCCACAGTAAAAAAATGACATTAGAACCAAAGAAATTTTACATACCATATACATGGTTGAGATCAACATCCCCACTTTTAATGTAAAAATTGTTCCAAGGGGTGTTTGATCCTACGTCATGAATACCTTTGTTAAAAACTAAAATTAAAAACACAAAAATCAATAAAAAAGTTAGCATAGAACCTCCAAAGCAAGTCGTGCAGACTCCTTCACATGAGCATAAATATACTCTGTTTTCCCTACAATAAGGACACACGCTCTTAAGAATAGGAGATGTTTGAATTTCCTAACAGTTGGCACCATTAAAACAAATAGGACCTCCACATACATGTTTAATTATGACAAATTAAAGCACTAAATTGTCATATCAAAATTATATAACAGTCCAAGTACACTAACACCCACCATCGAATTTTGTGAACACTGAATCCAATGGAACAGCATATCTGCGACAGAACCCCTCAGCAGCCTGGAAGCAAATAGTAATTATAATATTATGGAGTCATTCATACTCTCTGTCAGATTACATTAATGAAAAGTTAAACCTCTACCGCCATACAAGCATGAAAAATCAGCCAATTCTAGACAAGGTAGTGCGGCGAAAATTATAAGAACTTGGAAGCTAAAACACAGATGTGAACATAGAAATAGTAAAGAGAAAAAATTCGATGAGTAAAAAACACATGTAGCATAAAAGTTCCAAATGCAGTCACAGCCATCTACAAGTACCACCGTTGTCTAATCCAACTATCTTTAACAAAAAATCAAACCTATTAATAATGCTAAGAAACTTTCAAGGAAAAATAAAATAGAATGCAAGGCCAAAAAACCTTTGTAGGATTTCCATGGTCATCAAAGGCTTTTGAAAGAGGAGGTCCTCGAACCTCAATCTCATTCTCAACTTGATTCTTGCAAAGACTCTCAACACAAACCTGAAAGTGACATAATATATAAGGCTCAAGCATCACTGCTGTGTACAATGTAAAAAAAGAAGGAATTGTCATAAAGTTGAAGAACAAGATATAAACAAGAAATTGTTAACAAGTATAAACAGAGTAATGATAATAGCTGTACCACTAGTCTTCGAGGTGTACCAAAAGCCTGCACTGCTCCATGGCTCAATCTTTGTTTATTTAGTAATTGTAATACTAAATCTTTAAGCTGCAGATGACATTAAATAAGACTTGATTGAGGAGTATCTAACCCCAAAATAAAAGATCAAAGGCATCGAGAAAACAATAAGCAGTAGAACATCACGATTACAACTAAAACTGAATATGAAGCCAATTGGCAATTCTAATTTGATGACCACCATCAAAGGGAATACCATGAAGCAAAGCATAGTGTGTAGGTATTAGAAAAACAAAAAGATTCATTAAAGAAGAAACAATACTTGCTCGCTTGCATTAACAACATCTTGAGGTGGCATCTCTTCAGTCCCGATTTCAAGTACAAATGACCTTGGATCATCATGCACCTGTGAAAAAGAGAAAATCTTAACTTGCAAGATGCTAAGAATGGGGGTACAATTTAACCAAAACATAAAACACAACAGCTCTGTATGTCCAAAAAGACATTCAAAAGCCACAGGAAATCTTTAATCAACAGTTCAAGAGAACAAGTATTGAAAGAAAATACGTCAAACAGGCACTGAAGCCAACCTTTTCGATTGCTGCCTCCAAATATTCTTTAGGGCATACAAGATTGACAGGTTCAGAAACAATACCCAGCGGATGCCCAAGGGACTCCCTTGTCTTTAACCAAAGTTGTGCACATTGACGAGCTAAACTGATTAATAAACATAAACACGAAGAGAGAATATTAATTATTTTGACAAAGAGAAAATATGTTTCATAGTCCTTGGATTTATTCAAATCCAAGGAAGAACTGCAACTTGATTTCATATTTCTGATTTTTTACATAAGTGTTCTATCTCGCACAGGCAATTTCCGTCCAGAGATAAGTCACAAAAGTAAACTCACCTACGCATTCGACCAAAATAACGAGCACGTTCAGTTACTCCAACAAAGCCTCTAGAGTCTAGGATATTAAAAGCATGAGAAGTCTTCAAAAGCTGATCATACCTAGCATCATTTGAGCAAACGTTAACTTACAGCTAAAAGGTAAAATAAAGACAGTATATATAAGCAGGAAAATTATCAAAGTTAGTTAAACATACGCAGGGATTGGAAGGCCTGAAGCAATTAATGACCGAGCTTCTTCCTCAAAAAAATCAAAGTGTTTCTGAACATGAAGAACACTGGCATGCTCTAAATAATACGCACTCATTTCCTTCCTGACAGATATCAAAAAGGTAAATAATCGAGAAGAAACTTTACAAGTATAGCAAAAAGACAGGATATAGAAGAAGTATATCTCCACAAGAATGGACACAAGACCAAAAATCACAACACATCACATCCCAAATCTTCTCCTCATACTGATGAACAATGAACATTTGCTCAAATAGGTTCATTATCTATGATGTGATAAAACAATGAAAAGGCGGAGGAAGAGAAGCAGTAATAAAAAATTAAATGAAATTCCCCCTTCTACAAATTTTAGAAGAGAGAAGTAATGAATAACCTTCAAAATGGAAACAACCTAAACTTAATCATTTTTTTCCACTGGATCGGATTGCCATATCTTTTACTGTAAAGAAACGGAGAGATAGAAGAAAAAGACAATCTCGACCTAATGATTTAAGGGATGAATATGCGTAAACAATTATTGAAAACTAGCAAACAACATAGTAATAATTAAATCAAATATTAATTCAAAAAGAAAAAACACTAAAATCCAATCAAACAATTGTTCATTTACTCATTTTCCAAGAACAGCTCCCCATATGTAATTCCATCAGCATACTGAATTTTCTTAAAATGGTCAACTCCCTGTAATTTGTTCCAGAAAATTAGGTAAACTTATAAAAATGACTAGAAAAAAAAAAAAAAAATCATAATTTTAAGCAACCTGAAGCAGCATGAGGATACGCTCAAGACCATATGTAATCTCTACAGATATTGGTGATAACTGAAGACTGCCAGCCTGCAAGTGAGATTGAACAAGAATAGAACTCATTAACCAAAAACTTAGAAATTTTATAGAGCACTATAATGTGTGCGTGTGAGCCATAATTTTCAACATAACAAAAAGAACCTGCTGGAAGTAGGTAAATTGTGTGATTTCCATCCCATCCATCCAGATTTCCCAGCCCAAACCCCACGCACCAAGGACCTGTTCAAGAAAAAGGAGAGGGGTAATCACTCGATATTAAATCATAACATTGAAATAATAGTTTTCTTAAACTCCAAACTGAAAGGATACAGGACATTCAGCCCAAGACAAAAAAGTTTGACCTAAGTGAACTTCTTTAAAAAAGGAAAAAAGCACAATATTTCATGAGAGAGAATTTTTTTAATCCAACAGCATGAAATAATATGATACCGGGCTCTCCCAGTTGTCCTCGACAAAACGAATATCATGTTTCCCAACATCAATACCTATCAAATAAATGAACAACAATTGAGGTAAGCTAGGTTTTGAAGTAAACATAAAACAAATGATCAAAAACAAGTACAGATAAGATGTGTACATATTGTGGCCGAAATAAAATAATTAATAAACAAATGCACTTTTTGCCCCAGCAAGATGATCAGCCATGCTTTGTTTAATAACAAAAACATGTTTCATCAGTCAAAATTTGTGGTGATTCTGAGAAATAATGCAATGAGGATCAAACACCAAGATAACAACTACAATATAAAATAATTGAAATCCTAAACACTTAAACAATCACCATTTATAAGCTTCAGTGAAGACAGTGGATACGTGCCCAGACAGGATACATAAAACGTCAATAAATAACAAAAATATATGTACTTATAATAAGTACTCAAACCAAATAATATGCTCATGAAGTTTAAGAAATGACTCAAAGATCAGAAACAGGTAACATAAATATGCAAAAAGATTACCAGTAAATTCTTTTAAGCATCTAAAGATAATTACCATATATCATGAATTAAATTTAACTTAAAAATGAAGAAGGAAAGTCAGCCAGCCCAGTACCTAAAGCTGATAGGCTACGAATAAAGAGGTCTTGTGAGTTTCCAGGATCAGGCTTTAATATAACCTGAAATTAAAATAAAATGAACAAAAGAATATAACAAAAAGAAAAAAAAATTACACATAAGAGAGAAACTCATCCACAAGAAGTACATTAAATCAAACTACACCTGGAATTGAGTGTGACGTTGGAGCCTGTTTGGGTTTTCTCCATACCGACTATCATCTGGACGAACACTAGGCTCCACATACCTTGCGTCCAAGAAAGTTCATATTAGGCTTCTATTTCACATCAAAACAATGCTGCCACAAGTGCATTAGAGCGAAATTAACAAACTTACATTCCAAGTCATACTTACGCGACATTCCATGGTTCGGGACCAAGAACCCTTAAATATGTCAGTGGATTCATCGTCCCAGCCCCAACCTGCTCAACATGACCAAAATACACGCTACTAATTTGATGCAAATTTTAATGGATTTAAGATAAAGCTAACTCGTTTTAACAAAATTTTCACATATCAGTGTCAAAACAGAAAAGATAACTATTATTATAATAATTTATACAAGAAAACGCAAGAAAAAATTTAAAGTAACACGTACAAAAAAAAATCACAATAAATTACCTCCGTATTGCTACATTGCATTACAGCACAGCCAACCGAAGCCCAATATTCCTGCAAAATAAAATTAAAAAAAAAAAAAGAGTAAATGATCAAGAAACAGAAACACAATCAAGAAAACAAGATTCAATAGCCAATAACCAATAAACAAACATTGAGGTTGAGTAAAATGACCTGGAGCCTTTGAATGGCTTGTTGAAAAGTAAGAACAGGCGCTTTTTGTGCCTCGCTGTTTGAGCTAGTCGACGGAACGGCTGAAGTGCTACTAACGGCAGAGGTTCTGTAAAAGAAACGATTACTCAGTGGCGCCTTGCATAGCCGGTTAGGGTTTGGTTTGCCGGGGCGGAGGAGATAAAAGTGAGCAGAGTATGGCTTGAGAAAGGAAATGACAAGAGGAAGCGCAAGAATTGCCATGGCAATTGCGAGGCTTGGAACGAGGGTTAGGCTCTAGCTCTTGTACGACTAGCGTAGAGTTTATATAGAAAGCAAAGCGGTTAAACGGTAAAAGTAAAACCGTTTACGAATCCACCATTTTGAATTCACCGCGTTGAAGTGAACGTTAATTTTATTAGATGAAATTACAGTAAAACCTCTGTATTCTATTGTGTTATGACTGAACTGCCTACAATTAAGATAATCCTATTTCATAATAAGTAAATACTACCGTAAATATATATTATTATGAAAGTTATTCCGCATACACTATTAACTAGCCTGGTAAATTCTGGATTCATAAATAATTATCATTTTTACTTTATAGTAATAGAAAAATATTGAAATATAATTTTAAGCATCAAGGGGGGATAATTCCATGCATGCGGGTGGGCATGTTGGACGGTTGCAAGTTTAATCGGAAATGTGGATGAGTGTAAAATCATCACAGTAAAGTTTAGGGTTCATTATTATTTTAAGTGAAAGTGAAAACATTTTTTTCCTGAAAAATTAGCAAGGGAATAAAAATCACAAATTTAAGATTATCTCATCAATTTTATAGTGCCTACAATGGATGTGTTAATTAGATTAACCATATATTATTTGTTCAGTTAGATTGGTAGTAAATGATTTACACTTAATAATTCGTATCATTTAAGTCGTGTAATTCATATTTCAAATCAAATTTTCAATCATAATTCAATTTCAATTATATCATTTTAAAATCTCTTAATCTTAATCCAATCTAAAACGTAAAATTGATAACGACAATGACTCTATTCTCACATCTATTTTCAAGATTTGAATGTTTATAACTTTAATGGATAATTCAATAAAACGAACTTGACTATTATTTTTTTTTTTTTTTTAATATTATGAATAAAATTTCATTCATTACATTTTTATCATCGATATCTTAACAGTGATAAAATCTTTAAATTGATGATTTAACAAAATTTGTACACATTTAATCAATTTTCACATATCAAAAAATTGTATGTGTATGACCACAATCCACTCATACGTGCAAAATTGTTGGGACAAGAAACAACCAACTGTTTGTGGTTGTTGGTGGAACTATTTTTTAACTTATAAAATAACGTTTATGTTATATATGATTTTATTTTATTTTTTTAGGCAAAATTATTATTTTGAATTTTAGTAGCATTATTTAAAAAGTAAAAAAAAAAAAAACGAGTTGTTTATGTCTGTTTGAGGTGTTGACTAGAATTTACATAATTACAATAATTGGATAGTAAATTTTTTAACTTATAAAAGAATGTTTAAATGTTCTATATAAAGTATTATTTCATTTTAAAATTTGTTGGATGAAATTATTATTTTAACTTTAGTAGGCCAAAGAACTATTTCCCACCCATAGTTTGAGGCAGGGACAAAGTCCCACCCGCTTAAGTTTAAAAGTCTAGTCTCCCTGTAACATCCCAGGTTCGGGGTCAGTTTGTGGTTTCTGAGTTTTCTAGGATTGTGAGAAAGTTTTGGGGTGAAAGAGAGGTTTTTGTTGAGTTTGAGGGCTTGTGCATGGATCCGTTTGGGTGGATTAGCATGCGAGCGCGGAAAAATGGCATTTTTGTAATTTTCCCGGGATGCACGACCGTGCGTGGTAGATGCACGCCCGTGCATGAGCATTTTTCCAGCTGTCTTGAGTTTAAGTTGATCTTATCCATTTCCAAACTCATTTTCACCCAAAGTTTGGCTTTGATTTTCAGAGAATCTCAACCCTAGAGGTGGTGATCAGCTTCCAGGAGCTTCCAATCCAGCTTGAGTCTTTGTTTTCTTGAGAGAGAAAGCATGTCAAAAGGTAGGTGCTTCCTTCCTCTTTCCCTTGCGGTTTTGATTATGTTTGATGCTTGCTTTATGCATGAGTTGTGTTTCCAGCATGCTTGTGATGTTCTCCTTGTATGTTGATGATGGTTTGAGATGATTATGATGATGATTGATGTTTATATGCATGTGATGAGTGAGAATATATGTTTATATATGTTTATGCCATGGGTTGGATGTCGGCTTGAGATTTGAAGTTGCTGGAAGTATTATGATGCTTATTTGAAGTGCTTGGTATGTGGAATATGTTTAATTTGAGCTTGGTATGCGATTGTGGCCGGAATCGTGTTGATTCCAGGTGGTCATGGAGGCGTAGAGCAGGACGCACGCCCGTGCTGTAGGACCCGCCACCACGAGTACCCCTCTACTGCTGAAAACTATGGGGAGCTTCTATTAATAATCTGAAAATCCGGGTACCCGCGACGGGAATCCTACGAAAATAAACGAAACTGAAACTATACAATTCTGCACATGCGGAAGCTGAAATATATACATCGACTGAATTATACATATTGTTCTGTACAATGGGCCCATTGGCCTTTTTTCATACATACATACTGTCTTTGTACATCTGGATACAAAAGTATTTACAAATTGACCACACAGGTCCAAAACTGAAAACTGTACAACTACGATCGGGGTGTGTGTACGTGCCCTCTCCGTCAGCCTCGATCCACCCGCTCCTCGAACCCTGTAGGACCCGCCGCCCCGAGTACCCCTGCTGCTGAAGAAACTGATCTTTTTATTTAATAAACTGGAAATCGGGTACCCGAGACGGGAATCCTACGGAAAAGAAAAATCCTGCTGAACTAAATACATAAGCGGAAGCTGAAATTTAAACTAAACTGTACAATGAGCCCATCTGGCTTTTCTATATATATATGTAACTGTTCTGTACATCATTCTTTATATCTGAGAATGTACAAAAATATACAAGACCTCACAGGTCCAAAACTGAAAGAAAATACATGTACATGCTGAAAATGGTGTGTGTGGGTCCTCTCTCGCGAACCCCAGTCCACCCGCTCCTCGCCAGCAGCAAACTGACCTGAAAATGAAGGAAAGAGGAAAAGGATGAGTGATGAAAATCACCCAGTAAGCATTTCCTACTTCCCTCAACCCAAACAAGCACAAACAAGGGCACATATAACTAATCTCGGCCCTATCATACATCTATGCGCTTGCGGGTGCTGAATCTGCTTAACTGTTTATCTGTTACTCATTATTAATTCATTATTGAAATGAATGTCATGACATGATAGCTGAAATCTGAATATGCATGCATGCAAATCTCTATCTGTACCCAAAGGTACCTGCTGTACTGATCAGACTGGGTGAAACACAGGGATTCGGCATCCTGGCCAAGTGGGCTGAACATTCTAGCTACTGGCTAGAATCTGCTGAATACTGAAATACTACTGCTGAGCTGACTGACTGGTGTCAGAAAGCTGGGTCCCACAGATGCCCCCTCGAGTTCACCCCAAAGCTGAAACCCATACATTGGGTTCTGACTGCTGAAATCTACTGAATTCGGATCCCTGGATCCTCATTCAGGCTACATGCTATGCTATGAATGCATATGCTGCATTTATTCGCTGTTATCTGGAATATCTGATGATTATTAGCCCTTGGATGGATTACCAAACCTTAATAAATCATTTCTGCCTCTTTCTGGAAAATAATGCTGGAGCACGGGCGTGCAAAGCAAACGCACGGGCGTGCAAGAGACACACACGGCCGTGCTAGGCACGGGCACACGGGCGTGTGCCCAGACACACGGGACCGTGCGTCGGTCGTGTGCCTGGCCGTGCTGCTCTCGGGAATCTGATGGCCAAAACAAGCAAAAGAAGGACACACGACCGTGTCCCTCAGGACACACGGGCGTGTGCCCTGCATTCCTGGTCGTGTGCCTCAGCATGCACACGGGCGTGCGCTCGCAAAACCAAAGGCACACGGGCGTGCGTCTGCGGACACACGGTCGTGCACCTGGGTTTGCAGCAGCAGCCTTCATCTGGAAATGCAGGAAACCAACCCAAATCTCATCCAATCTGAAATTAAACACAAACATACATCCAAGGCACTTCAATAAACTCATACACATCATCAATTTCATCTTCCATCCAATTCTACTGAATTCACCATGGCCACTCAAGCTTTCTCTCACAACACACACACACAAACAAAGCATGCATGTATTTGGGTGGAAAGCAAGCATCTGAATCATCATCTCATCGCATATAAGCAACCAAACAAGCTGGAAATACAAACATACATTTCCAAGCATCATCAAGCATCACACAGCAAGCTGGGAAACTCTGGAAGAAGTAAGAAACACTTACCTCTTGACATAGCTGCTGGAATTCTAATCCAAACTAATCTCTCTGATCTCTTGCTGGATTGGGAGCTGCTGGAAACTGGATTTCTCGCCTAGGGCTGAGAGCTGCTGAAACAAAGAAGAGAGAAGCTGAAACTGGATGAGAAATGAAATAACTCTCGTCTCTCACTCTTTTCTACCCACCTGCACGGGCGTGCAGGGAAAAGTGCACGGGAGTGCACCAAGGGAAAATGAAAGAAACTCATTTCCCGCGCTTCGCATGATTAAAACATCCCTAAATGCATCATACGAAGGTCACACAGCTCTGAAAAACTTCTATCTTACCCCTGAACTCTTCTAGACCCCCAATCTATCTCTGAATTCTATTTCTAACCTCAAAACTCTACCCCTAAGGGCTTTCTAAAATCTAGGATGCTGCAAACCCAGCACGGACCACCTGAAAATGATGGAAGAAGGAGGGAGGATGAGTGATAAAGATCACCCAGTAAGCACTCCTTACTTCCCTCAATACCCAAGCAAGCACAAACAATCATATAAATCAAACATATCTGGGCCTCGGCCCTAATCATACATCTATGCGCTTGCTGGAATCTGGAAACTGTTATCTGAATCTCATTCTCATTATGTACTGATATCATTATTATTTATCTGAATACCTCTCTGTACCCTCGGTACCTGCTGTGCTGATCAGACTGGTGAACACAGGGATTCGGCATCTTGGCCATGTGGGCTAAACAGTCTAGCTACTGGCTAGAAAGTTGAATCTGAATACCGCTGTACGATCTGACTGGTGTCAGAAGGCTGAAACTGAAATGCTACATTCTGACTGGTGTCAGAAAACTGAATCTGAAATACTGCTAAGCGTTCTGACTGGTGTCAGAAGGCTGGATCCCACAGATGCCCCCTCGTGTTCCACCTATACTCTTACCCGTACATCGGGTTCTGAATACTGAAAACTACTGAATTCGGATCCCCTGATCCTCTCTGAAACTACATGTCATGTCATGATATGCACATGCAGTTTATTATCTGAATACAGACTCATCTGATGCTTATCTGAAGTAATTTAACCATTTATCTGAGTTCTCATGCTTAATAAATCAATAATTAATCATTTTTCTGAAAATCTGCTGATGCACGGGCTTGCATCAAAGTGCACGGGCGTGATCCAGGATGTACGGGGTCGTGCTCTGGTCGTGCGCCTGACCGTGCACGTTACTGGAATTTTCTGGAATTTCTCACTGAAAGCGCATGCACGGGCGTGCGTATGCGAACACACGGGCGTGCATGGGCATTTTCTGACCGTGCACACGGGCGTGCATCTGGAAAAACAAAGACTCACGGCCGTGCCATACTGGCACACGGTCGTGCGTCTGGTTCTTCAACAAAGCACCGCCTAGAAAATGCACAAAGCTCATGCCATTTCACAATCAATTGCAATAACACTTCAAATATGCATTCCCAGCATCCCAAACAACACAATTCAAGCATCATATCTCACATGCATCAAGCCATATGGTTTCTACCATGGAAGTATCAACATTCTCTCACTAAAGCTTTCTCAATCATGCATGCAAGGATCAAAGTTGGCAAATCTCATCAATTCATGCCTCAATCATCATCAAATAACATATATAACACTCATCCAAGCATCAATATTCATCAAACATGCTGGGAAATTGGCGAGAAGAAGTGAAAGAACACTTACCTCTTGCCATGCTTCGAAAAACAAGCTTCAATCAATTATCTCTATGCTCTCTAACCGGATTGGGACCTATTGGCTGCTGAATTTCCTCTTTAGGAATAGGAGGAGCTGTAAATGAAAGGGAGAAATCGGCTGAAATGAAAACGGGTGAGAAAAAGAATGAACTTAGCTCACGGCTCACTTATATAATAAGCCATGCACGGTCGTGCATCAATGATGCACGGGCGTGCACAAGGGAAAATGAACTTAATTCATTTTTCGCGCATTCGTACGATCGGATCCTTCCGAAAGGATTCGTACGAAGGCCACACAACTCTGAAAACTTACTAACTCACCACTGAACTCTGCTAGACTCCCAATTTCTCACTGAATCTCATTTCTAACCCCGAAACTCTAACCGAAAAGGCTTTCGGAATCTAGGATGCTACACGTGCACCTGAGGGGCATGCCCGTGCACTCTACGTATTCTGCATGGTCACGGCCGTGTTTACGTGCCCGTGCATGACCTAATGTGAGGAGTCACGACCGTGCATGGTTCATGCACGCCCGTGCACCTAGTGAAATTGAGAATATTGCTTGAAATTCCAGAACCTTGCACGACCAAAAGCACGATTTGGTCACGGTCTCGTACACGTTCATGCACGCCTGTGCACACGACACGCACGCCCGTGCGTCAGACCAAAATGAGAAAACAAGCTTTAAATGAGAAATGTGTACAGTAAACCCTATCCATTGGATAGTAAACAGTAAATGAGCTCAAATAAGAATACATGATGCATCATACATTCAGCATAGCATGGCATGCCATACAGTGTTTTCAAAAATGGATCCAAGGATCCGAATTCATGTTTTCAGTTGAAAAACACAGTTTTCAGAGGTAAATACGAGGGGGCACTTGTGAGTTTCAGCACCCGTGACACCAGGAGTTATATACTTAATACTAGCCCTATGTATTGGCATGTGTCGGGTTGCTCAGCTAGTAGTTTAGGGTTCCTGGTCCGAGGATCAGATGAGTTATAGCGCGAGGCGCTAAGTTCAGATCAGTTTCCAGGCCCAGGCCTGATGGCATCACGTGGGTCATACAGTTTGTGGCACGTGTTTGTAGAGGAAACTCACATGGCCAAGGTGTCGAATCTCTGTATTCATCAGTCTGTACAACACAGTTTTCAGCATATCATTGTACCCCAGGGTACACAGTTTTCAGTACAGCTTTCAGATAAAGCTTTTATATGATTTTCAGATATGGGATCCCAAGATCCAACAGCAGTTTTCATGAACAGTTTTCAGGAAACTATTTTCAGTATACAGGCCCAGGCCTAGTTATGATTTCAGCATGTTATCATATCATGTCATGATTATATGACACAGTGCATATCATTCAGAGAATGATAAGACAGTAAGAAACTGTAAATAATCAGAATATGAAACGTGTAAAAGACACGAACAGCAGAACATCAGAACAGTAGAGATATGAATTCAGTCAGAGTTTGTGTGTCAAGTTTGACCTCTCTGTAACATCCCAGATCCGGGGTCAGTTTGTGATTCTTGAGTTTCCTAGGGTTGTGAGAGAGTTTTGGGGTGAAAGTGGAGTTTTCCTTGAGTTTGAGGGCTTGTGCATGGATCCGTTTGAGAGGATTTGCATGCGAGCGCGGGAAAATGGCATTTTGTAATTTTCCCGGGATGCACGACCGTGCGTGGGAGATGCACGCCCGTGCATGTGCACTTTTCCAGCTGTCTTCGCTTTAAGTCGAGTTTATCCGTTTCCAAACTCATTTTTCACCCAAATTTCCTTCGATTTTCAGAGGATTCACGCCCTAGAAGTGGAGAGCAGCTTCCAAGATCTTCCAATCAAGTTTGATTCGTGAGCTTCTTGAGAGAGAAAGCATGTCAAGAGGTAGGCACTTCTTTCCCCTTTCCCTTGCGGTTTTGGTTGGTTTGGTTGCTTGTTTGAGGCATGAAATTCGTTCCCAGCATGATTGTGATGTTCTCTTTGTGTGTTGATGACAACTTGAGACGATTGGGATGATGATTTATGTATGTGTTTATGCTCATGGGTGTGAAAGTATGCTTTTATATGTTTATGTTGAGTTGAATGTTTGGCTGGAGATTTGGGGTTGCTGGAAGAGTATTTATGGTTATTTGAAGTGTTTGGCATGTGTATTATGTTTAATTTACACTTGGTATGTGATTTTGGCCGGAAGTGAGTGGTTTCCGAGCGGGCATGGAAGTGTAGAGCAGGACGCACGCCCGTGCACTCGAGTGCACGCCCGTGCACTCGAGTGCACGCCCGTGCACGCTGCGTATTCTGCATGGTCACGGCCGTGTTTACGTGCCCGTGCGTGACCTAATTTGAGGGGTCACGACCGTGCATAGTTCATGCACGCCCGTGTGCCTAGTGGAATTGAGAAATTCCAGAACTTCGCACGACCAGGGTCACGGTCCCGTGCACACGACAACGCACGCCCGTGCGTTAGGCAAAAATGAGATATTCAACTTTAATTCGCGAAATTTGCACTGTAACCCTATCCAATAGATAGCAAACAGTAATTTGAGCTCAATTAAGACTTCATGATGCATCATATGCATATGCATAGCATGACATGCCATCCAGTGTTTTCAGAAAGGGATCCGAGGATCCGAATTCATGTTTTCAGTTGACAAACATTGATTCCAGAGGTGAATACGAGGGGGCACTTGTGAGTTTCAGCACCTGTGTCACCATGAGTTATATACTCAATACTAGCCCTATGTATTGGCATGTGCCGGGTTGCTCAGCTAGCAGTTTATGTTTTCCTGGTCCGAGGATCAGATGAGTATAGCGCGAGGCGCTCAGATCAGTTATGTTCCAGGCCGAGGCCTGATGGCATCACGTGGGCCATACAGTTTGTGGCACGTGTTTGTAGAGGAAACTCACATGGCCAAGGTGCCGAATCCCTGTATTCATCAGTCTGCGCAGCACAGTTTTCAGCATATCAGGTACCCCAGGGTACACAGTTTTCTGCATAGCTTTCAGATAAAGCTTTTGCATGATTTTCAGTTATGGGATCCCAGGATCCAACAGCTTAGTTTTCATGAACAGTTTTCAGAAAACTATTTTCAGTATGCAGGCCCAGGCCTAGCTATGTTTTCAGCTTATTGCATAGCATATCATTGTTATATGACACATCAGCATATCATTCAACGAATGATAAGACAGTAAATAACAGTAATTGAACAGTACACGATAAGCCACGTAAGCTTCAGTTCAGTATCAGTTTCAGATCGGTATCAGTTCTACATCAGTTCAGATCAGTGCAGTTATGAGTATCCGTAGCAGAGTTTGGTGGGTCGAGTGTCCGGTTCGGATTACTCTTCACTCTCGGTTGTTTACGTATACTCATATACGTATTTTACGACTGGGTATGAGGCAGTATCCGGTCATAGAAGTGGTGCTTGTCAGCATGGTTGTCAGTTTGAGCTTGTCCTGTGTGTGGTGTTGTGGAATCCTTCGAGAAGGGTTGGTTTAGGGTCTGTGGATATGAAGTGCTTACTGGGTGATTTTATCACTCACTCCCTACTTTCCTTTCTTTTTTGCAGGTGAGTTGTAGGGAGCTGGGAGGAGGAGATGGCTGCCGTTTGGGATCCAGTTTACTTCAGTTTTGTTGTATGCACATGTATATGTTTTCCGCGAATATTTTAATATATGCAAGTTTTATTTGGGCATGTATATATGTATGTATACAATGTACCACAGGTATTTCCGCTGCGATATTTTAGTTCAGTTAAGCATTTCGGTCGGGTATTATTGACCATATTTTCTTTATTTATTTATTATTATTTTATTAAACAGTGAACAGTAATACCCTTCTGGGATGTCTTACACTCTCGGATTACTCTTCACTCTAGGTTGTTTACGTATACTCATATACGTATTTCACTCTAGGTTGTTTAAATATAAATATTTTCAAAAAATATTAAAAATATTTTAAACTACCATTTTAAAAATTAAAAAATCGGCTGCCTCCACCGAATGGGGAGGCCAGATCTGGCCTCTCCTGGAACCGAATGCCTGGAAATGATCACCTGGTTCTATTATGGGCGGCCACTGTCGCCGGTGCCGGCAGCGGTGGCTGGTTCAAATTTTTAAATTTTAAAATTAAAATTTTTAATTCTCAAATTTTAAATCCGTTTTTATAGATACTATATAACCCCTGACAATCTTTGATTGACATAAAACTTCGGCTCGGCTTGACTACAGCCCACTATATAACGCGGGATTGGTGGGCCATGCTATAAGGAGGATTTTGTAACTTCAATTACAGTAGCGAAGATTTTTTTTTTCTAAATTTAAAGCGTTAATTCAATCAATATTCATCGACTTCGAGCGCTAGCCCTTAAATCGGAGAGAATTCCCTCACAAACTTCAATTGGAAGATGGCCAATATGATTGGTGATGTGCAGAGCAATAGAGTAGCTGTGCAAGCCACGAACGACGATGCCTCCGCCAGTAAACTGTGTGTCTTCCTCTTTCTTTCGGAATCAGTTGCCCTTGTGTTTTCTCGATTGTTTATTCTAAACCAGTTTTCCTTTGCTATTTTTCTTTGTGCCATATAATTTATGTATACATGTTTGCGCGGTATGTTTGGTGAATAATAGAAATTAATTTATCGTATATTTTGAAGCTCTTGCGTCAAGAAGGGATACATGAAAGACGATTATGTTCATTTATTTGTAAGAAGACCTGTGAGGAGATCTCCAATAATTAACCGTGGTATGATTTAGTTACTGGAAAAGTTATAACAGTTTACCACTAAGTTTTATAATTATTTTGAAACTTAATTTCTTTGACTTCGCTATCTTCTGTGTCGAGGCTATTTTGCACGTTGGGCTGCTCTTAGAAAGCTTCTTTATCAGTTTCTTGATTGT
This sequence comes from Anacardium occidentale, assembly GCA_026122585.1. Lineage (NCBI taxonomy): Eukaryota > Viridiplantae > Streptophyta > Magnoliopsida > Sapindales > Anacardiaceae > Anacardium > Anacardium occidentale. Next base: position 299,483 of record JAJEJH010000042.1, read on the forward strand.
GAAAGAAACGTGAAGAAGCAGATTTTATCACTTGGGGCTGGCTTTGATACGACATTTTTTCAGTTAGAGGTGATGTTTTCTGTAAATTGCTATTGAATTTATTGAGTTCTGGCTGTGAATGCCTTATCTGCCTTTCCCATTTTTATAGTGGGATTACCGTGTTTTGTAATTTGTATGGATATTTTGCGATTGTTCATTTGTACACTCATTTACAAAACCTTACTTCTAAAGTTTTAGTTTGAATAATTGTATTTTGCATTTGTCAGGATGAGGGAAAAGCGCCCCATTTATACGTGGAGCTGGATTTCAAAGAGGTGTGAGTCAAAGTATTTATTACTATGTTGTATATGGGATTTGCAACTTTTTTTTGGTTTGTGCCATGGGAGAGCGTTGCATGCCAAGTGAGGTTAAGAGTTATAATGTATGATTCATGTCAGCTCATGATGTGACTAATGCCTACTTTCTGATCCATATTCATGAGTGCAAATATTCATAGTTTCGCAATTGACTGTGTTTATAATGTAACTTTTGTACATATATTAACAAAATTGATGTTTGTTAGGTAACTAGTAAAAAGGCAGCAGTTATTGAAACCTGCAGTCAGTTGAAGGACAAAGTTGGTGCAGCGGCATCGATATTACCAGGTAAGCACTTTCAGTTTCTGATAACTGCAACAATTTTGAGCTATTGGAAATATTATTTGATGTTTTGGCTTTGATTTTTCTTATATATCAATAAAGGATGCATGGCTGTTATGATTTATCTCCTGCTCATAAATTTGTTGAAAGCCTCCTTACCCTTTTTGATTGTTTGTGATTTGCAGAGAAGGGAGAAGTGTTAAGTGACCATTACAAGCTACTCCCTGTAGATTTGCGTGATATACACAATTTGGAAAATGTCATAACTTTGGCTAACATGGATCTGAGGTAGGTGGATAGAGAGATTTTCTGTAAATAATTCAAATTTCACTATGGTATTTTCATCCTAGGATTTTAAAGTTTTATTGTTTGAGCAATTGATGACTGCTTAGGTTGATTTGGTTACTACTAATGTTCTATTGTAGTTATTGGAACATCGTTTTTGATGAGCATTAGGATGGTTTCTATATCGTTTCCATTATTGAACACATTCATTTCTCCAGGGGAATCAACATAATCTTTGTGGTTGTTAGGGTTCTATCTTATTTAATTTAAAGTGAGAACTAAAATGCTTCAGACTTTACCCTAATACCTTTGTATAACCCATTTGATTTGTCAAGACTTGACAATTGCACGTTTATCAAATTATTTTTGTTCTACTTCATCCCTTTTTTTTTTTTTTGTTTTACAATATTTGTATAGATCCTAGTTATCTGTCATAATCTTGAAAAAGTGATTAAGTTGCTTCATTCTGATGTTTTATCAGCCTGCCGACATTTATAATTGCAGAATGCGTTTTAATATACTTGGATCCTGATTCAAGTCGTGCTGTTGTTGGTTGGGCTGCAAAAACTTTTTCAACAGCAGTGTTTTTCTTGTATGAGCAGGTGTTAATTTTTGTAGTTTCATCTTCACTATTAGTATCCTTTTTAAATTTTTTTCCTTTCTTAATTTATGATGTTTTTGGGTTCAATTTATCTTATAGTGTAACTATGCGTGTTACGTGTTTTGTTATGTTTCTTCAACAGATCCTCCCAGATGATGCTTTTGGGCAGCAAATGATCAGAAATTTGGCGGTATTGTTTTTATTAATTGACAAGTAGGCATAACTGCTTGAGTGAGTTTTCAAATATGATCAATGGTGATTTATACATTTTGGGTTTGCATAACTGTCTAGGTGCACAGTCCTAACACTTTCAAATGATTATGGAGGCACACTCCTAAGATTGAATCTTGAGATGCAATTCTAATGTGCCGTGAGTTTTGACTGATAAATGTAGTTATAGTTAACATGCCTTTTAAACAAGTTAAGATAATGAGTAAGTCCAATCAAGTTGGTCTTGAAAACTTATAAAATGCATGCACTAGTATCTGGAGAATTTCTCTACCCTCAATCTGATATAAGGTGTGTATTATTGGGAATTTTCTAATTTATTGCTTGTATGGAAAAGTAGATTTGTGCTCACTACTATTCTCATTTATGTTTCAACTTTTTATAGAACCTGTTCTTGAAAGTTATGATAGGCATATAATATCTCTTATTTCTTTTGCTTCAGAGTCGTGGTTGTGCACTTCTTGGAATTTTTGCTACACCAACATTACTTGCAAAAGAGAAACTGTTTACTGACGAGGGATGGCAGGTATATATATCTCGAGGTTAAATGTCTTTCTTAACAGTTGGTGTTCCTTTTTTTCTTTCAACACAAAAAGAACATGTGTACGATATAGATCAATGATATTCCACTCATTTAAAGAGAACAGTCACTCTTTGAGGATAGGGGGAGTCATCTAGGCAAGAGAATTGGAAAATATATACAAGGCCTGAATGGCTGGATCTTTCACCAACTTTTTTAACTGCTAGAAGAGAGGACTTCAAATTACTGTAACATAAGACATTATGTTAGCAACAGTTTTTGATTCTGATGCTTAATAAAATCAAACTTTTTATTGTTGATTTCTTATGTGTACTCTTATTTATGTAATTCTATTTGAGGTACCAGAGTGCTGTTGCCTGGGACATGCTGAAAGTTTATAGCAATTTTATTGATGCTCAAGAGAGACGCAGGTATGCTCTTTATGTATTTTTAATAAATCTTTGCACCGATACGATTCCAGGAGCCTTGATATGTTTGATAAGCATTAGACAGTAATAATTGATTGTTTTGCAATACTATTTGGTTTTGTAGCTAATTTCTTTTTCTTGTTTTACTTCTTCACATTGTGCATAATTTTTTATAAAAACTTTTTCCTTACATGTTATATGCTTAAAATGTGTGCTGTTTTCTTGTTTAGTTTCTGTATATATTTTAATGTGTTCAGTAATTCATTTTCGGGTGTACAAAATTATAATTGCTGCCAAATTTAGATTTAAGAGTGATTTAGCTCTAATTGTTTGTCGATTTTGTTGGACCGGAAACAAATCCATGATTGTTATTGTCTTCGTAATTTTTTATATTTAATTTGTATTTTGTTTTTGTGTTTTCTGGTCTATTTAATTAAATAAAAAGTTCCATTGGCAAGATTTTCCTGAATCGGGTTTTGGTTGCAAAATTGAATCACAAATCATATCATCCTTTGCTCTGCATATCACTGTAATTCATCTATTTAAACTACCGCAGTTTCAAGGCTGGTAAAATCAGTTTTGAAATTGTTGTTTAATGATTATGTTAAAGCCATAAGAATGATCTGATTAAGGAAGACACTTTGTGCAAGCATATGCTTAATAGTTTGTGCTTGTAGGTCAGTTATTAATTGTGGAATGGTATTTACACATTGTTCTGGGTTTAGCAATATGTGTGCCAGAGTTAGATCATGTCTATATTTTGGATCGCTATATAGTTTTTGCTTAGATGTTTTTGGCTGTCGAGTAAATTTTAAATGAGAACTTTAAAAATTTCTTGGCTGGCCCGTGGGGGCCTGGGGCCTTGTATGTGCTAGTACCACTGCTGCTTTTCAAGATTCTGTCTTTATTGGAAAGAAGAATCCATGGGCTGTGTCATTAGGAAGTCTTCTTTTTATGATTCTACTGAATTAGTTATAGGATATAAGGGGTAGTACTTTCCCTCTTTACTGTGTTTCTACATGCTTTTTGTTGGGAAGCTTGCCTGCTTGTCTGAAATATTCTCAGGAAGAATCTCATCTGTGATTTCTGGTTTTTAGGATTGAACGGCTAGAATTGTTTGACGAATTTGAAGAGTGGCACATGATGCAGGCAAGCAAATCTTTCATTCCTGTTTAAAAACTCAACCAACGTTGCTCTTAGTTAGTGACATGATCTGATCTCATCATTTGTGGGCCTGAACCAAATGGAGTTACCTAAATGTCCTGCTTGGAACTTGGGAGGCTGGCTCACTGCTCATATGGACGATTGAGCAGTGGTTGCATTTCCACGCAAGCTATTTTAAGTTATAGATTTATCATTATTTTATCCTTTATATAAGCAAAAACTGTTATTAACTATTTTCCAAACTGTCAATTTTCAGGAGCATTACTGTGTTGCTTATGCAGTCAATGATGCAATCGTAAGTCCATTGTCCATAATTTTGTTCTTTTCTCTCCTTACGATTATAGACTTGAGCTGGAATAATAATTTTCATTTTTGTAGTTCAACCTTTTCTGGTATGGTAAAATAAAATTTTAAGTATTGGCTGAAGGAATTTAAACAATCTTCCTTGCAGCATACACCATTGTCATTTGTCCGTTCCACTTGTAAAATCGCTTTAGCCTTAATTTTAGCTATTTTATTTAGTGAGCTTAGTACTAAAGGTAACTTTTCACCTGAGAGAGAGTACCCTGAAGATCTAATAGCTTAATTTATTGAAGCATTGCATATGTGATCCTCTCCATCATAGATAATCTACTCGGATGATGATACATCGTGACATTATTTTGCTGGATAATCATAAAGTAAACTTGAAACCGGAAGGATCAAGCTTTAGCACTCACATTTTTGTTGCATTCTTTCATGATTCAGGGGTTGTTTGGGAATTTCGGTTTTCCCAATGACCAAAGCCTTGTGCTCAACTCCCCATCGGCAGCATGACACGGAAGCCAGGCCGGGGGCTACTCTACAGCAGAGCTGTATTGCCAAGTTTCGTTATACATTTAATGATAGAAAAGCTGGTATGACTGACACATCCCAGTCTACTTCGCAGGGGTTGTCAGGTAAAATGGGTTACCCCGGCTACTAATTAGACTCCAACTGAAAGTCTTCGAAAGGTTTGATGAGTTGTGTCGATAGTCTCAGTTTATTGTTTGTTTTGACTCCAGAGAACAGATCCTTTCTTTTTCTTTTTATTTTTCTGCTAGCTGTTTAGCAAAGAAAACGTGGTGGGGCCTCTGCAGCACCAAAAGTGTGTCATTCTTGGCTTGGTGGGGGTCTTTATCATGTGGAAATATATGTTCATGGTTGGTTGCTTTTCAATGAATTCTCTCAATTTTCTCCCATCTTATCCCCTTGTTTGCCTTTGAGTTCTTTCTTCCTTCCATTACCAAAATGCCATTATGAGGGGGTAAATTGCAAAATCACTGAAATATTATTGTACCATCAAAGGATAAATTATCTTTTGATGGCTTTGGCCAAAAGTTTTTCTGAGGAAGTAAAGTAATTTATGATAGTGTTTGAAAGAAACTGGTAATCTGTCTATGCATCATTATTGAAGGATTTCAGGCAGGGTAAAAAGGCTGAATTTATTGTTTATTTATATTGAAATTAGTTTCTCTTAGACTCATTATCTGAAGGATAGGGATGTCCTTTTTTTTTTTTGGTTGGCTGAGCGTACATGTCGACTGATGAGTAATGCCATACATGCTGATAAGTTGAAATTGATTTATAGTACAAGATTGATATGACATTAATTTCACTGATAATTTTCAAATTTTCATTTAATGATTTATCAATTACAAATCAAATCAATGGTACGTTAATATTGTACAATCGATGAGCACAATTTATTGGTATATATAATATTATTCAGCTGTTGATATATTTTGCATTGATCTGACGGCCTGTAATTAATTGATGTTGACTGATGAAAAATCTTAAGTTTTTTTCTTTACCCTTCTAATCTACTACCTATATATATATATATATGTTAACACGTATTTTTATATTCTTATTAATTTTTTATTGAGAAAAATGTACTTGTTGTAGGGTTGGGATGATGTTATCGGACCCACTTTGTTTGGTTTTATAGAAGAAAACAGTTCCATCACTTTCTATGGATTGTCGCCCTACTGTTACTATTATTGCTCCTTCCTTTCCACTTTCTAAGCCCCTGCTTGGATACGGGGCAAAATTAAGTTATTGCTGCGGGCTGCAGCTTTACCCATTTCTTCTTTGTTTACATGCAGTTGCCATCTGCTGCTTTAATTCTTATCTATTTTTAAATATCAATGAGACAAATCTTAGAAGGATTTTGCGCATTTCGAGTTGGTTATGTAATTGTAGCGCATCTTTGTCGCATTGGTGCTTTCTCTCTAGGCCGGGCAAACAGTAGTACTATTTGCCGTTGTTTATCTATTGTGTAGGTTAAGTTTCCAAGTCTAGGCACCGCGAGCCTGCAGCTAAATTTATATCAATTAAGTGTTGGCTGCGATTTGAGCTGCTGCAATTCAAGTCAAGGTTAGATTTTTTTTTTTTATAAAATCTGTTGATATCAAATTAATTTTTTTAAATTTAAATTAACCACGAATTGAGGATAATCAGATCCAACGCAACTAGTAATCTTTGCCTGTGGAGTCCGTACACTGCTTTGGGCTTGTTACGTTCGTGGATTTGTTTTCTTGAATTACTAAAATGTCATAGATTCATTTTAAATTAGATAGGATATCTCCGATTGTTTTGATCTAAATTATGGTTGGACAGCTTAGGTCTTGGTATCGTTGACATCGTAGTCAGCTGGACTACGCAGATGTGTTTTAATACATTAACTTGCCTCAGTATGCTTCTCCTAGAGGTATCTAGGAACTATGTAAAACTAGTCATGGGACGGTGTAAACTTAAATTGAATTTATAATATTTAATTTAAATATAATATTATAAATAATATCATTAAATAGATAAAATAAATTATTTTTTATTTGAAATATCAAATTAAAGACTAATTTGAAATTAATTTGTTCAAATTAAATAATAAATTTGAGCCAAGGCAATGTAGATTAAATTTATCTTAACTTCTTCTGATCAATCTCCAAAAACAAATGGAAAATAGCAAAGATAAAAAGGTAAAACAGAATCTCTTCATATAGCAAATATATGTAGCTGACGAATCAGATGCCAAATTTTTCTTAATTAGAAAACCGAAAGCAATTAGGGTTTTATTCACGTCACGGCAAAAGTAAAAAGCCAAAGCTTAAAAGGAGATGGGTCCAGTGAGACAATGGAATGAAAAGTGAAAGAGAAATAAAAAAAAAATCCCTTTCACCGTTTTCAATCTTTGCCTTTCACGAGCCTTTCCTTGAAAAGTATCGGCTTATTGGGGAATATCTAGGCTCTTTCCCCCTTCTTTCAATGCTTCGATTCCTTTGTGCACGTTCCGGCTTAAACTTACTCCTGAATCTATGGTGATGTTTTGCTCAATGCTTAGCCCTCACAAAATTATATGTTTTGATAATGGAAGCAACAATTTGGTAACGCCCTTGGGGTGGATTTCGTATCTGTGCTCGTTTAGGAGTGATTTCAAACAAATTGTATTTTAGTTAAAATTTTAATTTAACAGGTCAATTCAAATTTAAAGGCTGTCAGCAAATTTATGACATTTTTTTAGGCTGAACCACGTAATGCCACCAAAAGGTTGACAGTTACCACATAAAAGAAAGTTTTAAAAATCAATTACTTATGGTTTTATTGTAAAAATATTAAAATATTTTTTTTATAAAATTTAATAATATTAATATTAAAATAAAATTTAATATAAATAATATTAAAATTTAAATTTAAATAAAACAATAATAAAAAATTAAAAAATAATATATAAAAAAAGTAGTCACTGTCATTAATAGCGTCGTTAACGATAGTGACCGTTTTTAATCTCATCATATGATAAAAAATGACTACTTGATTCTATTAATAGTTGGATCTGACATTCACGATGACAATGACGACTAAATTTAGGCACTAATAATCTAACAGAGATGATCATATCTAACCGTACTATCGTGACAGTAAATAGAACCATATAACTATTTATGATTATTTAACAAAGTTAAAGGCAGTCACCGTGACCGACGATAATGATTGTTTTTTTGTATATTTATTTTATTTTTTAATTATTTAAATTATTTAATGTTTTAATATTTTAAATTTATATTTTAATATTTTTATAAAAATTTTTAATTTAAAAAGATAAAAATGCCCTTCTAAGAGTGGATATTTGGTTTTTAAAACTTTTGGGGGTGGCAAGTCATTAAACGAAACTTTGAGTGGCAACATAGGTCGACCTATTTTTTAATATTATTATTTTTATTCAACCTGATTTAAACTTAAAAAGTTTGAAATTACAATTAACCCCTACAAACAAAATGAGAGGGGCTTAGACTTAAAATCACCAAATGGGTCCACAAAAATTTGTTGAAAAACCCACAATACCCTTTCCAAACCCATGCCGTGCCAGCAAAACACAGACAAAACAAAACAAAAAGCAGCCTTTTGTTATGCAGATTATCACTTAAATTAAGGCCGAACGACTATTGCCATCCAGGGTTTAACTCAATCCGTTTCCACCCGCAAAAGTTTTAAAATCCAAGTTGTCACCCTTCTATTGTGAAAAAGACCAAAATACTTTTTATAATATTGATAATAAAATAAAATTTAATATAAATAATATTAAAAACAAAATTAAATTAAAAAATTTTAAAATAACAATTTTTTTTTTAAATTATTAAAATTAAAAAAAATGAAAAGTAGCCACCGCCATCGATGACGGTGGCTACCTCTAATCTCGTTAGGTAGTCGAAAACGATCATCTAATTTTATTGGTGGTCAGATTTGGTCGTTACGATGATCGAGATGATCAAATATGACAGTCAAATATCTGGTCGAGGCAGTCAAATCTGACCGTCTCTGTCATAAGAAAATGTTGAAAATGATCAGAATGTTTGATTTTGACCGTTTCAGACCATTTTAGATGACAGAGAGGGCCAAATCTAGCTGTCAATAGAATTAGGTAGCTATTTCTGATCACCTGACCAGGTTGAAAGCAGTGGTTACTTTTTAACTTTTTTTATTTTTAAAATTTTTATTAATTTATTAAAATTTTAATATTTTTATAAATTTTATTTTTTAATTTAAAAAGATAAAAATACCACTCTAAGGGTGGGTATTTGGCTTTTTAAACTTTTGAGGGTAGGAATTGTTATTGAGCCAAACCTTGGGTGGCAATATGTTGTTTGGCCCTTAAATCAAACATCAAATTACCCACTAAGCAACGACCAAGTGCCTCAGTGAACTTTGTTTCTGATCCGTTACTTCTGTATATATTATAAATATGTGTTTCATACATATACCTATACCTATATATATATATATAGTAGCACAGTCCAAAAACCAATATAGCCTTACTGCCTTTTTCTCTCCCTCAAAAAGCACGGCTCAAATCAGGCGCCACCGTCAACCGCTGGACCTGTCTATTTTTCTCCAATGGGTTGTACGGCATCGAAACTGGACAACGAGGATACTGTCAGGCGGTGCAAGGAACGGCGTCACTTAATGAAGGAAGCCGTCTCCGCTCGCCACCGCTTAGCGGCGGCTCACGCTGACTACTGTCGCTCTCTTCGGCTAACCGGCACCGCTCTCTGTGCTTTCGCAGCTGGAGAGCAAATCTCCGTCTCTGACGAAACCCCAGCCGTTTTTATCCAGCCTCCAAATCCTTCAACTGCACCTCCACCGCTGGCGACCAATCACGTAGCTCCACGTGTGATGCCATCTCCCAGTCCCAGTCTCCACCCACCGCCTTCTCCTCCTCCTCCTACTGCTACTCCTCCAGTAACGAACACAAAGCTCCCTAACCCTAACACTGTTACTGCTTCTATGAAACGACGCCGTAAACCGCCGCCAAAACTCCCTCACATTTTGTCAGAATCGAGTCTTGCTTCGACACCTCGGAGTCAGTCTCAGATGTATGATAATTTCTACCCAACTGCTTATCAAGCAAACTCCACCTACTCCACTACACCTTCACAAGCTTCCTCTGTCTGGAATTGGGAAAATTTCTACCCTCCTTCGCCCCCTGACTCTGAATTTTTCAACCGTAAAGCACATGAAAATACTCAAACCAAACAACACCACCTCGGCAGCGACCAAGATTCCGAAACGGAAACAGAAACCGAGAGATCGGAATACGACTTCTTTCAACCCCACAAGGAGAGCCCTTTTCAAAATAGCAATATTGGTAATAAAGCTGGTACTACTGTCGACGAGGAGACTGAAAGAGAGGAGGTCCATTGCAGCGAGTGGGGGGATCATTACAGTACTACCACTTCATCGGACGAAGGGGAAGATATGGATAAAGAATCAAGATCCGAGATGGGAAGCCGCTCGAATTTCGGAAGTTCGGTGAAGCAACACCCGATTTATGCCGATAAATCGGCGGATGCGGCTTCCTCTTCAACGAGCTACCGGGAGAGGGAGATCTTGGATATGAAGATGGTTGTCAGACATAAGGATTTGAAAGAGATTGTTAAAGCTCTTAAAGAGAATTTCGAGAAGGCGGCTGCAGCCGGAGACCAACTTTCCGATATCTTAGAAATCGGCAGAGCTCAGCTTGATCGCAGTTTTAGGCAATTGAAGAGTAAGTTAGTATTATTTTTTAACTTATTTTATAACTTGCTGAATTAAACTTTTACATATTATTACCGTTCTTTTGGTCGCAGAGACGGTGTATCATTCTAGCAGTATATTGAGCAACCTGAGCTCCAGCTGGACCTCAAAACCACCATTGGCTGTTAAGTATCGGCTCGATACTGGTTCACTCAACGAACCGGGTGATCCGAAGAGCCTTTGCTCTACCCTTGACCGGCTTTTGGCTTGGGAGAAAAAGCTTTACGAAGAAGTCAAGGTTCAAATTTTTTATCTTAATTTATTTATTTTTTAAACCTCTTTTTAGTTTTTTTTTTAAGACAAAAGTATAAGAAATGACTGGGATATCCAAGAGGGGTGATATGGCATAAGTCCGCCGCAGTGTTTAACGGGTAAGACTAATTAGGAATTTACCGACCCGCCCCTGTAAGATGGTGGGAATGGGCTGCTTTTCGAGCCAAGTCAAGAATTGCTTGTCGCGAGCGGCTCGATATGCAGCCTAGTACTTCAACCCTACATAATTTCTATTCTGTATGAGCGCATCGATCTCCGAGTATTGTCTTTTAGATCGTTTTTATGTAATTATCAGTTCTCCCTTTGTAATTCTATCAACTTCAACTATTGTCTTCTTCATCCATTTTTGGGCTTGATGTGGCAGAAAATTGATTGCGACTTCGGATTCTTTTTTTTTTTACTCTTAAATAATAATTAATTATGTGAAGGAAACTTTTCATGGATTTTTTCCCCTTATAGGCTAGAGAAGGTGTGAAGATTGAGCATGAAAAAAAGCTGTCATCTCTACAAAGTCAAGAGCATAAGGGCGAGGATGACAATAAGATTGACAAGACCAAGGCGAATATTAAGAGGCTGCAATCACTAATTATTGTTACATCTCAAGCTGTCAATACTACCTCATCTGCCATCATTGGTCTTAGAGACAGTGATCTTGTTCCAGAGCTTGTTGGATTTTGCCATGGGTAAGCTTTCTTTTCTACCACCACATTCTTAATTTCTTTGACTGGTTTTAGTTTTTTAGCTTTAATAATTATAACTATTAGTTCAAACAGATGAGTGCTTATATGAGATTGACCTGGGTTTATACTGGAGAACTGAGTCTTAATTTGGTACACACTAGGAAACTTGACAGTTTGGATCTCTGGCAGTGGCATTCTGTTTGGTTGGTGAATCATTAAGTGACACATGCCCTGTTATAATCATCTGCTCAGTTTCTCTATTCGAAATCTTGTTGTCATGGACTGTGCAATTTCCGATGGACCTATTTACAGTTACTAGTGGCCCCAATACTGCGCCATGCCCACAGTTTTGTTTCCTTTGGTCTCCAGGCAATTTTGTAGGCGAAGGGAAATTTGTGAGTGGAGTGTTAGGTACACTAGATTAACTCATATGGCCCACCACCATTGTCTATTTCTGAGACCAATAAACACGCAATACCTTACTCCTTCCCCCTCCTCTCAACCCCCAACGCCTCACCCACCTATTTACAAAATAAAAGAAAATGATTAATGGATGGTTACTGTATTTGGCAATCTATTACTGAATCATTCTTCAAAAGCAAGTTATTTTGAATTTACAGCTTTTACACTTGCTATTCTTGTCATTAATAGCTTGTGAGCCACATTATTAGTTTACTGACTACTACTATTTGATCCTGAGAAACCAAACATATTGGTGCAGAAGCGTTGAAAGCTTAAAGTATACCCAAGAGTAGCTTTGCTGCACACGCAGATGAAAACAAATACACACACTTACACATACGCAAAACAATAGAGTTGACAATCACAATTTGGGCTCAAGTGACTTCTTCCATCAAGCATAGATCATGATATTCTAGATTCCAGAATTTGTTATCAAAATAGTGAATAGTTTTATTTTATCATCATTGTCCATTTTAAATCACAAATTTTAATAAATGAAATGTTGGATTCAGGCTCATGTATATGTGGAGGTCAATGCATCAGTACCATGAAATTCAAAAGGACATTGTGCAGCAAGTTCGTGGTCTTGTGAACCGAGCAAACCAGGGTGACTCAACTTCTGAATTGCACAGACAAGCAACTCGTGACCTTGAGTCAGCTGTATCTGCATGGCACTCTAGTTTCTGTCGCCTAATCAAATTCCAGCGTGATTTTATCCGGTCCCTCCATGGCTGGTTCAAGCTTACTCTTCTTCCTGTCAGCAATGATAACATTACTATCAGCAGGGAACCCTCTGAGGTGTATGCATTTTGTGATGAGTGGAAGCTTGCCCTTGACCGTGTCCCTGACACAGTTGCTTCTGAAGCCATCAAGAGCTTTGTCAATGTTATTCATGTGATATCTGTAAAACAAACCGAAGAGTTGAAGATTAAAAAGCGAACAGAATCTGCCTCAAAGGATCTTGAGAAGAAAGCTTCATCTCTTCGAAACATAGAAAGGAAGTACTACCACTCATACTCTATGGTTGGGCTTGGACCTCCTGATGCCGGACCTGATCACAGTCAGGTGTTAGATGCTCGAGATCCACTTGCTGAGAAAAAATCAGAGCTTGCAGCATGCCAAAGACGGGTGGAAGATGAGATGGTGAGGCATTCAAGGGCGGTAGAGGTGACAAGAGCAATGACACTGAACAATCTTCAAACAGGCTTACCAGGGGTTTTTCAAGCATTAACCAGTTTCTCTTCGTTGTTCACTGAAGCTCTTGAATCAGTATGCAACCGTTCCTATGCTATCAAATGATTATTTTAACTTAAAGTTATTCCATTTCAAATTTTGAGTTAAGTTTCAAATGTAAAAGCTCTCTTTTATTAACATGTAGACTCCTATAATTACTTTTTTTTTTTTTTTGGGGGGGGTGGGGCGCCTTGGGAAAACAGGCAGAAGAAGGTTTTGATTTGTAAATATGCAGATTTTTTATTTTTATTTTTGTGGTTTTGTTCTTTGTTTATTATGCCAAAGGGAGGAGAATGTATTTCTACAGGAAATTGCTCCAAATTGTTGTATCAGAGATTATCCAACTTCATCAGATGAATAAATATACAACTCATTTCTGTCTTCCAAGATGCTTATCGTCAATGTATCTGTCAGGAAATGAAGAAATTAGAAATCAAAATAAGACAGACTGCCTCACAAACAGTGATTCCTGACCAATCCATTACATAATTATTGATCTCTACTTTTTGAAGATAAAATGGCGCATAAAAGGTGTAAAAGAGTGAAAAGGTGTGAAGATTTTCTTCTTCCCACTCATGATCATTTGTTAAGAATGATTAGGTGCTAATGTGGGACAAATGACCATCATTAAAAACACTTTCCTTAAACGAGAATCCTTATTTGAAACAAACCCTTTATGGCTTCTCCATCTAATTTTTTTTTCAAGTACTTGGTTGTGCTCAGCATTCGTTCTCGGTGTTGGAACTGATATTCCGGCTGAATAAGGCAGAAGCAATTTTGCCTACTCTAGCCATTATTAGGTTTTTTCAGGCTCTTTTCTTATCATTGACAATTGACAAAACCCCAGCTGCATCTCAGGATCATCGCTGACACATACACACAAAAAACGTATTTTAAACTATAATTTATTATTATTAATAAATATCATGTCACGTGAATAATCAAAAGACAAGATGATAGGATATACAAATAAGAATATCTTTTATTGTTAATATTTAATTATTAATAATTAAATTTAATAATTAATTTTGATCAATAAATGAATGATTAAGTTTTAGAAAATTATACAAAACCTTGGGTGGGATTATGTCCTTTGGACCCATTTTTTAGCAATAATACATTTATTTAAAGATGAGTATTATATTAAATATTAAGATAGTATACCATTTAAATGTTACATCTATCTAGAGTTTATTGATCTAATGTAATTAATAGTTTATAAAAACAGTGGTTTGAATCAGATTTTCCATTAGTAAGAAAACAAAATTTCAATTAAGTTAATATATTGAACTTGTATATTAGATACATCTTTTTTTTTTTTTAGCAATGATACATCAATTTAAAAATGCATGTTATATTAAGTATCGGACGATGTACCATCGTAATTGAATATCAACATTTTAATTAAGACTAAATTTGAGTTAAATCAGTTTAGAATTAAATTCAAACTCAATTTGAGCAAATTTGAAATATGTTTGTCCTTCACAAATTTGAATCAAAGTTCGAGAGATTCAATTTGTGAAGTTTGCGAGCTAATAAGAATCATTTAATTTGACTAAAATACATCGTTTTGATAAAAATCAATATTATTTTGAATAGTTAAGACATCTAATTGGCTAAGCTTGAGCTTGAGAAAACCGAACTATATGAGTTTGAGTCAAACCAAACTTGAACTAAGCCTAATTCAAAATCGATTCAAATCCAATCTTAATTTTAATATCTAATATTATATTCATTTTAAACGTACACGAGTTTTATTATTTAGTTTTTATAACTAGACATTTAATTTGATATTGTTTCCATGAAAAGTGAAAAATGGTATGATGTCAATTTAATAAAAAATAATACTATCCATCCCATAAAAGTAGGAGACGAGTCCCTACAGAGTGGCCTGAGTGACAATCCAAATGATCCCACGCACAGACGAACAATGAGCATGAATTTAAATCTATAAAGAGCTATGCTGAAATAAAACTTCTGAATATACCTATTAAGTAACCCAATGTGGTTAATGATCTGAAACTGAATGGACTAATCACTTGACTTGGCTGAGAGAAAGGAATTTGGTAGGCTACATCAAAGGTTTTCCTTCTATAATTATTCATCCCTTCGTACTATCGGATTCCTTCCTGTTCTCAATTATCGAAGCCAGTTCTGAGACTTGCTCCCATGTGTGCAAAAGAATTTGGAATTGCTTGGAAAAGAATATCTATGTGGAAGATTCAAACAAAAACCAATTTGAACTGGACTTATTCTAATCATCACAGAAAAAGAAGTGCAAGAGAAAAAAAATCGTTTGAATATAAAAGAATTACGTTAAAAAAATCATCCAGAAAGAAAAAGAAACCTAGGAATAAAAAAGGAAAGATTCTTCAAATTTTGAGTGATTGTTAAGTGAAATGAGCTCTTACAAGGAAGTCGCATGAAATCCAAAAGCTGGTTCTTACTTCCAAATGGCCAAAATTAGAATCATATTGAATTGAAAAAACTTATTCTATTACTTTTGCTTTGAGTGACATTATATGCACTTCTAATGAATATGAATATATATCAGTAATAATGTAATACTTTGTGATATGATTTTGTTTCATCTTAAATTCAAAATTACTTAATTATATAATGACACATTATAATTGATACTTATTATAAATGCATATAACATTACCCATAGATAGAATCTGCAGATATTGGACAACTAACAAGAAGAATATTTTCTTTATAAATTCAGATTCACAATATTAGCTCTATTGAAAGGATAACAGGTAGTCTGCTTGAAGACTAGGCTCTGGGTTATAAAAATCTGTAATGAAAGTCTGATCGCAGAGAGATCTCTAAGCTTAGCCCAACATGGTTCGCAAACTGAAGCTATTCATTTCCGGTTTTGATGATATTTTTTCTTTTTCTTTCAAGTAATTCAGCTCAGGTTAATGCAAGAAAGCTCTTGCAGAATTAACTAATGATGATACACATACAACACAGCAAAACAAACTCTTCATCCAAACTAAAAGAACTCGAAGTCCAGATATTTACCCCCCGACTTCGTCACATCAGTCCCCACCATCCTTTTACTGCTGCTACTCACGCCGACTGGGTCAGCAGGCCCGAATTTCCCAGGAAGCTCAGTCTCCACCGGTCTTGGCACCTCTGGTGGTGTACTGCACCGTATCAGAGCCCAATTCACACCTTCAAAGAATGGGTGCTGCTTTATTTCAGTTGCACCCCTCTTCACCCCAAGCCGTTGTTGTGGCTCCTTCACTAGTAAACCTCGTATCAGATCACGACTGGCATAACTAGTGGGCGGTGAATCTGGGAATCTGAGTTGTTGCCCCACCACATTGAACAATGTAGCTCGGTTGCCAGAGCCTTTGAATGGGGTTTTGCCATAAAGTAGTTCGTGCAAGAAAATGCCAAATGTCCACCAATCAACTGCACTACCATGGCCCTCTCCCTTGATAATTTCAGGGGCTAGATATTCATGTGTTCCAACAAAGGACATAGACCGAGCTGCAGTAGGCTCTGCAACCAGCTGTGGTAATGTACTAGATGGCAATCCAAAGTCAGATCGAGGTTTTTGGCATTTCTTCTTGTTTTTCTGAGGAAATATTCGAGGGATAAAGCAGGCAGGCTGTATGCATACAGATGAGGGCTCAATACAGGCTGGCTGGACACAGAATGCACCACCAGCAGCCCGCTTCAAAGGATCAGAATCAAATGATGAGATCTTTATCAGGGTCGGGGAAACTGTACATCTCAAAGAAAGGTCAAAATCTGAGAGCATAATGTGACCATCATCACGAACCAGAACATTCTCAGGTTTCAAGTCCCTGTAGACAACACCCAGCATGTGGAGATATTCCAGTGCCAGCAAGACCTCTGCAGCATAAAATCTGCATGTAATAGGAAAGAAGATTAGTTTTTAAATTTTTATGCTAAAGATTATCAATTTCAGAGAAAAACAAGATTGCTATGAAGGCTGAGATGACCGGAGAAGTGTCATCCAGCCACAAAACTGTAAGGAAGACTTAATACTATGGCGAAGACAATTAACACAAACACATATCAAGAACATTGAGATCTCCTCAAAAATTGATTAACTAACCTAGTTGGTACCTGATTATGCTCAAGGCTTCAATTTAAATTTCTTCCATCTCAATTAGCTCATGGTTGTCTTTGGCTTAGGATGTAAGACGACACTCTGGTTTGTTTCCCTATTTTATTTCTCGGTGAAAATAACCAATGGACACCAACAAAACTGTACGAACTAGCTGGTGACTCTTTTCAAAGTTTGTAAATTATAATGAAAGCCTAGAACTGTTTCATACATGAGGCAGATACAACCAAAGATCTGGTTCTTTGTTATTTCCTGTGATTCGTAATCAGGTGAAAAATCAGTTTACACAAGTAGTTATTGAACATTGTGCAACATTAATTTAGCAAAATTAATAATTGCAGCATTGTGACGATGAAATAATCAATAGACAAAAAAGGACAAGCATCAGTGCATGGTCGTTCAAATATCTCTAAGCTTCCTAATTCTAACAACTAATTTCCCCAAGAATTCTGAATATGGCAAGACAAGATTGTGCAACAAGAACTTGTGTCCTGGTTAGATATGAATACCGAAAAGAAAGAGGATATATAGAGTATAATGCAATTAGAATAAAAACCGTACCGTGCAGCATACTCAGAGAAATGTTTCCCAGGCTGCCTTTGCCTCAATGTGTGCAAATCACCTCCTGGGCAATATTCCATGACCAAGCATGAGAATCTATCAGTCTCAAAATGTGTATATAAAGTCGGCAGAAATGGATGGTCCAACAGCTGCAAAATTTCCCTTTCTGTCTGAGCTCTAGTCAACTTCTTCCTACTTGCAAGGGATGCCTTGTCCATTACTTTCATTGCAAAATAACATCGAGTACTACTCAACTCTGAGAGATACACACTGCCAATGTCACCACAACCGAGCCTTTTGAGTAACCTAAAATGATTCATTCCCAGGATTCCATTTCGTGCTCGGATTGCAAGGATAGCCTTCCACCTTGGATCATTTCCTTTGTGAGGTTTATTAGCACTACCAGTAATGTTGCTCCAGTTACTGTCGTCACTTAGGCCACTGCTATCACTTGCTCGACTAATACTAGTTTTTCCACTCTCAAGAGAATCCCCTCTGACACTGCCTTTTGTACTCTCGCAGTTCCTCTCCATACTAAGCATGCCATCACTTGTAATGGCATCACTGCGATATGTACTGCCACAGCTATTGACAATGCTCATAGCCGTGAAAACACCAGTACTGTCAATGCTACTATGTGGACTTACATTTCCACTTGGTGGCAAAGAAGCATCCCAAATACATTCTTTATCCTCTGAATCTGGTGGAAGGAGTGAGCTCTCTGTATTTTGTGATGCACGAGGAACTGAAAATGGAGAAGACACTACACCTAAGTCACCAGGTTCTTCAACCAAACTTTCTGCTGGTGAAAGAACAGCTGGATTTGGTTTCTTGGGAGGAACCCTGATTGAAAGATCCTCTAGAAAAGGTCCCTTCCTTGAAAAGCTCTTCATCAGGCATGCAGCCTCAGATTTGTTTTGACCAATTGGTACATACACTGTTTTCATCAGATCTGTATCAATTGGTTCCGCCGGATGACTAGCCCCAGAGAAAGAACTAGAGCCACCATCCTCAAGCAAATCATCATTGCCCTTAAATGCCTCAATATCAGGTATAAATTCCTCCCGTTCAGGCAAAGAATCTTTTCCCTTCCACATCCTTAGAGGTGCAGATGTGTCTGAATCCTGGAAATCTCTTGCAATGGATGGAACCACTTCTCTTAACAATCCTCTATGCACATTTGAAGCCTGACCAACTTCAATTCCTGAGGCCATTAATGAATTTGATGCCCGGACCGCAACAGGATACTTTCCAGGAAGTGACTTTGATTCTGGAACCTTTTCCATGTCTGATGACCACACCACTTTACATGGAATAATTTATCGGGCAAAAATAACCCTGCAAACGGGAATAAGTTTTGAGTTCAGTGACTACTTTTATATGCTAGTCAGATCTTAATAAAAAATCAATAACAGAGCCATAGTTTATTCCTCCTTTAGTGAAATCACACCATTCAATCAGCATATGAAATCCCTAACTTTAGCCTACTCAAGCAGCACAAAAGAATCCTAACTAGTAACTGCCACACCTTTCTTGGAAGAATTATGCACTAAAAGAACAAATTAAAGAGAAACTGAAAATTCTAGCATTCATTAGAAAAAAAAAAAAAATCAGACTTGTAACCCTTTTCTATGTGAGCCACAAAATCATTCCGAGAGCACAAAACCCTAACTTTCATAAATAATCAAAAACCTCACAGATGAAGCAAATGATCTGCAAATTCCTTAGCTTCGCTGACAATCAAGTAACAAATAAACAAATACGACACACAAAATCCAAAACCCAATAATAAATTAATAAAAAGCGGGAAAAAGACCACAAGCTCAAAAAAAGTGAAAAAAACAAAATTTCTACATATTTTATACATTCTTATCAGAGCACATTCCCGACATACACACTTGAATTCTACGCAAAACCTCAAAAAAAAAAAAAAAAAAGAAAAGAAAACAAACAAAAAGAATATGAAGAATTCAAAGTCAGTAATGGCAAAAAGATTGATTTCAACATTACAAAACAGAAAAATTAAAAAAAAAAAAGAATCTGAAAACAGAATATTCGTTTTACTCAAACAAAGAAAGCAAAAAATAAAGTAAAATTAAAAATTAAAAAAAGAAACGCACCAGTATAATCAATATGAAGAATCAGTATGGACTAGAACAGATTTGTAAAGGAATCAAACGAGCATTTCAATTAGGGTTTCTACCGAGCTGAAACCGGTTCCCTCTCTCTAGAAGCTCCGACAGTAAATTAAAGCAAAACCAGACGCTTGTAGAGGCCAAGCGATGGAAGCTCGGAGCTCCTTTTCTTGTCTTTTTTATTTTCTCTTCTGTCTCTAGACTGTGGACACACTCCTCTGCAACTGCTACTACAACAGATTGTAAAGCAATCAAGAAAGCATTTCAATTAGGGTTTCTACCGAGCTGAAGCCCCTTTTCTCTCTCTAGAAACTCCAAAGATAAACTTAAAGCAAAACCAGACGTTTGTAGAGCTCGAGCGATGATAGCTCAGAGCTCCTTCTTTTCTTTTATTTATTTTCTGTTCGCCCTCTGGACTGTGAACAGACTCCTCTGTAACTGCAACTAAAGCTCGAGTTAATGGCTATGGTAGCTTTTGCTTTTCTAAAATTTAAGGAGTAAAAAAAATTTGCTTTGTACGGGATGGATGGGCACTGGGCAGCGCACTTTAGCTCTCTAGGTGATAGAAAGAGAGAGAGAGAAGTGTATTTGTTGTGGCAGATGTGGGAGGCCATGGTGGGGCTCTCTGGCCCTACTGGTTTCTTCTTTAAACTACACTTCTTTCATACGTGGGGACCGTCTTCGCCTGTGTGTCATGACAATGATGATCGATTTTTCACGTTATTTGAATTAGGTTTTGGATTCTGTTGATTGATGGATTGAAATATTGGATTGCCAGTAACAACCGCATTCATGGCGCGTGCAGCCTTCGCCGCCGAGCTCATGACTTCATGTACCTTCTCACAATCAATGACTAGGCCGAGTTGACACTTTGTACTACTCCGTTTACAGACTTTATTCAAATATTAAACGAAGTAAATCATATTAAAAAAATTTAACACCGTTTTTAACATAAAATATAAGTTTTTTTTTATTTGAAAAATGTTATCTACACCAATTAATTAATTTAAATTTATCAAATAATCTAAATTTAGAGATCTATGACTACTTAAATTCATAATCATAGGCCAAGATTTTAGATGATTAAAATATTTACCGTTGGACCAAATCTTAAAGATCAAAAAATGATAAATTTTGAATACGATATGATATTTATAATTTAAAATATAAATTTATTTGAATTTAAATGGGATGGGTGAAATATTTGTTCAGTTTTGATTTGAATTAGAAAGTTTGAATTTAATTCTACAGGGAAATTCAAAGCTTGTATATTAAGTTTACAACTTAAATTCATTTACTAATATCAAAATAATGTGTGTTTAATTAAAAAAATAATTTAATATTAATTAAAATGATATTTATTCTAGTATTAATAGAAAGGCCGAATGATATATTACCGTTCAAGATTTTTTTAAATAATAAACTTTTATTTATAAAAGTTTAAAAAATTAAATATCACTTTTGATTAAAGTTTATAGGATATTTTTATCATTTTGAATAAAAATTAAAAATAATTAAAATATAAATTTAAAATATAATAATAATAATAATAATTTAATAAATTTAAAAAAAAAATAAAAATTTAAAAATTTAACCATTATTTATTTATTTTCATGGGTGGGAGTTTGTTATTCAAAGAAACTTTGGGTGAGAATATGCGCCTAATAAAAAATAATATCGTATTTAGTTAGGGACTGCTTGCGAAGAGGTGAAAGTGGGATGTAAAAGCGTTTGCGGTGGAGAATCCGTGGCTGGAGTTCGAACAAGGGAGGGATGAATTGTAAAAGGTTGGTGCCTAATGACTAGAAATAACTGTGTAAAACAGAAACTTGTTTGTGGAATTGTGAGCATAAGAAAGAAGAAGACAGGCTGGTAGCGATTTTGATGTTTCCACAAACTTGGTAAAACATACTTGGGTCCACCGCGTCGGCCACGAATATGACTCAATTTCAATTGCTTTTGTGGCGGTGGTGGATTGTTCTTTTAACTTTGCTTTCACCGTAATCTGTAGGTGACGATACGTTGTATTCAGAATTTCAGAAGCCAATAGCACCTATTAACAATGGGATATTACGCCCGGTTGTAGAAAACAGGGTTGGATGCAAGTCCAATCATATTTGAATATTCTTTAGGTTGAATTCAATTAAAAAGAAAAACAATCTATTTTAAATTCGATTCAAATAAAATTCAGTTTGATTAATTTAAATTTAAGTTCGATTCATATCTATGATTCAAAATGGTGACTAGATTCGTATTTGAAGTTTAATTTGAATTTATAGTTTGAGTTTACAGTTTAATGATAAAGTAATATTGTTTTGTTAATGAGTCATGAACTTGAGACATAAATCATATTATAAATTTATCTTGATTTCAATCCAAACATGAATCATAATTTGAAATTATAAATTCATATCATAAATTTGAACCAAATCCTAATTGAATCGAATTCTCTTTATTTCAAGTTTAACTCAATTTTATAAACGAGTAAACTTTTTATATTTGAGTTCTATTTGAACTCAAACTTCACAAATTTGAATCAAATTGAGTTGAGTTGGCTTAGGAGACCAAGCTGACTCCGTTTGTATCAACCCCACTATAAAATCACATGATAAAAAAAAAAAAAAAGAATTAATTATTTGTCCTATGGTTATATTTGATTATAGCTGAATCAAAACCAAACCAAATCTAAATAAAATTAATTCGAACTTAATTCAAATTTATAAAATTCATGCTTGTTTGAGTTGGTGATGAAATCATAAAAAAAAAACCACCGGAAAGAGCTAGAGAATAAGAAGGGTTGTCAAGGACAATGAAGAATAAGAAGTAAAAGATGAAGAACGATTGTCGAAAAAAGGAAAATATTGTTAGAGAAAATAAATTTGTTGGTGACTATTTAACAACTCATTAGATTCAAATTGATCTAATTTGAACTTGTATTCCCATTTCGAATTCAATTTTTTTTGAGTTGAACATCAAGTCAAGACAAACTAAATCCAACCCTAAAATAAAAATCACTCTGAAATTGATTTGAATCGAAAAATTAAAAGTCAAATTTGATTTATTTAATTTAAGTAGTGCATCCAAATCTAAACCTAACTTACCCGATAAGTGCTTTCAAACATGCTGAAAGTGGAAAATGTTGACCATTGAAAGCCAGAAAAAATTCCATTATTCATAAGGTAATCAGTTCCTTTATTAATAAAGCTTTAAACTGAAGAAATTGTCGTTGGCAATCATGAAGAAATTGTTCCCGTCCTGTATAGAAAGATTCGCAATGATGCGAGTCTAGTCCACCTATGAACACTTCTGATAATTGGAAGGTGGTGGCGGTGGTGAGGAGAAGGACAACGACTGTTTGTCGACAATAACATTGCGAGAAAATGCGACAAGCAATGGGTGGAATTCGGACGTTTAGGAAAAAAGGACGCGTGCGCGTGCATGGTCAATCAGAGTCTTGCTTGCATGGCAGTCAATAATGGACAAAAGAGTTGGGGGGATTAGGACCAATAAAAAGAACGACCGACCGACCCAGTGATAAACCAAGTCAGTGAGAGGTCAACTTCCACTTCAAATTCATTAGCACTGATAAGTTATTTTCGCTTAATACATCCACGGCAGACTGTCAGTTGGAAACAATGTTTAAATACCGACCTGAGTCTTGACCCGTTGGAGGAGTCGGATTACGTCAATTATTTGTCTCGATTATTAGATGAATCATCAAATCCAAAATTTTGTTGAAATAATTTTGTATTTAAAGGGTGAAATTGATATATATATTTATGAATGATTTTACCCATTTTATTTTGTGTAAGGATCAAAGTGTTTCTTTTAAAGAAAAATAAAAAAGTGAAAACTGACTTAAAAAAAAAAAATACACCCTGTTTCCTATCTCCTTTCCACATGATCTTATTGATTTCAATATTTTTAACATTGATTTCACTCCATTTTGATGTTAATATAATTATTTGATTTATTTTTGATATTGATATTTTTATTTACAACCACTTATTTTTATTGTAAATTGATGATTTATCAATGATTTGTTATAGTTTTAATAGTTGAATCCCAATTTAATATAATCTAATGGCTATAAACATTGGACCATCGATTGGAGTTGTTGTCATCAGTTGAACAGGTTAATTTGATCTGAAGTTTAAAACTATGATGTAGAACAAAAATAAGGAAAAAAAAGAAAGAAAATTATGTTGTGGCAAGATAATGGATGGATGATGATTGGTAAACTTTATGAGTTAATGGTCATGATCAATTGTTGAAGTGGGTCATATGAGACCCAAATCCCATAAAAGGTATAGTTAGTGATTAAAATGATTAGCCCAATATTTTACTACTACTCATTCATACCCACATTTCCGAAAAAGAAGTGCTTTGTAGTCTCTTGTGGGCCTATCAGTTGTTGCTTGCTTTTTGAAAAGGGCAAAATTAGAGGGTTGAAAGTGTGGGCTTTGCCTTTGAGTATTGGAATTAGCAAAAGAGTCATTCAAAGGTTGGTGATTCCTTTTTCACTTACATTTGGTCCACTCTAAGCTGCTGTTTCTGGCCATATTGCCTGTAAACCCTGCACCTAATGGGGATTATACATCTACTTTTTCTCTTCTTGTTGAGAAATAGAGAGAGTGTAATTTACTCATCTCATACACGCACGCAATTCTCTACAAGTATCCATGTTTTGGGCCTGGTAGTGTAAATTTGCCTATGCCTAGATTTAACCCCAGAGGAATTGGGATCCAAAATTTTTGAAACGCTAACTTGTGTCAAGAGAAACATATGTAAATGAGTGTCGCTAAAGAAATGATGGGCTATAGGATCAGCGATTAATTACAATTACATATTCATTAATCTGAAGCATCGGTTGAAGACTTTTTATAGAAGTGGTATTAAAACCATCTTAAAATCATATCATGTTATTGTCGTGCTGTTCTCAATTGCTTACATTGAATCACAATTTGGTTTTTGATTAGTGTGATTTTTCTCATCAAATAACTGTAAAGGTGGAATTTGAATAAGTTATAATCATTTTCATATGTGCTCCACGATAATCGTTATCACGTGAACTACACGTGCCTCATCTCACCAAATCATCTGCTTGTCTGTGCAGAAGTGGATGCCTTTGCGCCTGGTCACCATTAAATATTAATCGTCTTCATAAGATGAATATACTAGCACACTCGGATCCAATTACAGATTGTGTCAAAACGACTTACACTATTCCCCATCCCTAAGCCGCCCATTATGCTTTTAAGTTCATAAAGCACATCTTCAATCTGTCTCTTCACGAGTATGATCACCTTGAAGCACTTTTTTGCACATGCATAAAGCACGTCTGCACTAGAATCTATAGCAGGATTCGTTGGCCAAAAACATGAACGACCTGCGTGATTTGCCCCCCCCGCCCATATGTGGCTGCACGGCACAATATTTACTACCTTCAACTTAATCTCTTTCCAGTCTCAGCTAAACCTGTTAACCAAAAAAAAAAAAAGAAAAAGTTATAGTCAACAATTAATGCGGCGGAGACGGCTAATTCTAGCTGCATTATTGCCTTCAATTTTCTTTTTCTTCTTCTTCTTCTTCCTTGTCTACATCTTCTTCAACGTTGCTGTAAAATCATCATTAATAGAATCATCAAGGAATGAAATTACATGTAAGCAAGCAGCTCATAATCCCACCAGTTTTAGTCTCTTGATTGGAATCTTAACCCGCCCGGATAACTATGATCGTCGTCATTTCCTTCGTCTTGTCTACGGTATCCAATCATCTCCTACAGCTGAAATTGAAGTAAAATTTGTCTTCTGCAGGCTCACCAAAGACGAGTAAAGGCTGCTAATTTCTCTAGAAATTCTACGCTACAATGATATCATAATCCTCAATTGCACTGAAAATATGAATAGTGGGAAGACGTATGCGTATTTCTCATCACTTCCATGCATCCTCTCACGGCAGTATGACTACGTTATGAAGGCTGATGATGATGTTTTCATTAGGCGTTTGCCCTTGTCTTTGTCACTCAAGCCATTGCCAAGGCGAGATCTATATTATGGTTTTATAATTCCATGCAACAGCATGAACCCATACGTCGATTACATGTCAGGAATGGGGTTTTTGTTATCTTGGGACCTTGTTGAATGGATTGGAAGTTCTAACATACCTGCAAATGATACGTATGGTCCCGAGGACAAGTTGGTTGGGAAATGGTTGAAGTTGGGGAATAAGGCAAAGAATCGATTTTCTGATAAGCCGGCCATGTATGATTATCCAGGAACAAATGGAAAGTGCTCGCATGAACTCCTGAAACCGTCGCAATTCATGAGCTCAAGGTGGGATCAATGGAGAAATGTGCTTCTATACTTCAATGTAACCAAGGGACTTCATCTCTCCAGCATTTGATAGATTTTGTTTGATAAAATTTTCAGTATCTATGTTAACTCAGTGATACTTTCGTATGTTTTTTTTTTTTTTTTTTTTTAAATTCTGAAGACCCAATTTAAGATCAATTTAAATTACAATATGGATTTTGAAGGGAACAAATTTAGTTATTTATAAAACCTCAAGTTAAATCCTCGAATTCTATGATTGAGTTCTATAATAAAAAGATTCACTTGAGATATAACTATTGTTTTGAAAGCAATCTCTTTTTATAAAGAATATGAAGAATTTTTCATGTGCTCAAAAAACCTGATTGAGAAACATAAATAAAAACAAGAACGCAAATATATAGCATTTGACCTAGGAGATAAAATATAAATCCGTTCAAAGAGAATTTAATTATGCATTTGACCTAAGTTGATTCGAACTCAATCTTTGGATATGTTGAAACTCGAACTGCATCTGAGCCCAAGATAGCTGGACTAGAGGTAGGGAAGATGGGCCAAATCAGTTTTTGTGTGCTTTATGCGAAGTTGATAGTTCATTAGACCACCAAACTGATCTAAAAAGGGTTAAATGCACTCATGGTCACTGAACTATTCACTAAAATCATTCGCGGTCACTTTTGTTTAAATCGTTGCAAAAAAGTCACTGAACTTTGGATTTTGTTTGCCGTTAAGTCACTCTACTGTTCATCCGTCAAAATATTTAACGGTTGTTGACGTGGACACTGACGTGGATGATGGTGTGGATTTTTTGCTGACGTGGCACCATGTCATCATCCATGTCAGCAGCCACGTCAGCATTGGAACAGTGGATGCTGACATGGCATCCACGTCAGCATCCACGTCAGATTTGTGTGAGTTTCTGTTACAGTGACCTCACAGTAAATAAATTCAAAATTCAGTGGTCACGGTTGCAATTAGTGAAAACTTCAATGACCTTGAGTGCATTAACCTCTCTTACAACTTTTTTTTTCTCTTCCAGTTTGTTAAAGTGTTGGACTGTCAATTCTCTCACTCTACTTTTTTTTTTTTTTTTATCTAATCACATTTAGATTGATTAGTCTATGAATTGAGAAGCCAAATAATAACAATCATAAAAACATACTAATTTTTTTGATCAAACAAACAATAAATATTTTTCACTTTCTCTCTCTATTTTCTTTATGATTGATGAGTGATAATGATTATAAATTGATTATGATTTAGTTTTTTTGTTAGACATTGAAACTTTGTTTTTCTTATATTTATATATGAGTTTGTGTTTTTATTTGAAATAGAGTTGGATTCGAGCTGAATTGAACACGAACAGACATATGTTCGTTTTTGGGCTAGTTCATACTGTTTAGGTTCGTGTTTGCTGAGTAGTTTTATAACAAAGTTCGTATTCATGTTCGGTTCGTATAACTAATTCATATTCAGCTCGTATTTGGTTCGTATAATTCGTATTTATATTTATTAAAAATTATAATTAATATAAATAATTAAAAAAATATAATTAAAAAATTTTTAATTTAAGTTCGGGTTCGTGTTTGTGTTCGGTTGGTATAGTTCAGGTTTGAATTCATATTCGTTGATTTTTAAAATTACTATTCTGATTCTGGTTCGTGTTCGTGTTAATTTATTTGTAAAAATACTTTTTTTTAGTGTTCTCATTTGTTTTTTATTTTAAAAATTTCTAGTTTGTATCTTTTTTAATTCGATTTAATGATTAATAAAGTAGATGAGAAGAAAAATGAGGTATCTTCTGTAGAGTGAGAGAATTGACAGTCTAACACTTTAACAAACTGGAAGAGGAAAAAAAAAGTTATAAGAGAGGTTAATGCACTCAAGGTCATTGAAGTTTTCACTAATTTCAACTGTGGTCACTGTAACAGAAACTCACACAAATCTGACGTGGATGCCATGTCAGCGTCCACTGTTTCAATGCTGACGTGGCTGTTGACATGGATGATGATGTGGTGCCACGTCAGCAAAAAATCCACACCATCATCCACGTCAGTGTCCACGTCAGCAAAATGTCCACGTCATCATCCACGTCAGCGTCCACGTCAGCAGCCGTTAAATATTTTGACGGATGAACAGTAGAGTGACTTAACGACAAACAAAATCCAAAGTTCAGTGACTTTTTTGCAACGATTTAAACAAAAGTGACCGCGAATGATTTTAGTGAATAGTTCAGTGACCATGAGTGCATTTAACCCGATCTAAAAAAGCTGCGTGCCTTAATAAACTCAAAGTCCAACATACCAATTCAATCAAAGATGATCTCAATCTCTATATAGTTTATCCTCCGGACATATATTACCTTTTACACGCTAAATAAACTAACGCCAAGTTATATTTATTGTCTAAATATCACGGCAGCTGTATTAAATTAGAGAGATGTACAAACATGTTTTGCACAATGATTTCAAACTCGACCAGGTCTTCACCAGTTCGATATTTCTTTCCAGGTGGACTTGCCTGAACCGGACTAACCACTGCAAGGTTGAACTGGGCGAATTACATTGATAAAATTTACCGAAACATCGATCGGGACTGAACTAAGCATTGAATTTCAGAGCACTGGTTTTGCAAGGTTCAGCTCAACCTGTCAAAATCTGTCTGTAGCCCAAATAGCCCGTGGTTCAAAAGCCTTCAAATCATTCAGCGGCAACACGAGCCCAATTTTCCTAATCAATTGCTAAAGTCCATTTCAAATGGGCAATATAAACCAATAGTAGAATGCCACCAGGCAAAATTTTTTATAGAACAGGTTGCGGAACCAAATTCAACGTATGACAGTCTCCATTTGTGCCGCCGACGGGCATCCGGTTGTTATGCGGGGTCCGTAAGTATTATCCGCTTCTTATAATGCCACGTGTTAGCAAGTCAACATCACCAAAAAAGTTGACTGACATTCGACTCAAAATGGGATACCGTTCAATTTTTCGTCCGTTACCCACCCAACCACCTCCCTTGTTACTACTGACGCGTCGCTTTCTTTCTTGCTTAACAACTCCTCCAATTCTGTTGTGAAAAGGCCCTAGATCTTCTCTGTACGGGTTATGGAAGTCGTTGTTTCGGCCACCGTAGAGGACAGGATCAACTTATCTCGAGATATGGACCCGTCTCCCTCTCGATTCTCCTCTGATTTAGCCTCTGAATCACCTTTATCCGCCGCCGACTCACCTGATCGCGACGATCAATTTAGTTCCTTGCGGAACCCTAATAAAGACTCCGAATCTCAGGTTGCTATTATTATACTTGTTCATTTTGGTAATTCCTTTTTAAGTTCAATTTTTATTTTTATTTTTCTGTTTGGTTTCTCAAAAATAGTCCATTGATGAATCTTGAACTCTTTGGTTTACATTTAGGCTAATTTGGAACTTGACTGATGCCTTTTTCTTATTTTTCTTCTCTTCTTTTTTAATTTTTAATTTTCAGTTGAACTAGATGTTTCTCCGCCGCCTCCCACAAGGATTGAATAATTTGGTTACGTATTTGGTCCGTCCTAGGAAATTTAATGATCTCTTGAAATTTACTCTGAAATTAGAACTTTGTATCATTTTACTTATAATTGATAGAATAGTACGATTACATTGTACCTCGCTTCTTTACACGAAGCTGAGTAATTTTTCTTAGTTCCAGACTTAGCAGAAATTTTTATTGCTATGCTTGATTTTTGTTCTTTCTGTTTCCTTTTGTGTTGATGCCATTGATGCGGTTGTATTGTTTAGTAATTGTACAGGAAACTGATATTTTATGAAAATTGTGGACTCATGTATGTATTTATGTTTTGTCTATTGCAGTCTCCAGTGTCACTGAGAAGCGAGGAGTATCGGCAACTGTTTCGACTTCCATCTGATGAAGTTCGTGATGTTAGATTATGTCTAATTATTTGCATATGAACTGATAGGCTTTTGAAGGAAACTTGAAAATTAGTTCATTGATGAACCATTGAAGCATATGTGTCACCCCTGAATTTGATAGAATAGTTTTTATATTTAAAATTTCATATTTGTTTCTAATAAAAAAATATGTATTCTCTCCCTTCTAAAAAATATTATTTTATTTTTTCTAATATAGGTTCTCGTTCAAGATTTCAATTGTGCATTCCAAGAGAGCATTCTTCTTCAGGTAATTTCACTTTGCCTCTGTCTTTTGTTTGGAGTTCCATAGGTTATTAGAAAATTTTTAGGATGGTTTTAATTTTTTTTGTTGGGCATGGCACCTTGCCTTCCTGTTGTAAAATGATGGCATATTGAGTTCTTTGCCATGGTTCTTGCAGTTGTATGATTCCTAAGCATGTTTATTTTCTCATGTTTCCAAATTATTTACTTGCTGTAGGGGCATATGTACCTGTTTGTTCATTATATTTGCTTTTATTCCAACATATTTGGATTTGAGACGAAGGTAATCTTAAAAGTTCTATTTCTATATTGTTAGTTGCTATTGAATATTACCAATAACAATTGTGTCCTGAAATTTGGTGGGTTTATTTTTTAGAAAATTATCCCATTCAATGAAATTACAGTTGTAAGACGAGCAAAGACAGCTGGGATCTTTCCTAACGCAATAGAAATTTTTGCTGGGGGGAGAAAGGTAGTGCAATGTCCCAAAATTTTCTTTTGTTCTATGTTATTGACATTATTATCTCAAATTCCATATTAACTTATCGAATTTAACAGTACTTCTTTGCATCATTTTTGTCACGGGATGAAGCATACAAGCTCATTAATGATTTATGGTTACAGCATGGTAATCATTCGCAAGCAATCCCTGTACAGCAGGTATTTGACAGAAACACATTATTGTAGCTGAGTTTTGAAAATATTGGATTCTAGGAAGATGATCATTTTATTATCATGATGGGCTATGAATTTGGAATATAATAACCGTATGGAAAACTGCCTTATATCTTTTTTGTTTGGTTATTATCAAATAGTTATCTTAATATGTAGTGATACAAAATTATAGGAAAATGTTGTAATAAAGGTATAAACATTGGTTCCAATTGGATCTTGTCATTAGCTCTAAGCTTTGGATACTTTTTGCTTAGATTTAAAAAAATTTTAATGGTATACTAGTCAGTTTAGCCGGTGAAGACTTGCCATCACACAAGGATCAGTTCTGACTCATATAAATGGGTACATCTTATATGCATGTTCTGTTTTGCTTAGTTCCTTTTTTATATGTTTTGATCTTATATTAGGATTTATCATCTGAGACTAGCTGCCCAGAGAATGGACCTGTTGTAATTGGGAAGGTTAATGGCTCCAACCATCATATTGATAAGCAGAATTCTATAAGAAGGTACTTTTATAAGATGAATCTATGTTTTGTACATTAATTTTTGATTTCTATGAAAATGAAATATTGATGTTTGATTATTGATATGGGATTAATTATAGATGTTACATTTTGAATACAGGCATGAGGATTTTTCAGATGATTCCAAGCGAACATCTAATGTTGAAAATGATCTGTTAACAACACTGTTGGAAATACAAGATGACAATGTGGAAGAAGATGCTGATCAAGTTATAAATGTTGACTCTTCATCTTCTGCAAAGACTTTGTTGTGGAAGATAGAGAATTATGATGCGCCTAAGAGTTAGCACTTTTTTTTTTCTCTTTACTTACGTTGTATTTGTTTATAACATGCCAGAATTCAACTCATCTTTATTTCAATATTGTGATTATCAAATGTACCAAGAATTTAGCTTGTCTTGCCCCATGCGCTTGGAGATCACATTCCTGTTAATGGTTTGATGAGTCACATGTTAGTGGCTTAAGGAAATGGGTGGGCTGTGCCACTGAACATAGTGGAAGGATTTTAAAGTTTGTATGCAGATTTGTGTCTTACTAGGCTTAAGGTTTGAGGTTTAGAAGTTGACAAATGGCATGACGTATATTGTAGGACCTGTGAACAGAAAATTGATTGTTTCCAATCTGTAGTTTGAAGATGAGGCAAAAACATGGGATTTTAGGGTCTAGAGATGGATTATTTTGGGTTGTGGTCCCAAAAAAAAAAAAAAAAGGAAAAGAAAAGAAAAGAAAGGAATGGAGTACTCCTTATCATGTTGTTTGTGTGCTGTGCTTAATGTTTGATGCTAGAAAGGTTTTGGCAGTTTAAGATGAAATTTAAAGATCTAGAAAGATTTGTCAACTAGGTCCTGTTTTGTGGATTGAAAATACCATACACACACTATTGATTATACTATGTCAGTGGGATGTGTTATGGGCCACCAGGTGTTCTTTGTCAGCTACAGTCAAATTTGCTTCCATCATTCTGCATACATTATTTTAATATGGTGAAAATAAATTTATGTTTTCCTTTAGTCTTAACTGGCTCTTTTTTTTTTTCATGCAGTACCAGAATGTTTTACCAAGGTTGCTGAAGCCAAGTTTCTGGTAATGTTACATCTTTCTTAATTGTATCTGTACTAGGTTCTACTATATTATAGAATTTCTTATTAACATTTGCTGGTTGAAAAATTGGTTCCTGTTTTTATATCTTTCTTCTTTACTGACTGCAGATGAAGGTAGAGGAGTTCTTTCATTTGTTCTTTTCGGATGATGCTGTAAAATTTACTGATTCTTTTCACAGGAAATGTGGAGATAAAGGTAGTCTGATTTGAGATCATGGAATAGTCTTTCCTTGATTATGCAATTAATAAAATTTATGTGATGGTTTTTAATATATCATGGAAGACATCCTTTCATGCCTTTGCTTCTCTTTTGCTGAGTGGTTTCAGAATTTAGGTGCACTTCATGGAAACCACATGATGAATTTGGACATGCTCGTGATGTTTCATTTCAACATCCAATAAAAATATACTTTGGTATGTATTTGTATTTTAAAATTATTTATTTCACCTTATACTTTTTTGGTTAAAATGAGATTTTGGTTTAAGTAGGTTTTCGATATAACTTTGTTTCTAATGCTGTTTAATCTTACTTTTTGTTTTTATTTAAAGGTGCTAAATTTGGCAGTTGCCAGGAGATTCAGAAATTTCGAGTTTACAAGAGCAGGTTTCTATATTTTTGTTCTGGCATTCATTTTTTTTTCCGATAAGAAAAAAAGAATTATGCAAATTAAAGGGAGTTGTATGAGAATATGATTTATGTCATCAGTAGAAAAATTTATCAGTTTCAATACATTCTACGAACAGGATTTTGTTCATATGAGAACTTTTTAAAGCGTGGAAATGGGCTCTCCTTAATAACTTTGCAAATATGAATGTAGTCAAACAATTGCACCTTAAGCCTAAGTTTGTACCCACCAAAGTGGGCTTTGTTGTATTGCTCTTTTCATATGTACCTTTAACGGAGTAATCCCTTATTTCAGATCAAATGCTAACAGGGCAGGAATCGAAGTGGGGAATACATTTGCTTTGTGTATATATTTAATTCTGCTCTTCATTTATTTTAGATCTTAACCATAGATCATCCTTTAAATATTTTGTGTTTCATATGATGTTGTTCTCACCAATTTATATGTTATTATTGACATAATGACACACATTATCTCCAGTCACTTGGTTATTGAGACATCAGAAGAAATCAATGATGTACCATATGGAGATTATTTTCGAGTACAGGTACAGGCTACTTTTGATTGATTTTGGCAAATTTAATTATCTTTCCTCATTTCTAGCTAATACAGAATGTGCTATAATGTCTGATAGATTGAAAGGCAGATCATTGAATCAAGTCTGAAAGAGAATTATGCATCAGGCCGACATTGGTTTTGTCTTTTTATTCAAGTGCAACTACTAAGCATTGATGTCTTTCAACATTTGATGTTATAAAAACAATGCATTCTGTTAAATGATACATAAAATTGTATTGCAAATCTTTTGAAATTGCATATCACTTTCTTCTTGGCTTTTTGCCTTCTTACATTCTTAAAAAGGAGTAACGTTTGTAACTATGGGCATGTCAGATACTACGAAATTATAGCAATGCTATGCATAGTAGTAGGTTAGCAGATATTCAAATTGTCTTATAATATGATTCAACATTAATTTGCCAAAAAAAATGGCTTTTTTTTCCCTGTGTATTAGGGGCTTTGGGATGTAGAAAAATGTGACAATGAATCAAAAGAAAGCTGCATTTTGCAGGTTTATGTAAATGTAGCATTTTCAAAGAAAACTGTTTGGAAAGGTTTGCCTCTGCCAATAAATAGTTTTTGCTAGTTAAAATATATTGAATTTGTGATGCCAAGCTGGTGTACATGGTTACAGGGAAAATAGTGCAGTCTACTCTGGAAGAATGTCGAGAAGCTTATGAATTATGGATAGGCATGGTATTATCTTTAATCCCTTGTCAATTGTTTGTGTTGATTTTCTGTTATGTTGTCCATGCTTACAAAAGTTTGTATATTACCCTTTCTTTCAGGCACATGACTTGCTGAAGCAGAAGAAACTAGAAAAACCAGAAGGTCAGACTGTAGTAGATCGTTTTATTGTTATTGGTAGTGTTGCATGCAGAAATATTACTAATATCATTTATCATGTCTAAAATGTCTCAAAGCAGAGGATGGTCCTACTGCTAGCACCATGCAGAATGTTGACGTTCATACTGACAGGGAAGTGAAAACCGGGGAATCCTCAGAAAGGTTAAGCAATATAGATGACCACCTATGGACAGGGCCCAAGTCATATTCTTTATATACTAACCAACAAGTTGGCAATCTCTTGCAAGGAAGCTTGATTAGTGCAACTTCCTTTACATCTTTGTTAAAAGAATTAATGACAAAGTTCTGTTCATATCTGAAAAATCAAAACTGTGTTTCATTGGTCTTAGTCATTGCTTTTGCCGTGATCATCCTGATGCAGGTGTGCAATCCAAAAACCACCCTGTTACATTTCATACACTCATTTAAATATCTATCCAATGAATTGTGAACTCCTCTATGTTGGTTAATTTTAATTTCAGGTGAGCATACTTCTGCTATTAAATAGACCCCAACACATTCATGTAGCATCTCCGTCAGAATATATGGTTGCTATGGGTGGTGGGATCGGAGAAAGATCAGCTGAAACGATGGCCTGGTTGGAAAAACGGATGCTTTATCTTAAGGACGAGATGCTCATGGTTGAGGCTCAGCTAGAGAGGATGCAGCGTGAGTATGCATTGTTGAAAGCTCAATTTAAAGACATCGGGCATCTTCGTGATAGTAGATAATTTGTTTTTTTTTTTTTTTTTTTTCTTTTTATGTTGAAAAGAGAAAGAAGGACAAGTTATCCACTGTATATTTTTGTAGTTTTATAATGTAAATTTTTTTTTTATTCGTTTGGTTATATATTTTTCTAACGTTTGAAAAAGTAATATTTTGTTTTGATCTTGAATTACAAAAGCTGGACCTTGATTTTTCTGATCTGACCAGCAGTAGCACCGAAAATCAACGTTGTTAAGTCGAAAGACATTGATTCCGTCGAGAATAGCTTGCGGCAGAGAATGTCCTTTATAGCCTTAGCTTTGACTTTGCTCAACGTCATTGTCCTGTACCATATATATTTCCATCTACTTTTTGAGTTCAAATTAAATTTTATTCGAATTTGAACTCATATCAAATTCGACCCTATTTGTCATATCATATTACTATCTTTTTTAGCTTTTCTGCTTCGCGATTTAAAATAGACTACCAACTTTCAAAGCTCGTTATTCTTTGCGCGTGAACAGAAAATAGAGGCATACGATGCATTGTAATTCTCACTTTTGTAATAAATTTTGGTTTCAATGGAGAACGAATATTGGATAGGACTCTAGAGATTTGGCCAAAAAGTGACAACTACTGAAGAAAAATGGTGACAGTGGGACGGAGAGGCTAAAATAAAGTAAATGCAGTTGTTTATAGTCACGTGTCGAACATCTCTTTATGAAATACCACATGTGGACACGAGTTATATTCCATATAGATCTAGCCTAAATAAAATCTAGTTTGATAACAATTAAAATTCAAAAAAAATATTGAAATGAACAAATTAAGATTCAAGTTTAGTTCAAAAATAATTTAAATTTAAATTTAAATATTTAGATTGATTTAAATTTCATTTGTTTTATAAAAATAAAGTTGATTCTTGATCTGAATTTAATTCGTTTAACCTGAATTCAAATCAAATTCAACAGCAACAAAAAGTTTGAGCCAAGCTGATAAGGGTGTCTGAGGCAGGACAATTAAACTTCAAATACAAAAATTATGAGCCACGGCTTCAAATATTATAATGGAGAGAAAAGAAAGGTGGTTGATTGTTTTTACTGATTGGACCACGAGGGGAGGGGGCAAGCCCATAAGACCTCTTTTTGTGAGAGTCACCGACTACTAGGGTAGGGTTATCACCCAACCAAGTTGGTTTGAATTTTTTTTTTTAATTTTTTTATGGTATTGATTGTTTTATTAATAATATTATCAGTTATATTATTTATTATATTAATAATTTTTATAATATTTTATCAATTTAAATTTAAATTAATTATTTATAGTTTAATTTAAATTCAAATCAATCTATATTGGAACAGCACCAAACCATTTTATAATCGACCAAGGGGTATCCACTATCATGCTCCTTAAATGACAAAAACTAAAACATTCCACTTAATGTAAAGTGGGGTCACCAGCAGTCCACTTCTGACCTTTTCCCACTTTTCATAATGCCTGACTCGCTGAAATCTTATACCAAAAACAGAAATAAGATTTTTTCATTTTTCAATGATTTAGAAAACTTCAAGGACTTTCATGTTATTCTACTATTAGTTTTTTACCATTTCCTACCAAAGTCACAATTTCACATCTTGAAACCTGGAGTGGTAACTAATAATTTTGTAAATTTAAAAAAGTCTCCTAAAATTTTTGAAGATTTATAATTTAGTGCTTATGTATTGTACGATTATAATTACCGAGCATACCAAAAAGCAAGACTATGGAACGAATGTCAGGTAAAAAAATTTTGGTGTCTGGGCTGTCAGATGTGTCACTCTCTTACCTGGAGGCGTAATGGAATGAGCATTCCGTGTTATTTTGCAAAGTAATTGTTTTCCTTGCACGTAAGTATATGCACCAAAGTTGATGAAACTGAGCTGACACGACCACCTCCATTGACAGTGTTGGATAAACCAGAAAATGATCGGAGACTAATTGGTGCTTAAATTTCTACCACTTTCCCCTTCAAAACTCAAGAAGAAGAGTGATTAGTTATATGGTGAGCTTCCATCCGAAGCTTATCCTTATTTAAAAGCAGCCCAGCTTGAATAGTTATAATAAGGGTGATTAGAAACAACTCCTGCTCCTCAAGATAATCTCACCGATAAAGGGGAACATCGTGAAGAAAAACGGGTACGTAGTTTCAACTATTCTTCAGCTTAATTAATTTCATTCTTCAATTTGCTAAAGAATATGTGTGATATGTACAAATAATTGCACACCAACATGTATAAATTTATTGAAATTATATGGGGAATTCAATTGTAGCATATGAAAACCTGAATACATTTTACGAAAAAAAAAAAAAATTAATATAAAATATTAATAATATAATGTTAAAAATAATAAAAAAATTAATAGATTTAAGAAAATTAGTGAAAAATATTCAAAAAGTTATCATAGTTGTCAATAGCATGGGTGACGATATTGACGGTTATATTTACTTATCTTTACCATCAAAACGATCATATTCGATTGTCTCTGTCATCAAGACGATTAGATTCTATCGTTAATCAAATCAGGTGATCATTTTTTATCATTTGATTAAGTTTTCGAAGGTGATTAATTTTTAAAATTTTAAATTAATTTCATAAAATTTTAAAATTTTTATTAACCTTTTAAATTTTTATTATTATTTTTGATATTATATTTAATGTTGTTTTATAATATAATTATTTTTATAAGATTAATTTTAATATTTGTTATTTTTTAAAAAATAAAAATATTTTTTTAACTATTAATATTTAATATTTAATAATTAAATTTAGTTATTGATTTTAAGTAACGAAAATTTATTTACTAATAAATAAGATTTGATCATTTAAAAAACCTTGAGATGAAAATGAACCTTTCGGCACGTTTTAAATCTTCAACTTTATGAGTATCAATTTGATTAGATTATCAATCGCAATCACGCAAAACAAAACAAATTTCTATAAGTTACCTGAGAATTATTTTGTCTGTCCTCTTAACTCTTAATCGCTAGATTTCGGGCTCCGTATGAAAGACATGTTAATACTAGTTGATATGATAGTTTTAGGAACTGGACCAACCATTTTAATTAAGAATGGAAAGGTGGTCCAGTCTGTGATTGATTAATACTCAGTAAAATTATGTTTATGACATCAAGTCTACTTATTTTTTTATATAAATGTAGTAAACATTTTTATATTTAACGATATAAAAATAAAAAATATTTATTTAAACAATAATCGAATTTAAAAGAAGATTAACCCAAATCAGCCCCTTAATACTGTTAATGGTCAGTTGGAGTTTGTAAACATCACCTTGTATAGTGTAAGTTTTGCCAGTTCTCTGTGCTGCTCTCGAAGAAGAAGAAGAAGAAGAAGAAGAAGAAATTTATCATGTCAAATCACAGTACAGGTGATAATTAATGAAAATTGTCAATCTGGACGGTGTGGAAATTAAATGATGAACACGTTAATCACCACCACCCCCAATGCTCTAGCAACCTCAAATTTTCACTCTATTTTGTTTTGTATCGGCAAATCATGCTTTCTGCCTAGACTCTACATGTCTTTTTCTAACTTACAGTGTTACCAAATATGCTTGTTCCCACCCATAGTTTGAGACGGCAACAAATTCCCATCTATTAATTTTTAAAATCTTAAAATCTCACCTATCAATCAAATTTAATATTAAATATAATAGTAAACAGTAATAATCTAAGGGTATTTTTATTTTTTTAATATTCAAATTTTATAAAATAATAAAATAAATTTTATATAAATAAAAAATTTAAAAAATATATTTAAAAATTTAAAATTTTAAAAAAATTTAAGTAGCTACCACTGCCGTTGTCGGCGACGATAGTCGTTGATAACAGAATCAGGTGGTCGACCCCGATCACCTGGTTTCCTTGCAGAGGACGCTAGATCTGGCCTTCTCTGAAACCAGGTGACTGGAGACAGCCACCTGGTTCCGTTATCAGTGGCCACCGTCGTCAGCATCAACAGCAGTGGCTGTTTAAAATTTTTTTAAATTTTTAATTTTTAAAATATTTAATTTTTAAAATATATTTTAAAATTTTTCCAAATTTTTTATATTTAAAATTTATTTTATAATTTTATTATAAATTTTTATTTTTTAAGGATATGTTAATCTTTTATTTGAAAAATTATAAAAAATATTTGAATTTCGATTGAAGGGTGAAATTCTAGGTTTTTAAAATTTAGTGGATGAGAATGTCTCTGTCTCAAACTATGGATGGAATTGTCCCAGAATGCAAAATTATGAATCTATCTTTTCCCTTTTTTTTTTTTTTATAAGACTATTTTCACCCTATAGATTATTGAAATCACAAAATCTAATGAGTTCAATTTTAAAAAAAATTAAATGATTATCTATCTATTAACAATACCTATTAAATTTCACGATTAAAAAAATATTTATACTACTTTTTTAAATATTATAATAAAAATATATTTGAGATATAAATATTTTTAAAATTTAGTAAAAATAAATAATTTTATTTTTTAAAAAAATTGTCACATCCAGTCATATTTTACAAATGTTTTTATAACCTTAATAATTAGTTATATAGCATTTACACATTAATTTTTTTTTCAAATTTTAAAAAACCACCCTTAAAAATTTTAAAAACACCACAAATTTTTTTTTCAAATTAAAAACACCCTTAAAATATTTTAAATGATATATTTTACTTTAAACGTATATCATTTTATTTAAATATTATGATAAAAAGATATTTGAAATATAAATAATATTGTTTTAACTTACAAGTATAAATAATATGTAATAAGATATTTATAACTCTTAATTTATTATATTTTTTGTATAATTATCATTTTTTAAGCTATTTACAGCTATATTGAAAATTTTAAATTTTCAAACCTCTAATTCTATTTTCATATTAAAAAAAAAAAACTCCATTTTTTTAAATTAAAAAACATCCTAAAATTTTTAAGTTTCAAAAAAGACTCCGAAATTTTTAAATTAAAAAAATCTCCTAAAATTTTTAGAAATTTATAATTTAATCCATATATAGCTATTTATCATTAAACTTTTTCTATATTTATAGTAATAAATTTTTTTATTATTTT
Organism: Anacardium occidentale; assembly: GCA_026122585.1. NCBI lineage: Eukaryota > Viridiplantae > Streptophyta > Magnoliopsida > Sapindales > Anacardiaceae > Anacardium > Anacardium occidentale. The sequence goes on from JAJEJH010000042.1 coordinate 340,056, forward strand.
TAATGTTAATCAATATAAATTAAATTAAAATTTTTTTTAATAAATGTCAAAATAATATATTATTTAAGTATTTTATTTATTTATTTATTTATTTTTATTTTTTAAATTATTATTATTATTTTATTTTAAATTATTATTAAATTTTTTTAATATTAATATTATTAAATTTTATAAATAGTATTTTAATCTTTTTACAGTAAAAATGTGAATATTTAACTGTTAAAATTTTGATAAAATCCTGAAAGACATTATATCATCACTATTGATACTGTATCATTTGATTTCGACATTCCCGTTAAAATCGAACTTGAAAAGTCCAAAGTTTGGTGCTGATTGTGAAGTTTCAAGATTTGCAGTTGATATCTTTGAAGCCGCAATTTGCCTGTTTTCTTCCAGGAGGGGCCAAAGAACTATGTCCCACCCATAGTTTGCAGCAGTGACAAGTCCCACCCGCAAGCTTTCAAAAACCCTGTCTCCCACCCCTGGAAATAATTTAATATTAAATAAAATGAAAAACAGTAATATTTCAAGGGTAATTTTATCATTTTATGATTAAAATTTTATAAAATAATAAAATAAATATTAAAAAATTAAAAAAAATTGGTCACAGCCGCCGATGCCGGTGACGATGGCCGTTGATAATCGCATCAGGTGGCCGTCTTCGGTCACCTGGTTCTAGGAGAGGCCAGATCTGGCCACCGAAAACTGTTGAAGAGGGTCGTTCTTGGTCCCAATGACAGTTTTTGGCCACGTTTGTCGAGGGAGGAGGCCAAATCTAGCCTCCTCCTCCAAAACTTCTGGTCGCCTCCACCCAACGGGGAGGCCCAATCTTGCCTCCTCTGGAACCAGGTGGCCAGAGACGGCCATCTGGTGCAGTTATCAACGGCCACCACTGCGTGCATCAGTGGCTGTGGCCAGTTTATTTTTTTTTTTAAATTTTAAATTTTTTTAAATTTTAATATATTTTTTAATTTTTTTTATATTTAAAAATTATTTTATAATTTTATTATAAAATTTTATTTATTAAAGAGCATTTTAATCATTTCATTTGAAAAATTATAAAATATGTTTAAATTTTGGTCCATGGGTGGGAGACTGGGTTTTTGAAAACTTGAGGGTGGAACTTTGTCCCTGCCTCAAACTATGGGTGGGAAACAGTCCTTTGGCCTCCGGGAGGCAATTTAGCCGACTGAAATAAAGTCTAAGCCCCAGCTAAATTAGCTCCCTAACTGTTCCAGGGTTCTTTATAACTAACACCTTGCCTCGATAGATTAATTATAAATTTACCCATTTCAGCAAATATTAATTATAATTTCATTTAACAAAATGAAATGATTAAATAGTCAAATAAAAATTTAAAGATAAGTTTAATGCGAAGTTATGATTTACGTTGATGATATTAGTACTAATTTTAAAATTTATTTAACTTAGATCTCTTCTTAAAACAAGAAATGATATATGTATACAAATTTAACATATCAGTATTTGATTATATTATTTTAAAATAAAATAAAAAATAAATAATTATATCATTTATTATATATTATTATATCAATTTATATAAATAAATTAATGAGATTTGTTGATATGTTCTTTTATTTATAAAGTTTAAAGTTCACCTATTTCACAAAATCATGAACATAAAAAGGATTCCTCTAATCTTAAAATAATTCAACTAAGTATTTGGATACCAATATAATAATGGTAATCATACAGGTTGTATTAAATTTCTTTTATTTATTTAAATTTATCTTACACCTTGAACATCTCTGTCTTCACATCGTGCTCATAGTTAAAAAGTAAACGACGAGGGACCATGGTGTAATGTATTGTATAAAATAATTGTCCGTTTTTTGGTCGTCTCTCTCGCGGTCGCAATCAAAGCCACATGTTTTGGAGCTACCACCAATTCAGTGTTGTACGGATGGACGGCTGCAGTTTCCTTCAGTAATTCAAAGAATACGACAGTATGGGCGGTTGTGGAGTTACTGTGCGCAAGTCTCTTTTGAAGGTCTCATCAAAATTGATCCATATAACTTAATCCGCATGGAGGATTCATAGATGAAGTGAATATGACTGGATGGAAGCAGTTGCATTCAAGTTGAAAAAAACAAAAATGAATTGACGTTGTTAATGTAATCACAAATTAAATTTTACACTTTCACAGATAAAAAAAAGCTCTCGTTGCCTCCAGAGCAAACCTGGAATTCAGGAGTAGACGAGAGACATTCTCATTCTTAACCTTTTGGCCTGCTCATTCTTGCTCTTTAAATATATGCATACATGCTTAGGTATATGAGTACATCTGATTGTGATGATGGATCTTATGTTTTTTTTTTTTTTCTTTATTTCGGCATATAAAATTTGTACTAGTACGAAGGCTGAAAGGTTCAGCACGTATTTCGACCTGTTGAGGTACTGTAAATTTTATTTCTTTGTTTTACGGCGGCCGCTTTCATTATCAGCTGATTGTGTCTTTTTTTAATGTATATGTTGCGGATGAAATGCCGAGAACAATTATTCGAAAGTTCTCTTTTTCTTTCTTTGTAGAAAAAACGCTGCACCGCCCTGACTAATTGCCGGGCGTTCACAGATGTGTCTGAAAGAGTTACACGTAGCAGTGGCGTGCCTAAAAATAGACCTAGACTTTGAATTTAACTGCCACCGCCGTCTCCTTAATATGCTAGTTGTGTTTACACTAAGTAAATTGTTTCCTCTAGGCAAGTGAGAGTCATGATTAAAAAAATTTAAAATAAAAGTAAAGTCAAATCCATATAATAATATATGATATTTGCATAAATTAATGTTTTTTATAATATATATATAATTGTACTCTTCCAGCTCTAAGTTTTTAACATACCTTTTGTACAATGATTTGCAATGTATTACTTCAAGTATAGATTTAGGACACGTATTATGTTCAAATTATACGACATAAATTTCCTTAGGCCAAAGGACATTTTCCCACCCATAGTTTGAGCCTGGGACAAATTCCCACCCACTTAAGTTTAAAAGCCCGAAGTCCCATCTATTATCTATTTTTTTATTATTTTTATTAAAATTATTAAATTATCTTTTTAAAAATTAAAAATTTATAATAAAATATAAAATATTTTAAAAAATTAAAAAAAATTAATTTTTTAAAAAAATTAAATTTTTTTTAAAAAAATTAAAAAAATTAAAAATTTTTTTAAAAAATTAAAAAAATTTTAAAAAAATTAAAAAAAATTTAGAAATTCCTAGCAACCACCGCCGTCGGCATCGGCGGCGGTGGTGGCCCATAATAGAACCAGGTGGCCATTTTCGACCACCTGGTTCTGGCCTCCCCGTTCGGTGGAGGCGACCAAATCGGCCGCCTCCAGTTTCAGAGGAGGCGGCTAGATCTGGCCATCTCCGCCGGAAATAAAGGTCGGAAACGGCCAGTGGGGCCAAGGCCGACCCTTTACGGCCGTTTCCGACCTTTATTTCGGGCGGAGACGGCCAGATCTGGTCGCCTCCTCCGAAACTGGAGGCGGCCGATTTGGCCGCCTCCACCGAACGAGGAGGCCAGATGGAACCAGGTAGCCGGAAATGGTCGCCTGGTTCTATTGTTTACCGCTGGTTTAATGCGCGTGGTCAGCCGGGTTTCTTTTTGAATTTCTAAATTTTTAAAATTTTTTTAAAAATTTTTTAATTTTTAATATTTTATATTTATATAAAATTTATTTTATTAATTTATAAAATTTTAATTTTAAAAAGACATAAATACCCCTGATTATTACTGTATATTTATTTTTTTTAATATAAAAAATAGGTAATGGGTGCGGCTTTGGGCTTTTAAATTTAAGCGGGTGAGAATTTGTCCCAAACTCAAACTATGGGTGGGAACATGTCCTTTGGCCATTTCCTTATTATCGTAATAATATATCATGCTCATTTAATCGTCTTGTTTTCTTTTTCTTATATTCTGAGATCTGAATGCAGCGGCGATGACGGGGCCGCAGGCTACAAGTCATGGCAATCAACAGCACGTAATTAACAGGTACACATGAAATGAATTAAAAAGTCGTCTTGATGCCCGCCAATCAGTTTGTGTGTGTTTTTTTTGGCCTTGTACTGAATATAATGTTCATTTACGAGTACTATAAAATGCTGTGTCTTCCCCAATTCTTGACCTTAAGCCTTATCTTACTTTGACTTCCACCCTACCAAAATTTCATTCTTTGTCCGCGTACCATCATCCTACCACATACAATAAGATTTATATTAGGTCAAAACACTTAATCTCACCCATCCATTTTTTAAAACTCAAACATCTATTTATAAAATAAATTTTTTTTTTTTTTTTACAAAATAATCAAAATATCCTCAACAAAAAATATATAATTAGATTAAAATACTAACAAAATAAATCTTAAAACTTAATTAAAATATTAAAATATATTTAAAATAAAATAAAAAATTGAAAAAAGAACCTCCACCTGTGGTAGTTGTCGAAAACCTAATTAGGTGACCAAAAAAGCTATATAATTTGATTGATTGTTAGATTCAATTGTCTTTGACATCAATAATGGATAGAAATGACTGCTTTGAACAAGGACAATAATTTTAGATTGTTTCTAGTCATTGTTAATCTGATTGTCTCTACAAAAAACGAGACAATATAATTTGGTAGTCTTTACCATTGAGGCTTTCAAATTTGGTCGTCAACTAAACTTGATGATTTTTTTTAGTTACTCGGTTCGATTTTCAGCAATCATTGTTGTTAACAATAGTGGTCACTTTTTTCAAAATTTTTCATTTTGATTTTTTTATATATTTTAATATATTTATAAAATTTTAAATTTATTTTATTATTATTTTATATTATTTCAATATTTTAATGATTTTTATTAAATTTATTTTATTATTTTTTTAAAAAAATTTATTCAAAAAAATAGAAATATCCTTTTAATTATTAACAGTTAATGGTTGATTATTAAATTTAACTGTTAACTTTAGTTAATAAATGAATGTTTAAACTTTTAAAATTAATGGACAAGACTTTATTATTTAGGAAACCCTTTGGTGGGATTAAGTTCTTTAGCCTTTGTATCATATCATCTAATACTTTGATTTTAGTAAGGCCTTATTTCACTTATTATTTGAATATCAAAGATTATTATTTTACTATCAAATCAATCTTTGATGAGACTACAAACAAATATTATTTTTTATAGAATTTTTATTATTTGTAAGCATGTTTTAGAAACAATATTCATTGATCAATCAGACTTGACATCAATATAATATAATTAAAACTTTAAGACGATTTGTTAAATATATTTATTAAATAATATTAAATACTAAGTGTTTTCAGTTGTTCATATGTCTTCCTAAACCCTAATCTTTTCATCATTAGTTTCAAATAAATGATATTGATAACATAATAAGGTTCTAACTAGTTTGATTTGAAAGTTGAATTCCAATTTCATATAATTTATCCAGGTTAATCTATTTTAATTATTAAAACAAGTTTAAACGTTGATGCAAACACTGATTTTTAATTGGATTGGTTCAACTGACGAGTCTGATACATGTATGTTTACACTAATTTTAAGGGAAATTGTAAACTTCTATGGTAACAATCATGCTTGTCTCCATATATATGGAAACAAACAACAAGCTTATCCATTTATCACTTAATTACAAGTACACTCCCAAGCATCCGTACACATACCAATAAACAGGTAGCCTACCTCTTTCAAAAATTTTACCCTTGTTCGAATGGATATTGAGGCTAAGGTATGGTGCTTTTTCTTTCAGATAAAATTGTTATAAATTACCATAACTGTGATTACCAGTTGATCCTTCTTTTAGAATGAAAACTTCCTCGTATACCAACCTCGCAAACTGATCAACATTAATGCATTTTAATATTTTCTTTGAACTTTCTTCTAGATTTCTAGCTGTGTTTCTTTGCATGGGTATAGTATGCTGTATTGCTCTTATTCACAGGCAAATTTAACTGGGTTCTATTGGAGATTGTAAAACAGCATATGGAGGCTTGGTTGTTTATGTCGTTTTCTTTTTAGTGCTTATTATCATGTCCCGTTATCAACTATGAGATTTTCTTTTTGACTTTAACCCCATCAAACTCCAACTTACATTGTCCAAGTTTGTTAGTGATCGTGAAACTGATATTATTTAGTTGATATTTTTGAAGCCGCAAATTTTGTTGTATTCTTGAAGGAAGCAATTTGACTTGGACTGGATGGAGGTAGTATTGGAAATTCATTGGCCTGCGTTCTAAACCATGTAAGTTTTCGTCAGTCCTATTATTCAACTCATCTTTAAACCTTTATATACGATCATGTAAAAAATTTTGCATCGAATAGGAGCAAAGGGTTTGAGTCTATATAATTTATTGTCTCATTTTTCTGGTGAGACGTTTTTAACAACAAAATCATAAGGTTAATGAAAGTTAAACGGACAATACTGCACATTTTTAGGACATTGGTTATAAGTTTGAATTGAGATGACATTAACACTTAGTCAATAACACTGTTCATGAAGACAATGGTAAATCTTTCTAAGTTTTCTGCCTAAGAAATTATATAAATGTAAAAAATTTTATATCAAATTAGAATAAGGGTTTTGAGTTTCTATAAACTCTTTTTCTCTCTTTTTGGAAGATGACCTTTTTTTCTAAGAGTAAGACGGTAAGATAAAAGCAAAACAGAAAGTATTTCATGATTTGATGGGAACTCCTATACGTGGCTATCAAATAGAAACTTTACTACTTTTGACATATTTTCCAAGCCTTAAATGACCTCAAATCAAGATAAACGTTGATAAATATTATTACTTAATTTTTATTGTTGCCGTCGTAGCGTGATAAATGCTAGATTCAATGATGTCGAAATGTGAGAATTTGTGGTGTAATTTGGCTTACGGGAAACATGACAAAAGAAAATTAAATTATTTCACCTAATTTGCAATTAATGGCGGATTCATAATTGGAAATACTTCTCATTTAATTTTCATCAACCATCTTGAGAATGAAATCTTGAAAATTTTCTATAACATAATCCATACAATACGATCTTATGATATCCTATATATAAACTTAGACTTTGTCTGGAGATGGTCTTGATCTTAGTTGAATCATGTCTAAGATTGGCTTGAGTTTGAATTAATCCGATTAGAGTTTAATCCTAAACTTATTTAAATTGATATATAGTATAATCAAAAGATCATCAATAATACAAATAATATCATTTATAAAAAAATGGTATAATTAAATGAACAAATAAATTGATGTTGAATTGAGTTATGAATTGAAACTCAAATTAGAAATCAATTTATTCAAATCGAATCATAAATTTGATTCGCATAGAGATGAGATAAAGTTAATTCAAGTTAGCTTGAATAAAATCCATCTCTAACTTTATTGACCATCATTGTATAATCAATATATCATTCATACACTAGAATGTAAGTGTTTTATGATAAAAAGTGTACAATATGAGATTTATATCTTACTTAAAAAAAAAATTATATAATTTTACATTTTTTTTAATATTTATAATTAGATTTTGGAGTATAACTCTCTCAAGTTTAATATCAATTATCACTCACATACTCTGTCGAATTGTGAGATGACTAGTGATTGGTTATTGGTTGTTACTCATCCTCCAATTCCGGGTTTATATACTCTAAATACATGCCAAGCCATTCTTCACAAACCTTCGTATAAGTCAAAAATTAAGTACACCTAATATAGTTGATTTCTCGCCCTCCCACAAATATTCTGATGTCCCAATTCTACAATATTTGACTGCCGACATTTGAATGAATTATTGAATAATGTAAACAAGCTTTTGCAAGAAATGTGATGGTACTTCTGTGCTAATTACGATTTCAAAGGTCATGTCTTGTTCATTATATTTTGATTGTCCTGAAATATGACTGAGATCCATCCGTCTGCATTATAAATGCCTTTGCGACCTTTGATTTGCATTCTGATTAGAGCCGTGCTACATCCACCCACGTTTAATACAAAAATCTATGTCAATTTCGATTTTTTGATATTTTTTTAATAATAAAATTATATTCAATTTTTTTTATATTTATTAATTTTACGAACAGTTGATGCAAAATTTGATGTCAATTGTCTGCACGTCTTTTTCCTTCTGATTAATATGGTGGTGATTAATTTATAATATATTGAATAATTAAGGTCCGATAGGTTACTATAAAATTGCCACGTAAACGTTGGTAGACAGGCTGCCGTTGGTACCGGGATGATTTTCATGAGTCATATTTCAAACATTGATTTTAGTCAAAGAGCTATGGCATAAGGTTCTGTTGCATGCATTCATGTATAGCGCAATTTTCATACACTGTACAATTATCTGTCATAAATTATCCACAATTATTCGATTTTACATTATCTACTGTTCCTTCTGGCTATTATTAAATCAATGTACAGAATGAATAGGATTTGTGATTTAAATTACTCTTTAATTTAAGTAATTTGAATTTAAATTAAAATTTTAGCTTACTAAACTTGAACAAAATAAATTTATATTGAAATTTGACTTTGTTGATCTTAAGCTCAACTCAAGATTAATGCTTGGATCATGTTATTGTATCGGATTTATTCTTATCTATGATTCTTTATTTTTTTGTATAGTTTTTTTAAATACATTTTTAAAATATTACTAGATAATTAATTCTAGGGAGTTGAATTCAATCTCGAATTGATTATTTTAAATTCAATTTGAGTTCGAATTAACTCTTGTTTGAGTTTTACTCTATCGAAAGAATAATATAATATATATTAATAGCAAGTATCACTTTAAATATTATATCATATTATTTTATTTTTAATTCAAAATTATCTAACAATGTTTTATTTTATTTTACACTTAAATTAGCCTTCACAATAAATGCCACTAATTTTATTTTTGAAGGTATGCTCGAAATATACTGAAGTCAGGACCTAATAGGATTAACGGGAAGGAAAAAGAAAAATACAATTGCATGGCCAGATCATAACCCTAATTTCTTGAGGGTACATTGGACAATATCTATATGTTTTATAATTCATTCTTAAATTATTATTATAAATTAAAAAAAGCCAATATAAATATTATTATTGTTCATCCGTATAATAAGGATGGGTTTGGGATACATAAGTTTACGCAATGTAGCCCTGCACTTGTGCGCTCGAGTCCACCCGGTACAAAATCTGTTTTAATTCACTTGCAGAAGATTCGAAATTCGCAACAAAAAATTATAAAGTGAAGGCCATTGTGATATTTCTGCGTGTTTGGTATGGACGGCGGCACGGCTGATGGTTGGCTTGGCAATAAGGACAAGCGGAAAATGGACCCGGCCGCATCTAGTAGTAGACCACGCCAGTTAAGTCCCAACCAAGAGGTCGGTCCTACCAAAAGGGCCGAAAAAAAGAAAAAACCCGTAAAATAATACAGGTGTAAAGCGCACTTTTATTATTGAGTTAGGTGACACGTGACAATCCTACGCCTCTGGATAAAAATAACGCTCCCCTTTGTCCAAGGGGCTTTTAGACTCTGAAGCCATGCCTGAAGCCCCAGTACCTAACACTTTCAGCCTTTTTCATTCAATAGCTATCACAAAAATAGCACAGGCAACAAGGTACCAGATTCGGACTCTCGGTTCCACTTCAGTTTTAGTTTCTAAGGAAAAAAAAAATTACATCATTTACAGCCTAAATTACGTTTTCTTGCTTAAATTTTTTTTAGAAGTTGTATTGGGTTAGTAGCCTAAATGTGAACTTTTTTTCTTGCATGATTTTTGAGGACCTTTCTAGCTGTAGCTCTGAATGGACAAGTGGAGCTCACAAATCCATTAACCAAGTGAAGGTATGTCTTCAGCTCGTGACATGTGGCGACATTTACATTGTTCAAGTAGGGGGAGTCCTTGGAACTCAATCTCAGTTCTCTGCCAATCTCTGCATATGCCCATTGTGCATCTTTAACCCGTTTTTGTATCCAGCTAGGTAAGCCAGCCATTTGGACAACTCCTTTTCTTGACTCGTCATCATCTTCATCTATTACAAAACCAGGTACTTTGGTTATAAGATCATCTGAATTCACAATACGTAACACTTTTGTTCCTTGTTTTTCCAGGTGTTGACAGAAGCTCCTGTTGCCTACTCTTGGACCTCCAAAGGAGATGACGGTCACCATTGGTGCGCGTTTAAAGTTGGCTTTAATGTCGTAGGCAGTGAGTGTAGCCAGAGCAGCACCAAGGCTGTGGCCAGTTATGGTTAAACTAATAGGCTCGTTGGCGTACATTTGGAGCAAATAATTGATTTCTTCACGAACCATGTCTTGTAAACTTGGTGTCATGGCAGTCCTAGAAGTGTACAAGCTGAGGAACCCCCTTTCTACCATGGCACCGGAAACATCTTCACCAGGGAGGTGAGTAAGTGTAGCACGTAGATTCTCTAGCCATTCGAGACAAGTTGCAGTACCTCGAAAAGCAATAACAACGTCGCGCCTTCCTAGCCGCGAAATCTCTTCTTTGTCCTGGCAGACTGCCACATAACCAATCCAGCTGGACTGAATTGACACCCAAGTAGGCGCCCTGTCCATCCAACCTGGCAGACTGATACCTGACGTTGCACGTAAATGTTTGGTTACACGATAACCGGTTTGGGGCAGACCAGAACGGGCAAGTAAAGTGTTTTTTGGGAAGCGGCATGTTGCATATGTAGGAGATGAGGGCTCAAAATCGAAGGACTTATAAGCAGCTTCTACGAACTCACCATATCGAAGAATTTCGCCACGCAAATTATCATCCAACGGGTCAAGGAGACCTTCCCAGTTTTGAACGCCTTGATACTCCTTCCATCTCCTACCCAGTCTGACAGGTCTGGCCGTAAAAAAGCAGGAATCTGACTTGTAGTCAATCGGGTCTAGCAAGCGCTCCAAATTCTTGATGGGCTGGTTATCCATCGACATCTTTACGGGTTGGGTGATAGTGCAGCAGCGGAATGTTTGGTATTTTGTTGGAGTTGTTCTTAAGGTAGTCACAGATGACAGTGTGCATGGTCGTATGGCTTTCATGGCTCTAAAAGATTGCACAATTACAGGCCCCAAAGCTTCACTTGATATTTTAATGGATTGAGAAGGAAGAGAGCGAGAGAACAACAGCTAGAGAATATTGAAGAAGGTAGAGAAGGCTGGCTATTGATGAGGCAGGTACTATCCAGTCAAGTGCATTTAGTGGGCTCTCGAGGAGCCTTTTTATAAGTGCCAAAGGCTGAGTGAGAATCTAATGAAGAGAAAAAGGAAATATACAATGAGAAGACAAAGAAAGCGTGGAATGATAAAGGGTAGTTGATGAAAAGAGCTAGCCAGCAACAAAATTAGATATTATAATGAAAAGGAAAAAAAAATGGAAAAGAGTACACGGTGAAAGATACTTTAGAATGTAGAGAAAGAAAGAACAAAATACGGTTGCTGGTGGAGAGAAAAAAGTCATATATAACTGGAAAAACCATATACAAGTGTCCCCTAAATTACTGAAGATGATGAAATTGCAGAGAAGACATGGGACTGGTGACCTGTAGGGCCTGGTAACATTCACATCCAATCGTTATTTGCTTGCAATCAAACAGGATTGACTTCACCGAAGCAAAAAAATTAATAGATCTCACTTTCATTAACTGCATTATCGAATCAAAGCCTCACCTTTGATAAGCAAGTCCATCCACGTAAGTTCTGCTTAATTTCCTGAAATGGCATTAGAGATGTGACATAAGAGTGGATATGATACAAATTGAACCAAGTTTGGGATCAATTTGAATTCAGATAGAATTTATATTCAGTGTTCAAATTGCTGTACAATATTAATAAAAACAATAGATATGATGAACATGATCATTAGATGAACAAATAAATTAATCTTGAACCAAAATATCACATTGAAACTCCAATTTGAGATCATTTTATTCAAATGGAGTCATAGTTTCAAATTAAACCAGCTAGAATCAAATTCACCCCCGGATTGATTACTTAGAAACAATATCTGTTTGTGGTTAATTATGAGTTTAAACAATTTGTTGGTATCCGTCTTTCATGTTGGGACCAAAAAGGTACTAGTACAAGTTCTCTTTATCATAATGTAATTTTGTTTGTTAGTTTACGTGAAGAAATAAAAAAATTCAGATATTAAATTTATTGTAAAATTGAAATACAGTTTTACATGTTAATCTCATGCTTCAATTGTGCATGTGGTGCCTCGTGCACATCTGAAAATTTTCCCACCTTTTTTTCATCTCTCAGGAATTGCCTAGAAGCCTTCCTGGTGTATGTATTTTCATGCCTTTCTTCGAGTTTCGTTCCATGGATGTCTTTATTTGGTAAATAAATATTCTGCTTTTTATTTACTTGATTAATGTGTTTTCATGTTTCGTAACCAGCTGATATTCAGTTGATGTTTAGTCAATTCAGCAACACTGATGCCCACTAATCAATGGTTGAAAATTTCAGAGAGATAAATTTCCACTTTATGAAAAACTTCTCACTTGCTTGCCCAAGAATTAGCCTGGTTTTATTGCTTTACAAGATGATTTCTTGTGTGTCTAATTTTGATGAGATTAATTAACATTAACATAATAAATCTACCTACAGATGATTGCACAAAATGTGAATTAAAATCTCTTTTTCGTTACAAAATTATTTGATATGTCAAGTTTTTTTAATAAAGAAGCTTTTGAATTTCACTAAATACATTGAACAGTTTTTTCGTTCTGAATCTGTTTGAGTGACGAATTTTAATAGATTAAATGGTTGCACTTTTTGTATTAGATTTTCAAAGAAAAACCTAATCAATATGTAAAAGGTTATTAAATCATTTCATCAAAGCTTCAATAACCCTAAAAACCACACTAAACTATTTACTTAGAGTATAATTTATGAAATCTATTGAGATGCATATTAATTATATTAAACTCTTTAGAAAATTTTCATTAGACTATCATTTATTAAATCTCGAATATTATTATTGTTAAATAACGTTAGACAATTTTCTAACATGACCAACTATTTTGTGGTTTCATCTTGACATCAAATTCCCAAAAAAGGACACCAAATATTATGTTCATGTCAAAAACAATAATTACGATAACACCATCTAACAAGTCTGTCTCCTTCCTATGATTGCATATCTAAATATGAGAAATCTAAACCCAGTGCTATGAAATAATATTTATACCCTTAGCATGGTAATAGGGAGAATAACAGTTTTCCACCCGAACTATGAGAAATTGACAATTTCCTACCCTTAAAAAATGAGGGTTTCCCACCTACCCTTTTACGAAAAACTTGTCACATACATGCCAAAAAATTAACCTGGATTTAGTTACTTTTCAAGATGATTTATTGTTTGTATAAGATCACTTTATATGAATCAAATAAATTTACAAATTTACAAGAATATCATATGTGTTGTAGTTTCTGAATATGTGGGATTTTTGAATTTTGCTTAATGCATTAACCTATTTTTTTCCTTTTAAAACCTCTTTGGATGACAATTTTTAATGGGTTAAGCGATATTACTTTTTGTGTTGGAGCTTTGAAAAACTAATTAGTTAATATATAAGAGGTCATCAAATCATCTCATCAAAGCTTCAATAACCCTACCGTCCACTTAGATTGTTATGCATGAAGTGCATTGAGATGCTTAATAATCATGTTAAACTGATTTGTACATTTTCACTGCTAGACCATCATTTTGCAAACATAATTAATGGTAACAAATATTAGACAATTTCCCAAAATGACCACTTATTTTGTGGTTTGATCTTGACATCAAATTTCAAATAAGAAAGGACATCAAGTATTTTCAAGCTATCCTAAATATGTTTATGTGAAAAACAATTACTATGACCTCGTTGTGCAAGCTTGTCTCCTTTCGATAATTGCGGATGTAAATATAAGAAACCTAATAATATAGTAGCTGGGAGAATGACGATTTCCCAAACTATGTAATGACAAATTCTCCCATCTGAAGTCGAAAAATGATATTTTCCTATCTTTCAATTTATGAAAACTTCTCACTTGTATGTTTTCCAAAGAATTAACGTGGTTGTAAAAAAATTTTCAAATTGATTTCTTATGTGTTCTATTTTGATCACTTAGAATCATAATCCATTAAGTTTATTGGAATGCTTATTAATCACATTAAATCCATCTATAAAATTTCACTAGACTGTCATTTATCCTATTTTGTTAAATCGAAAACGTGATTAATGTTAGCCCACATTATACATAATTTTGCCAACATGACCAACTAGTTTTCAGACACCCATTATATTCTAGCCAATCTTAAATGTGTTTATGTCAAAAACAATAAAGATAACCTCATTTAACAAGCTTGTCGTGTTTTACACGTGTCCATAATTGCGTATTTAAATATGACAAATCTAAACACATTATCCAATATTGTCTGTATCTCTAATAAAATCATAGTCAGAGTAACTATTTTCCATCCGAATCATGCGAAAACAACAAATTTCTATATTTAAAGTCGAAAAGAACATTTTGCCACCTTACGTGTGATGCCTTCTCTTTGTTTCATACAAATATTTTTATTTCCTTGCATATTGTTGCAAGATCTTTAATCGAAGAAAGTAGAAATTTTGCAGTTGTAGTGAAAGTTAAAACTTTCTTTGCTTTGTACCGTAATGAGAAGTAGTGAAGGTATATGACACTACCTTTCGTTGTTTTGAAAAAGATATTTGGTATCTGTAACGTATGTTTGCCATTTTGAGGTCAACTATATTATACATGAAATTGTACGTAAAGTGGATTTCATATCGAAAAGTTCCTATCACTTTTCTAGTAACCTTTCTCACTCTTCAGGTTAATACACACACACACACACAAGAGGAAAAGAGTAAAGAATGGGATGCGTCCAATTGCCAACATTGATAAAGAGCATTTAAATGTTTCATTTTTGGGGTTGTGGCGGAGCTACAAGGGTGCAAATGTTTGAATAATAGTAAAATACAACTGAATCAAAGAAGAAATAATAAGAAGAATCGATGCAAATATGTTAAGATTTTATTAATATTTTACCGTAAAAATAGCAAGGAGGTCTCTCTCTACCACTGCTCAAGAAACATTTCGTCAATATAATTTTCAAATTGTTGTCTGGTTGAATCTTTCAAGAAGACCTACTTCTTTTATTGCTTTTCTTTTTTTCTCTGGAAGAAGAAGAGCCTTTAAATAAAAGGAGTCTGTTATTTGGAGAAGATCCAGATTCTAATTTATATCTCTCTGCACAGTATCACCCTAATGTGTGTGTGGCGGGGAGAGGAGAGAGCTTTGTTTGGAGATCGGTCAGTTCTTAGATACAGGATGGGTACGTAGACCAGTTTATGCCTTAAGAATATATGTAATTTTTTGAACTACCAGTGAATGACCGTGATCCAAGGTAACCACAAATTTATCATCTATCAATTAATATTTCCAGTAAAATATTTTTACAAGAAGTAGATCGATTATTTTTCTTCCCTTTTTTTCTCAATGACACAGGTCTTCGCACTTTTTCGTCAAATTTTAAACATAAATTTTAATTATTAAATGATGTTTCGTTTGCTTGTATATATATATATATATATAAAATATTATATGATTTAACATTACTTAAATAAATTTTATTTAATTTTTACTAATTTTTAAATTTATCAATGATATTTATATTAAAATTTGAAAGAAGAACCAAAATTCTAGCCAAACGCGGACTAATCGCACACATGTAATGCACCGATTACAATTAAAATTGTAGTTGGAATCGTAATTGAATTACATCATTTTATGTGATTCAATTGAAATTGTATCAATATTAGCACGATTCCAACAATTATCACACAATTTCAATTAAAATTACACAATTTCAGCATGATTTCAACCAAATAATATGATCTTAATCGCAATTCAACAAAATTAGATATAATTAAAAGTTTGAAGACTATTTTAAATTTTAAATTTATTTTTTTTATAATTATCCTAACATTGATATAAATTAACGAGGAAAATATATTTAATAAAGTTTTGAAGAGAAAGTATTGAAAAACTATAATAAACATTAAAAGTAATAAAATAAAAATTAATAAATTTAACTATTAGAATCTGATGAATAAGTGAAAAAATACCGTCTTTAATGTTTAATTATGAAAAATTCTTTAATGTTTAATTATGAAAAATTAAGTGTCATTAAGATAAATACAAAAAAAAAAAAAAATGCAGGAGAGTGTATTGTTATTGACCAAGCCAAGCACGTTTTGAACGAAGGTCGATATTACTGCAAGTTGGTCCAACAACTTCTCGACCTTCAAAATTGCTAGATGATTTCACGTTCAAATATATAGAAGATATTTGTTCTCATGAGACGAAGAGGCCGGGCTGCCAAGGCCAAAAATATATAAATACAAGATGGATGCTAACAAAAATAATAATAATAATGACAAAAGCATGAATCACATGCAAATTCCATTCGACAACTCTTAACTGAAAAACAAGGCTTCTGTTCTCTTCTTCCTCTTTGTTGTGGCCTTCAAATGAGTCTTCTTCTCACGTTTATCATCAAGAAATATCTCTAGCTTGAGCTTCAATGGTGGTAAAGTGGGAGCTCAAAGCTTTTAGGGACCCAGATGAGTTATCATATATATAAAACTTACAATCCCACCAAAATAATCTTTCAAAATGTTAGACTTTACAGTCTTCATCACAAATATTCCACTACAAATGCCCAAGTGCATCATGTGCCATCATCTCTTTTCATTTTTTGCCTTCAACAAAAACCCTATTCTCCGAAATCTATTTTCTCACCACCATTAACATATCATGTGAAGGTCAAAGCCAACAGGCCATATCGCCGCATACTCTATAAAAAGCACATTATTCCTGGTACTTTGTTCCTCCCATCTTTAGAAATCCATTGCTTTGTGATTCATCATGTTTTTCCATTGTGGGTTTAGTGGAAAGCTGGGACACCCAGAGGTGGATACGAATCAAACTAAGTTTGAATATTATTATTCAAATTTGATTGGAATTTATTATATTAAAGTTAAAGATATTTTTTGATTCAATCTTTAAGTTTGATTTGAGATCATGATTAAAATCTATGACTCATAGATAAAACAATTTTGTATTGTTAAATAATCTGTAAAATAATATCATTTTATCAATTATTTGATATTATTTAATTGAACTACGAGTTAAATTTGAATTAAATCAAATTATTTATCTGAATCATAAGTCGAATTGATGACTCAATTTAAAAAACAAGTTAATCTCCTAGCACAAACTCAGTTTAAACAAATATGAGTTGAGTCAACTTTTAAAATTGAACCAACTCAATTCAAATTTAGTCCCAAGTGCACCCAAATAAGAGTACGTTGATTTGAAACTCACTTGAGACATAGCAAGATTAAATTCTTGACTTAATTAATGCAATGGTTACTGGTCAGTCACTTCATGTGGTAGATTTAAGCCTAACTAGGTCAACAAAGTAAAGGGTCTAATTCAATTATTAAGAAAAAAAAAAAAAAAAAAGAGTTTCCCTTGTGGGTTGTCTCCACCATTTGCCTTACAAAGCTTAATTATGAAAATATCACCACTTCCACTTGGTTTTTGCATTGGACGTATTCTTATTCCATCCATAACCTGTTTTGTCAATCAACTCACAATTTGATCGGTTGGAATGAAGCTTTATTACTTTCATATTTATCAACACTTTAGGCTATAATTTTAATTATTTTGCTTTCTAATTTCTAAAAATGGTAATAACTATTTTGGAGAAATTGATTAGAAATTGTCTTGCTAGAATACGAATACGTATTAATACGTATTCTAATTAGTGAAGATAAAAGAGTCACCATTTCATGATTGATAGAAGCTTGTTTAAGTCAAAATCATGAACCATCAAGTTTCTTTTTTCTAAAGGTGGACTCAATATGAGCAAAATTAAGCCTAATTCAAATCCAAATTGAATATATAATATTTAGTTTAAGTTTATTTGAATTAGTATAAAGTATTATCAAAAGATTATTAACAAATTGAACAGCATCATCAAATAAGCCAATAATATTATTGATACGATGAATAATGTTACTAAATAAGTAAATAAATTGATTTTAATTATAGTTATTGAACTAAAATTTCAACTCAAAATTGACTTATTCAAGTTTAGTCAGAATCAGATTCACTCCTAATTTGTTCAGATAAAATTTACAAGAATTGTTAGATGAATTTTATATGGATTTAGATTTGATAAATTTGAACCAAATATAAACAAGACTGGTTCAAAATCAGTTTGAATTTAAAATAATCAATTTCAAATCGATAATTTAATATTCAAATTCAATTTAAAAACAATTTAATCTAAATCAGTTTAAACTCAAATATTTAAATAAGTTTAAGTTACAAAAATGAATTAAATCTTTGACTTAAATCATCTTGTTCAATTGGAGCACTTATAAGTTGATTGAATCCAATCCTAATTTCACATAGGGGTGATTGGAGTTGAAAGTATTTAATAATGTACAAGGAAGTTACATTTGAATTTTGTATTGTTGTAGTTATATTTCAGGTAAAGATATAACTTGTATGGATCAAACTCAAAGAGATTTGGCTTGTGTAAGCTGCCAAGTGCTATTAATGACCTCATGTATTACGTACTAAAAATCAAATCATCGATGCCGTATACAAATAATTTTAATGCCCTTTTAGTTTTCTAATAATTTTGCTAATGCAACCAAGCTCACCGTATGGGGTAGCAGCCACTTTTTCGGTTGCTCAAGTTCCGCGTAATATTTGGTTTAACTCGACCTTTTTCATCATGATAGCATTACCACATCAAAACATGTTCATAATTTGATTATTGTGTTTTTAAATTAAATTCGAATTAACCTTTATTTGAATATTTCGAATCCACCACCAATTGGTACATAATTCAAAGGACTTTGGTTTAATGGTTAGTGGTAAGGCAACTCATTTGTTTGAATAATAGTATTTGGGTTTTGTCTAATAATTTATATAGGACCCATTTTATAAAAGTCAACTCTTTTAATAATCCCAAAAATGTTCTTTTTAAAAGTTTTTATTTGTTATTATTTTAATATTTTGTTTATATTTATCTAAAACAAATATCAACGTATATGTATCATGTCATGTTTAAAGATAGTTTAAGTGAAAAAAAAGAAAATATATAAAGATTAAATTATATTAAATTATTATCTTATCTGATACAGTGTGTACGAGGTCAATCACGAACTTAGAATTTCAATCGTCAAATATCTGTCGGTAAGTGAAAATTTTAGTTTATGATCAAGTTTGTTCACCATCAGCAAACGAGGATGACCCACAAGTGGCTGAAAGTTGCACAGGACTTGACTGGTTGACAACTCAGCCTGTGGGACAACCATGTTTTCGGTTGTTAAAAACAATTTTAATGAGAATTTTATTTGTCTTCTCGATTCACAACATCCAAACTATGTTAGCAGACGTACATTTGATTTAAGTTGGTTTGCTTTGAATGTATTATTCAATTTAAAATCATTTTTTTATTTATCTGCTAATATTATTTATTCTTTTTTTGATATTGTTTATTTTTCTATTAATATTTCAGTGATATTATACATTAGCTTAATTGAATTCCAATTGCTTTTAAATTTCAGTTAATTTGAATTGAATTTATCCTTCCATTTTAGCAAAATTAAATAATGTGAACAAGATTGTGCTTTCATGGCGACCACGTTTATAACCTGACTGATATCTAATTTAATTTTTCCAGTTTTATGTTTTCTAAAACCGTACACATTAATTAACAATAAATTTATTATTTAGAATAAAATATGTCTAGAAATGAAAAGACATAAAGAGAAGGTTCACTTGAATTTATGATTGGGTTGTATTTGACGTGAAATAATATTTGAATTTAGGTTAAAAATAATTTTAATTTAAATTTTAAATCTTAAATTTAAATATTTGAATTAATATAAATTTGATTTGTTTCTACAAATTATCCTCATCTTTGAATCAAACTTGTTAATTAAATTCAAATTTAAATTCGAGAGGTATGGAATTTTGAATTGATTGAACCACCTTCTTTGGACGCTTTGTTTACCTCGTAATAAAATTCCAAGGTCCATTTAATGGCCTCTAAGAGGCAAGTAATATATGAGGATTGGGATGAACTAAATCCTCACAATGATTGACCGTGGAATCTGCTTACGATTGTCTCCTGGCGTGGGGACGAACTAAATTTGTCTGCTTCGTTGTTTCACACTCTAGGGGAGAGCGGTCTCGGCCACATCTTTAACTGCCGCTGAGACAGGATAAACAAGAAAGATCTGCTTGAAACGACGAATTTTTGACTGGACACTCACCACTTTCAGCGTCGCTTCTCCCATAGTCAGTTATTGTACAGACTTCTAGAATGGACTTTCGTATCAATTGCAGTATTGTTTGGTACCCCTTGAATCCGAATCTGGAACCGTTTATCCAAAAATCACAAGAAGTTTCCTTGGAATCATATATAAACACCCTAGGGGAGTTAACTAATGAGGTTGAAAAACTCAAAATCACGTAAATTTCACATACTGAAACTCCTACTTTCTAATATGAAGTGTCAAAATCTAAGTCGCATACTTTACACTTAAAATTGTAATACGTCATCGCACTCAACCTCAATACTCATACAGACTAACTGTGCTACGTCATTGCTAACCGTGGACAAATGCTGCAATACCTATCTCATCACTTGTGTCAGATAACTACAACTAGGAGATATGATAATGATTTTGGAATAATCACACTACAAAACTATATTGAAAAATCCAAAACCTTATAAAGCCCAATACTAGAAATCTATAATTTCTAGATTGAAGTGTCATGTTCACGGCTGGGATTGTAACAGAATCCGTCCCGTTTCTCACAATCTTGCTGCCCCAAGATGGTATATGATCAACCATCAATAATCAGTTGAGTCTAATACGCTGGAAATTTGAACTAATAAAATAATTGTGCAATAGAAGCAAGGAAATCAACAATCAATGCCATTTCCCCCCTCTTTTATACAGCATGAGATCTACATTACATGATACCACCTCAACAAAATACCTAAATTTCGAGTATATTCCAATGGCAAGTCTACTAATCAAAGATGAAACACAAACTACTAGTACGAGAAACTTTATATTGCACAATAAGCTCCAAGCATTTTCCGGTTCCCCCATAAAGTCTAGACACAGAAAGAAAAAAGAAAGTCCAAAATTCATAAATATAACTGTTACAACTCCACATTAAGCTTAAAGTTCAGAGTAACATACAGCTTCATATTAAGAATAGCTCCTTCCACTTAACATAGACAATTTATCCTACTTCATATCATGCTCATCGAGCTTTTGTTTGCGTTCCAAAATTTGGTATTCAAAACTTCATGCTGAGAATAAACTAGAAACATTTGCATTCGTATTTTCATTATTCTTCCTCTTCAGTTCTGTTTGTAATCATTTGTCTATATTGCATTTTTCATTTTTAATAAATTGATATCTGAAGAACTAACAATCAAAATATAAAATGATTAATCTGTGGTACTATTATCTTTTTTAACCCACTGTTTTACCTGCTTTCTAGAATTTCTTACTCTGCGTTTCCGGGTGCCTGAATTCCATTGCTTACTAGTACTAGGCCTAGTTGAGGATCCCATACGATTTCTTTCTGAAAGGGCAGGTGGTTCTGCTGGTTCTTGCTGTGGTGGCTCTCTTAGTTCTTGCTCGGCGGTTTCTTTGGTTATTGTTGGGGTGGGCGATGGGGCTGCTTGTGAAAGAAACATACCAGGCAAAACAACTAGTTCTCTTTTTGGTTCAATTAGGCCACTTCTTTCTTGCTGCAATTTTAGTATAGCCTCAAATTTCTGTCTTCTCATGTTCTCAGAATCAGACTGAAGGAGCTTCTCATTGTCATCAACTTCAGAACCATCAGAAATCCTCTGAAATCCAACAGATATAGTAATGAACTAAAATAAAACCAACTTCAATGAAACAAGGAGCATGCTTACAAATTTGAAGTTAAAAATTGCTAGTCTTGAGAATCAAGCGCTTAGAACACTGAATTGCAAAATTATAACATTCACAAAGCCACTGCATACATACAAAAAATAATACTTCGCTCTGCTGACATTCAATGCATCAAAACACAGATCCACCTATCCACTATGCAAAGCCTATTATGTCATGCTCAGCCAACAGTTAATTTAGTTGAACAAAGCATTCTCACAAAGCCCATTCAAAGTCAGCCCTGAATACTTTGGTTCTATGCTCATAAAATTTTTTTTTTTTCTGTTATGAACAAATTCCAGGCCATCAGATGGCCAGGGACTGCAAATTCTCAAAAGTAGCACAAAAGCATTTCTCGCTATACCACCATAATGAATTGTCCTGTAAACTAATACAGCATTTCTTAAGGGGCTTCAGCCTCATGAAAATCTTGTCAATCTTAGACTATAAAGACAGATCCCATTCCAAGTTTTAAACCCCATTTCTGTTTTTTGCTTTAACAAAATGGGAAAAGTTCTAGAGGTAATCCCACATGCCAGTACATGTTATTCCAGTACTCTCCAAAGTCTTCCCATCATTTCATTGCATGTGAAAAAGAAAAAGGTCTAACAGCTTATCTTTATGACATCAGTAGACTGTTCCCACTCTGGTTTATCATGAAGAACAGTTTGGTATTGCTCAGTGCACAGCATAAACTAATATGTGATAATAAAAATTATGTTATTGATGAGTCAGGTGTCATACCAGTTGTGAGTATTGACTACCAACCAAATCAAGCACGTGTTCAAGATCTTTGGCATGAAAATCTTTACGGCAAACTGGACAATTTCCAATAATTTCTTCCACTGCTCCAGACATGTTAAAAAATGCCACTTATATGTAAGATGTATTGCCATGACACAAAATTGAGACAAACAAGGTCATTTACATTATTGGACCATGATCCCTCAAGAAACAAAGAATGTTTTAATCAAGAAAATATAATGCAAGAAATTTATGTCCATGTAAACCCATTTCTAGTAGCATGGGAATGCAAAAACAAACTGAAAGTTTTAAAACAAAACCTCCTTAATTTTTTTCAGAAGAACAAAATAAAGAAAGTAGGAATCGGTAACCAACTCCAATCATTGCTACAGATTCTACTTAACATTAGATGCAAAATAAACATTTGTTATGGAAGTTCAGATTTAAATGCATTAAGCAAAGATAAAATGCTATTATCAACTAAAACTACAACTCACTGATGTAGGACATCGCCACTCAATAAAATGAAAATCTTTTTGGGACACTGCATTGCACCTTAAGACCAAAACCAATACCACACTAGGAAAATTTTCCTTCAAATGCATATGAAAGTTAACTCCCCAGTCAATTGTGCTCCAAAAATACCTCTTTCATTTCTCATGTCTCTTATAGGGTGCAAGCTGTCTCCACATGAAGCATTGTTTTCTTTCCCCTTTTGGAGCCAATTCCACCAGTAAACAATGCACTCACTGCAATAAAACATGAAATTTAGAAGACAAAATGTTGCTTGCTATCAAGTAAACTAATTGAAAGATAACAATCCTACCTATGAAAGCAATGGAAACAAGACATCAACTTCATAAATGGCAAGACTTCATCATTCTCATCTTTGGGGAGCAAAGGATACAAACACAATGGACAGTCACCATCAGGATGATTCATAGCTGAAAGCTTCTCCACTGCTTCCTATAGAAATATCACAATGAATGGTTATAAGCATGTAAAACTCTAAGTATGATGCATCAACAGACCTTATAAATATAAAAAACGTTATAATTGTAATCATCAACATAACAGTCACTAAAAGCAAACAACACAAAAAATCCCACGTTGTGTTTATATGCTCTTTGTTTCCAATTCGCTTCTGCATTCAAGGGTAAGCAACATCAAAATACCCACTGCGCAATCAGTAGAGCAACAATTACCTCACAGAGAGCAACAAGCATCAAATCAGAGGAGAGTTCACATGCTTTGTCTTGTATACTTCTTATCAAGTGTTTCTGCCTCAGCTGGTCAAGACCCTTGGATTCTATAAGATCAATAGAAGGTAGTTCATCGGGATACTACCATGGAAAATAATAAAAAAATTAACATAAAATCTAATAAAATCATAACAGGAACTAGCTAATCTATAACAGTGATATCTTAGAAATAAATTTTACACTAAACAAGTGTTTGATAACCGATCGAGTCCCTTGGGAATAGTAAATATCATCTTAACCACACAAGTTCTACGTGAAAATTTTATTTGTACACAATTACATAGATTGAAACACCCATTACCAAATTTCACCGAAGTTGAATTAGTGTTCGTTTGGCACATCTTATGATTATGAATTATGATTATTCAAATAATTGATCATATGATAATCAATTCTTTCATGTTTGGTACAATCTATGATTATTAGATTATGAATAGTCATAATCCAATCATGATTGTTTGACAAATAGTCTAAAAAATTCATTATTTGTGTTAAAATGTTGTATCTTAATACTTTAGCTTTTGGATTCGAAATGTAATCCAATAATATGCATACCGATTAAATAAGCTATACTAAACAGGCAATAAGTGTAACGACGTGAAGAAATATAAATACCTTGGGGCCTGCTCGTATGTCGATAACTGCTTCCACAAACTACAGGGGAAAACAGTAATATTTCATACAAAAATTATAAAATAACTTAAATCTTGAAGCTCATTCGGTGAAAAAAATCTAAGGAAACCTAATTCGAAACGAAAATAATAACTTAAACATAAAAAATCTAGATTCCTTATATTTTACTTATCATCGACGATCTCCGCGACCTAACGCGAAACATAATATTAGGGAGACGAACCTGCTGAGAAGCTACATCAGCTGTTCGAGGCTTGACATAAAGGTGAAGATGAGGCGGATATGAATCAAGAACCACACAATTTTCTCCATATACAGCTTGAACGGCTTCCAGTTCCACCACCGTCTCTTCTGCCATTTCTTTTGCTGCGGAGTGACAGACAACAAAACGGCTTCGGGCGGTGAGAGATATTCAGATTCACTATTTATTGGCAGAGAGATTAGACATGATTGTCCCCTCCAAAATAATATATGGTTGATCTGATCAACCTAGGAATTAGATAGTTGTTTGACCACTTAGTTTTATTATCAACTATGATTATCACCAATATCTTTTAATTTTTTAATTTTTTTAAATTTTTTATATATTTTTTAAAAAATTATATTTTTCAATATTTTGAATATTTTTTAACTTTTAAATAATATTTTATATATTATTATTTTTATAAATTTTATTATATTATTTTTTAAATTTTTATTAAGATAACAAAAATATTTGAATATTAATTGATTATCAAATTTAATAACTGATTTTAGTATTAAGTTTTTAAGAATTAATAAGTAAAACTTTTAATAATTTGAATATTATAATATTTTTTATCTTATCAATTTTCAAACTTTCAATAATTAATTTTTAATAAAAAATAATTTCGAGACAAAAAAACATTTGCACCCATGGTTTTTGCTATTGACAAAATTTCACCGGTCAAATTTTTATAAGCTAAATATTCATTTCGAAGTCATTCTTTATTACGAAACTATAAGAGAAAATGTTACGATAATAATGGTAAATTATATTAAAATATTGGTCAAAGGACTATTTCCCACCCATAGTTTGAGGCGGAGACAAAGTCTCACATGTTTAAGTTTAAAAGCCCAGTCTCCCACCCGTAACCTAATATTTTATAATTTTTCTAATAGTATACAGTAATAATCAGGGGCATTTTTATCTTTTTAATATTAAAATTTTATAAATTAAAAATATAAAATATTAAAAAAAATTTTAAAATTTAAAAATTGAAGCAGTCACCGTCGCCGGCACCGATGGCCGCCTATAATAGAATCAGGTGGCCATTTCCGACCACCTGGTTCCAGGGGAGGCCATATTTGGCCTCTCAGTTCAGTGGAGGCGGCCAAATCTATAGGACCCGTCGCTACGAGTACCCCTGCAGCTGGATAATACTGTTTTTTTATTTATTAAACTGGACATCGGGTACCCGCGACGAGAATCTTACGAAAAAGAACCTGTTGAGCAAATTTACATTACAAGCGGAAGCTGAAACTGAAACTGAATATACAATGAGCCCATAACTGGCTTCTCATATACATACAACTGTTCTATACATCTGTTTACATTTACATCTGTAATATACAAAATACATACAAGACTTCACAGGTCTAAAACTGAAAGAAAATACAGCTGGAAAGTGTGTGTGGGGTCCCCTCTTGCAAGCCTCGGTCCACCCGCTCCTCGTCAGCAGCACACTGACCTGAAAATGAAGGAAGAAGGAAAGGGATGAGTGATAAAGATCACCCAATAAGCATTCCTTACTTCCCTCAACCCAAGCAAGCAACAAACAATGGCATACATACCTGCTGTCGGCCCTATCATACATCTACGTGCTTGCGGGTGCTGAATCTGATTACTGAATTTGCTGATTCTCATTATCAATTAATTACTGAAATGAATGTCATGTCATGGAAATTGGAATCTGAATATGCATGCATGCGAATCTCTAAATGTACCCAAAGGTATATGCTCTGCTGATCAGGCTGATAAACACAGGGATTCGGTATCCTAGTCAAGTGGGCTGAACATTCTAGCTACAGGTTAGAAAGCTAAGAACTTTGCTGAGCAGTCTGACTGGTGTCAGAAAGTTGGGTCTCACAGATGCCCCCTCAAGTTCACCCAAAACTGTAACTCAGACATTGGGTTCTGAATACTGAAAACTATTAAATTCGGATCCCTGGATCCTCTTTCAGACTACATGTTGTGCTATGGATGCATATGCTGTATTTCTTATCTGATTTCTGGAATATCTGATGATTATTAGCCTTTGGATGGATTACCAAGTCTTTATTAAGTAATTTCTGAAATTCTGGGAAAATCTGGCTGACACACGACCGTGCAAAGAAGACACACGGTCGTGCATGCGCACACACGACCGTGCTAGGCACAGACACACGGGCGTGTGCCCAGACACACGAGACCGTGCCCCGGTCGTGTGCCTGGTCGTGCAAGCTACTAGAAAATCTGGGCCATTTCACGCAAATGAAGGACACACGACCGTGTCCCTCAGGACACACGGTCGTGTCCTCTGCTTTTCAGGTCGTGTGCACTTCGTGCACACGGTCGTGTCTTCGCAGAGACAAGGGCACACGGGCGTGCTCTTACGGGCACACGGCCGTGCGTCTTGTCCTGCCCAGACAGGGCTCACATGGAACGAGCAGGAACCCATCCAAAACTCATCTAATCTCAAATTAACTGAAATCAAACATCCAAGGCACTTCAATAAACACATTTCCATCATCAATTTCATCATTCATCCAATATCATGCATTTCACCTTGCAAATCTGAGATTTCTCTCTCTAACACCCACACAATTGAAACAAGCATGCATTTTAGATGGAAAATCATCAAACAAATCATCATACCATCACATAGCATCACACAAGCATACACGCATGCAATAATATACTGGAAACGTCGGCAAACGTTTCCAAGCATCACAAACAAGCTGGGAACATTGAAAGAAGTAAGAGAAAACTTACCTCTTGACATGGCTGCTGGAAAACTAGCTTTCAAGCTAATCTCTCTGATCTCTAGCTGGATTGGGAGTCGCTGGAAGTTGGATTTCGCGTCTAGGGCTGGGAACTGCTGAAAATGGAGAGAAAAAATTGGCTGAAAATGGGTGAAAAATGTAATAACTCTCCCGTCTCTCTCTTTTTCTACCCACCTACACGGGCGTGCAAAGATGATGCACGGGAGTGCACCAAGAGAAAATGGATTTAATCCACTTCCCGCGCTTCGCATGATTGAAACCTCCCTAAAGGCATCATACGAAGGCCACACAGCTCTGGAAAACTACTATCTCACCCCTGAACTCTTCTAGACTCCCAAACTATTTCTGAATTCTATTTCTAACCCCAAAACTCTACCCCTAAGGGCTTTTCTAACCTGGGATGCTACAAAATCGGTCGTCTCAAGTTTTGACGGAGGCGGTCAGACCCGAAATAAAGACTGAAAACGGCCAGTGGGGCCAAGATCAACCCTTTACGATCGTTTTCGGCTCCTAATTTTGTCTAAGATGGCCAGATCTGGTCGTCTCCTCCAAACGGGGAGGTCAGATCTGACCTCCCCTAGAACAGGTGACCGAAAATGGCTACCTAGTTCTATTATGGGCGGCCACCACCGCCGGTGCCGACGACGGTGGCTGCTTCAATTTTTTAAATTTAAAATTTTTTTATATTTTTTATATATTTTTTAAAATATTTATATTTAAAAATTATTTTATATTTTTATTATAAATTTTTAATTTTTAAAAGGGTAGTTTAGTCATTTCAATAAAAAATTATAAAAATTGGGTTATGGATGGGAGATTGGGCTTAAGCGGGTGGGACTTCGTCCTCACCTCAAACTATGGGTGGGAAATAGACCTTCGGCCTAAAATATTCAATACAATTTCAAATTGAAAAGATATTTAAAATTTATACGGTAATCAATTAATGAATCTGAAGATGACAGTGAAAAAAACTAAAAAAAGTAAAATACGTGGATGAATGAGATATGGACATCTATCATGCAAAATTTTTTTAGCTAAATCAAATTAAAAATCGCAACAAGTAATCAGCTCTTATTGATGTGTTCAATGAGAGAGCAAAATGTGTCCGAGTAGAAAACATCAATGACTAAATCGGCGAGTTAGGCGCGCTAATGTAAGTAAAAATAGCTTGTTAAATAAATGTTACAATTACCACGAATACAATCAATCATCAAACTTTTATGAGCATGCATCAACGGTTCAAATTAGTTTATGTAATATGAGCAAATTAAATAGCAACATGTGGAGAGTAAGGTAGTCATTTTACTTCTGAAAATTCAAAAAAAATTCAAATTTATGAAAAGACGGTGAATAGATAGTCAACACATGGAAGGCTAGATAAAAATGTTGAAATGAAAGAGAAGTTTAGAGCGCTCTATATTCCTCATGTTCTGTAAGTGCAAATTAGTAAGTATTAATAACGATGTAGATGACGATGAAAATAAATACAAAGATAAAGGTTGATGAAAATTTATACAATGGTGTTTGACAATTATTGTAAATGAATGTGTTAACTATATCGGTGTTCTTGTGATTGTGTTAGTGTACTAGTGTTGATTTGTTTTTATGCGTTTTAGGTTTTTTAAATTTTTTGTCAAACAAATTATTGTGTTTCATTAAAATTTATAGTTTATGTTTTTTTTTTTTTTTTTAAATCTAACAACACTGCTAATCAATCAAATGAGTCATTCATAGACCTATATGTTGATTATCAGACTCAAACTCTTTAAAGGTAGACATTAAATATCTTCATGTCATCTATCAAATACAACATTTGTTTGAGACTTTTTGTAAATAATATATGACAGACTCTTAAAATATCTATCTCTGATATATGACCCATAATCTTTATGTAAATAATCTCTATCCGACAACTAAATTTAAGCTCTATAATGAGGGTGAAATCGTAGATCTAAAACAAACATCCATCCCATTTAATCGAAACCATAACTCCGTCTTGGAGTTTCCCTTTACAATGTGTCTAAGAAAGACAAGGTGTACCACACTCCATTTCACCATTATTCCTAAACTTCAGCAAATGCCCAAAACACATCTCTCTAAACATACATTACTATCTCGCACCTAAATAGGTCCTAACAATTCTAATGACATCCCTTTGCCTATGGGACAATACTTGTACTTTTTAGTATTCATATTTTAACCCAGTTATTTCATATATATTAATCAGATATGTTCTATGAAATTAATATAAAGACGATAAAACAGAGTCGAGAATGCATATAAAAACAAATTTAAACCAATTAATTGAAGCCTCTTAGGATTTCATCTAAAATGGAGTTGGTATGAGATTTTATCAGTGCCAAACTGAATTATAATCATTTTGAAACTTTGTTGATGTCAAAGCGAAAACGGTCTACCGGCGGAAAAAAGATTGCAGCTGAAATCTCTCTTCTTTTTAGCTCTCTCCCCTCTTCTTTCTTTTCAATTTCTGATTCTCTCTCTTTTTTTAACCGAAAATCTCCCCATCTTTCTTTTAGTTTTTCTCTCCAATCTGCTCCTTTTTTTCTTTTGATTTTTTTTTTTCAAATTTTTCTTCAGAAATCCTCCCGTCCCTCCTCACGGTTTTTTTTTCTTTCTCCTCTGTATAATTTTCTGTTTTTTTTTCTGTGTGTATTTTTTTTTTTGTTCTTTTGCTTTTCTCTCCTTTCTACTCTCTCCCCCCTTTTCTGGTCCAGCTCTGTCCATTTAAATGCACAAGAAATGCATAATTTTGGTCATGATCCGGGAAAATTAATCCCCCCAATCACGCGTCAGCTAAGGGATATATGCATGCCAAAAAGAAAGTCAGAGATAAGAAGATAAGCACGCAGGCGGAAAAATCTTCTCCAAAAAAAAAGGAAGAGATTTAGCCCAAAAACTGCAAGCAGGACAAGAAGCTAAGCGTGCGCGTGTCCACCACGCGCGAGCTACAGACCAGGCCAGCCACTTGGGTCGGATGCCTGATGGGCCTTCTCCACTTTTTTTTTCTTGGGTAGGCATCCCATTGGGCGGGCTGCACTCCTTTTGTTTCTAGTTATTTGGGTTTGGGGTTATTCTGTGGGTTTTGGCTAGGATTTTTTTTTTAAAGGTAAATTGCTTGAGGTAAGGTTTATTTGGGATAGAGTTTTTGGATTGGATGAGTTTATGGGTTTTGTTTGTTCGTTTTTAGCTCGACATTTCAAAAGCTTTAAGTTTTTCATCATTAAAGATGACTCTGTTGGTCCAAAAATGGGTATTTACACCAACTTATTCAAACATTTTTATATACTTTTCATGCTATATTACATATATTATTAATATCAAAACACCAAATATTGCCAAAGCATACTCACACACACGCACACATGTGTGTGTGTGTGTGCGTATACCATACTTTCAACCAACAAACTTCATCTTATAATTTAATTTTATCTTTTTCTCACATAATCATATTGTTCAAACATAAAACATGTCATACATATTATAAGAACTTAATCATACATGAGACACATGCATGGAAAATAGGGCAAAAAAAGGCAAGGAAATATTTATTTCTTACCAATGTCTCACTCTTTAGTTTGATTAGGTGCTTCTGGTCACTCTCTTTCTCTCTTTAGATTAGGATTCTCTAAAAATGAGAAAATTGGGTGAAATTGATGAGTGATAAAGATGAAAAAATGACTTTATATATGGTTGCAAAACACATTAGGATGCACAGTTATGTGTCTGAGGTATATAGTCGTGTATCAAGAAAATCACAGATTTCCTTCTCTTCTTGTGTTATGTATGGAATAACCCCCCAAAGAGATTCACGTACAGGTTACATACGTTTCTAAATGATTATTTTACCTTTGAATTCTCTCAAATTTATTTTTTTATCTTAAAATATATCTTTTAACCATTATTTTTAGTCTAAAAAAATAATTCTAGCCTTAAGATGTTATAACTAAATACTTATTCGTTTATCCAAGTCAATGGTTAAATTTAATGGGGGTAATTTTGTTTTTTAAATAAAAATAATTTAAAAAATAAAATAATAAAATTAAATTTATCAAAAATATTTAAAATATAAAATAATATTAATTAATATTAAAATAATAATAAAAATTTAAAAAAATCAATTACAAATATAAAAATAAAAAAATTTAGAAAAACGACCACTACCAATAGCCACTTGGTTGGATTGATAGTTGAATCTGATCGCCTTTATATTGAATAACTAAATTTGACTGTCAATTCAATTTAATGATCATTTTTAGTCATTTGGTTGGGTTAAATTTTTTTATTTTTAATTTTTTTGTAAAATTTTAATTAATTTTGCATATTTTTAATTATTATTTTATATAAAATTCTATTTTAATATTAATATAATTTATTTTTTATAAATAATATTTTGATCTTTTATTATAAAATATAAAAAAATAGATATTTAATTTTTTAATAATTTCTTTGTTAGAACTTTTATTTTAAGAAAATCTCGGGTG
Source organism: Anacardium occidentale (assembly GCA_026122585.1). Classification (NCBI taxonomy): domain Eukaryota; kingdom Viridiplantae; phylum Streptophyta; class Magnoliopsida; order Sapindales; family Anacardiaceae; genus Anacardium; species Anacardium occidentale. The sequence continues at coordinate 372,281 of JAJEJH010000042.1, forward strand.
AGAATTAGTCATTTTTGGCCTTTTTTTTTTTTTTAAATTAATTTTCAAAATATACAAATTTAAATTGGATCGCAGAATTTTAAACATTTATCGCTAAAAAGGATAAATTTGTGAAACAGGTAAATACCTAACGCATATTGAATCGCCACTGTCAGTCGAATACGGAACGTCGGTAACTTCTGTGTAAATCTGTCTCACAAAAAGGCAGAAACCACTTACAATTCTTCTGTTGCTCCATTTGAAGGGGCTTCATGAATTCTTGAAGCCTAAGATCCATTTACTTCACCATCCAATCTCTAAACCCTAGCTTTCTTTTGATGAACTAAATTACTCATCTTTTTTCTTAGATTCCTTTTAATTTCTTTCAAGATTGCGTGTTTCTGTGGGTAAACAGATGGACATCGAACAAAGACAAGCCGAGCTAATTTATCACTTTGTTAAACAAGCTTCGACTCAGAAGGGCTCGGCTCTCGGTCCCGTTATCATCGAAGCCACTTCGCAGCCTTGGCTCTTTGCCTTTTCCGAGATTCTCGCTGTTCCCAGTGTTGCCGAGGTCTGTCCTGCGTCTTATTTAATTCAATAAATCACTTGTAATTTTTTTTTCATTTTTGATAATTGTAAATTTTATTCAGTTCTTAGTGTGTTTTATGGTCTTGACTAAAGAATTTGTGCAGCTTGAAGGAACAGAAAACTATGCATACCTGGATGTGCTTCGCTTGTTTGCACATGGCACATGGAGCGATTACAAAAGTATACTGAGTTTTGTTTTCGGAATCCATTTTTCCTCTTTATTTGCTGTTAATTCAATTTTATTTTTATTTTTATTTTTATTTTTATTTTTATATTCAATACATTTGTATTATGATTTATTATTCTTGCGATGACGGTTTGCTTGATTCTTTCTGGAGGAATATCTGATTAGCACCTGATTGAACCAGTTTATGGCTAATGGGATTTTACGATAATTGTTTTTTTTTTGTTTGATGAGATGTAATTCTTGGAAATATCTAGGTTTGGATACATAGTTTTGTGAAATTGTTTGAAGCCAATGTGATGGGTCATCCTTGCAACTATAAAGGAAAAATCAATTTTATTATATTTAGGAATGGGTGCCATCTGTTTTGATAGATGAAAGCTAGATATGACTTATGAGGCAACCATTTTCTTGGCGCATTTATGTATCTTAATTCTGGAAAATTGGGATATGTTCTAAGATTTCTATTGATAATTCTGAATTTTCAACTTTAACTAGCTGTTTTTAGTTGCATGTATTGGCAATTTTTTGTTTGAGTTCTTGCCAGAGTGCTTAACTCTAGTTGAGGAGTGTCAACAATTTTTAAAAGGTTCTCATGTGTGTGCCATCTATGTCTAAATTGACAGTTGATATGAGTCTTGGGCTTTGGTTGAAGTGCTTCAGGGATCTGGATGTGCTTGAAACTTGTTTTTGCTTTAGATGAAAACATTGCATGGGGTTTTGTGCAGAATGACTAAATTGCTTGGTGGGTTGTTATTATTGCATGTGTTGCTTCTTTTATTTTTAGATCTTAGAAAAAAAGATGTGGATAATATTTGGGTAAATATTTTAAAGGTACTACAATCAAAGAAATGATATTCAAACCTAGGAAATAGGAAGTTTCAAAAGAATTAATAATGTGCTCTTAGCTGCCCTTATAATGTTCTGTAATGAATGTTGGTTTGTCAAGGTGTTTGTTTGATCTTTACTGGAGTTTTAACAGGGTTAACTAGCTGCTGTTATTGTTCTCTCTTTTTAATGCTGATCTACTGCATTGGATTTTGTAATTTTGATTTTTGAATCTATTCAATTTACAGGTAATGCTAGTCATCTTCCACAATTAGTTCCTGATCAAGTCCTGAAGTTGAAGCAGCTTACTGTGCTTACGCTGGCTGAGACAAACAAGGTAACTATTTATAGAAGTATCTTTATTAAGTGTCAACCTTGCTAAGTTGTCCGTGAAATTTGTATGTTCACCTGTTCCCTTCAACTTTCTGAAGGAAAACTTAACGTAAGTTCATAGCAGGTGGGTTGTAATAAACCTGTTTTTATTTACAGTTGTTATCAAAATGGATATTTTATATGGTGATAATTGGCCACTTTAAGCTTGATTTCTGTCTACTGTTATTATTTCAAATCTTTATGTGTATGTTTATGTTACTCAGTCAAAATATTGGACTGATATGATTTAACCTTAATGTGCTAGTAGAATCAGAATATTTCCAATGAGGTTCTATCAAGATAACAATAATTGAGTATCTTTTATTTTTCAAATTTTTATGTTTTACCTGGGATCATCTGAGGGATGATCATTTATCCTGTGGGTTATATTCAGTGTCTCCTTCCCTGATATGTGTTTATATTTCGTAGATTTTTAATTACTAGGCCTTTTTCAGGTCCTACCCTATGATCTACTGATGCAGGAGCTAGATGTTTCAAATGTACGTGAACTTGAAGATTTTCTAATAAATGAGTGCATGTATGCAGTAAGTACCCCACCTGGTTCAGAGTTTCACCCATTTAGTGACCTTTTTTTTTCAAATTATGGTTTAAAACACCCTTATTGATGAGGAAATGGCATGCCGTGCTCTATTCTTGAAGGATATGTTACATAAGGAAGAATGATCATTTTTGTAGTTATGTTAAATGAAAAATATTCAAATGGGGTTAGAATTTTCAATGCTATCTTTTGGTGGTCTTTGCTCTGACTTGCGTTTCTTTCCTTCTATTAGGGCATAGTTAGAGGAAAGCTGGATCAGTTGCGAAGATGCTTTGAGGTATGATGCTCCTTAGAACTAGGCATTAACTCCTTTATTAGTTTGTGTGGAAGCTGACTGGTGTACTGCTGATTCTAAAATGCAGGTACAATTTGCTGCTGGGAGGGATCTGAGGCCTGGACAACTTGGGAGTATGATTCAAACGTTATCTAACTGGTAATGTTACTAAGACAACTGGTTTTACCTCTCTGTGTTAAAGAAACACTAATAGGGTCACCTGAAAGACAGAAATGCTCTGTACAAAATTACAAAACTTCCTCATGCATATTTGACCTTGATGCATAAGCTTTTCACAAGATGCAATAATCTCATACTACATAGCTTTCACTTCTTTCATGAATGATATTTTTTAATTCTTTGGTAGGAGAGGCAAGTACAAATTTCTGTTTTTTAATATTGCAGTTGTAAAAATTGGCTGGTCAATTGTAAACATCTTTGTGAAAATCTGACAGGCTTTCATACCTGACTTTTTGTATAAATGAAAACCTAGGCTGTCAACCTCAGATAATCTGCTTGCATCAATTCAAGAGAAGATAAAATGGGCAGATACTATGAATGAGTCAGACAAGAAGCATCGGAAGGATATTGAGGATAGGGTGGAAGAAGTGAAAAAATCGCTTTCACACAAGGTCTGTTGAATCCAGTTTAAAATTTGAAAGATTGGCAATAGAAGCATATAAGTTGGCTAGACATAGTTTGTATTAACTAATTTATGGTTTTTTTTTTTTCAATTTTGATTTGACTAAGCTTTCTGTCCTCGGTGCCCATTTTCCTATAATTGTAGATTTTCTGACAAAATAGTCATTGCTAAGAAAAACTGTAAATGAAATGAGAGCTTAAGGTAAGGGTGAATTCTAACCTAACTGAGCCGAATCTAAACGCCCTTTAGTTTGAGTTCAACTTGAATAAAAAGTAGCTTGGCTTGAGTTTGGATAATTCGAGTTCGGTTTGAATAAAAATGATTAGGATTGAGTTTGGTTTGATTTCAGTTCGAATTTATAGGTTGAATTCATGGTTCGAATTCGTAATTCATTCACTAAATAATATCATTTTATTTAATAATAAGTAAAACAATGTTGTTTTAATAATTATTTCGTTCTACTTATTATTTGATGTATTTCGAATTAAGTAATGAATCAAGTTCAAACCAAATTGAGCTATTTACTTGGCTTATGAGCAAGAATGAGTTAAACTCTCTAATCCAAACTTGATTTGGTTTAAAAAATGAGTCAGATCCCTTGGTTCGAATTCAAACTAAATGAATTCGAACTGAATAGAATGGGACCAGCTTTGAAGCTCAAGTTAGCTCGGTTTAGGTCCAGCTCTAGTTTGAGGAACACTTTCTATTCTAAAAACTTTAACTGCCTTATTATATTCTTTAATAGTGGATTTGGGCATGCATGTTTCTGTCGGGGGAGTTGCTAGAGTTATTTTAATTAGTTACAAATTTATACATAAGTTTGGGCTTAGAACCTTTCAAATACCGAGATATGTTGGTCGATGTGTCTTACTTACATTGTGGCAGAAGTTACACACTGTAAGCAGGCAGACGTTGACTTCCGAGGGCACGAGGAGATCTACTCTGAACCTGGTGGAGTAATGGATTATGAAGAAGACCGTAGCCGACCCAAGAGGTAATATAATATGCCTATTGAAACTGACTCTCGGCATTATTTTTATTGAGTGATGCCCAACTCAAAATTCTATGCATCTGTTATTCTACAACTTAAGTAATTAAAACACTGTGTATGATTTTGTGTAATTAATTACTTTTGCCTTTGTTCCCTTGTTGACTAATGAACTGGAAAGATGCAGGAGGCGACATCCAATGTCTTAATGCAAAAAATAGAATGTGGACTCATTGGACGCAGTAGGTGACTTGCCACATTTTTGCTCATGGCAACATTTCTGCTTTTGGGATGAAAACATCTGTGCTACTGTATTTGTCATTATTGCTTGAGGTTGGTCTCTGAAAATCGTTAGCCTGTCTTGAACGAAATTCTTGTTTATGTTGAGCTTGCAAGAGCAAGACCAGATTCGTCGGTGCGGCAAAAAGTTTAGATACTCAACCTTGTAATTTACTTCATTCCGCCTTCTTGTTGCACTTGGTTGCTACTTTTTTGTGATGAAAATGGCCGTGGTTATAATATATCATATGCTTCCTGCATTTTATTGTTCCAGTCTTGGTAGGATTAGCGGGAGGGTAGCATAGTACATTTTGGTGGTAATGCTGGGTACTTTTGCCTTTCCCTTTCCCTTTTAATCTAAACAGGCTCCTCCCAAAATGCTTTGGCAGCAAGGGAGAATTTGATTCGAGCTGGTTTGGCACAAATTTATGGTTTGATTTGAATGAATTAATCTTGAGTGAGAGATTTGGCTGGTAACTCAGTTTGAACTCAGTTTGTTTTTTCATTCAGTGTTATTGTTTTTATTCTGTTGGTGGTATTGTTTATTATTTCGTTGATATAGTTTATCTATCAACAATTGTCTAGTAATATGTATCGATTTGGATAAATTTAAGTTTGAGTTAGGCATTGGGTATTTAATTTGAGTTTGAATTAACCTTAGGGTGGAGTTGACATGAATCAAATCCATTTCTAATAAATTTTCTCGCTTGGGATGCATATAACTTCTAGTTGTGTGCAGGATGACAAGTCTAGTTTTTCGGAGTGGGGATTTGATAGTAGTGATTCATTTTTTTTGGTATTGAAACGATGATGATGTAATCGAGGAGTACTAAAATCAGGTTCTGAATATAACAATTGGATCCAAGTAATTATTATATCAACCATAAAACTTCAGTTTCTATAAAGGTTGAGGCCTATCAAAGCAGCAGGGCTGTTTGCGCTCACGTTGAAAGGTACATCACAAACTATGCACTAGATAAACGCTCTCTCCTTTTTAAGGGTTTGGATTGATCCATCATCTTCTCAGCTTAAACAGCTATCGTCCGATGATGATAAAGAAAAAGAAGGCTCTGGTGACCGGCGCTTGCGGTTAATCCTAACCGGCTCGTACCCATCCACGCCAACGAGATGCGGAAAATTAAGCTTCGCTTTGGAGCCGCGCATTTTAAGAGCGGCTCGGTCATAAGCCATTGCTGCGTCCTCAGGCCTTTCGTACGTCCCAAGCCAAACTCTGGCCCCATTCTTCTCAGGATCCCTAATTTCTGCGGCAAACTTTCCCCACGGCCTTCTCCTCACTCCCCTGTAATTCCAATCCTTCTTTGCCGTTACGTTTGTGGCCGCCTCCTCTCTTGAGCTCTGGCAACACGCAGAAAACGTCATTGTAGATTCAAAATCATCAGAAAGAAGAAACTGGCGAATCGATTCTAGAACGGCCAAATCTGAGCCTGAGGTACTGCCCACTCCCACTCCACTCATCTTCTTCCTTGATGAAAACATCATTGTAGGATGATTGTTTATATAGCTTTAAACCTAGAGCGAACCGGAAGTTTCTTCATTTCTGTGAAACTTCATTGGCTCATTCTCCAACTTTACGTGTGAAAGCATATTGTTCACATGTTCGTTTTCGATTATTCTTGTTTTGATTTTATATTTCTGAATGTAGTGGGAGTTGGTGCTTGATTTGTTTTATACAAGTTGCAAGATTCGCTTTCGTATAAACAATTTTTTTCCCAAGTAAGTGACTTCACTCTTTTAATATTATTATATCGTCTACGACAAGGAGCCATTTTCTTCAGTTTCCTCGTTGCAATCACGTGTGAAAGTTATGATTATCTATCTCTTTGTTTAATGGATCCTCATGTAATGGTTTTGATTCCTTCTAAATCATGCATTATCTAGGTTGATGCCAAAAATCACATTAACCTAACTATACAAAGATATTAAGCGAGGGTTATTATTCGCATCTAGCAGATTGTAATTAGCAAGAAATAATAAAACAATAAAGAAGGAGAAGTTCTTCAAATGGTTAAGGTAGCTTATTTACTGGGTTGACGCCTTTAAAGAGAGCCTAGAAAATGTCTTTTGTTAGCCAGATATATCAAGGTGAAAACCAATTAAAACCAAGGAATATTGTTATCACCTGATGTTTGAAGATTTCACTAAATTTGTATATATGTTTGATTAAAATAATATATGTATCGATATAATTATTACGCGTTGAAAGAGATTGAATGTAGTGTCAAATATTTTTTATTAAATAGTATATTCGTTACTTGAATGGATTAGTCATGGTCGTCATTAAAATAATATTTCTTGTCTGCATCATATACGATAAATTATATCCAAATTAATTCTCTACAGTAGACACAAGAGTATGAATGTATATCTTGGACAGCTTATTGCTCGGATAAAACATTCCCACGTTACGCAAATATAATTGTCGAGATACTTGTTGAAATCCTTGAACTATTCAACAAGAAGAAATGTGTTTCTTCAAGTGATTTTGAAAGTGAAAAGAGAACTACCTAAAGGGACACAAATACTAGCAAGCATTTCTAACTGGCCATAAACTTACCTTTTTGTTGCTAGAAATAGAAAACACCCCATCAAATATTATTTAATTTACGAGCAGTTGAGCATAAAGAGGTTCTAGCTGAGGCGGCTCCCACGTTCCAGTCTGATCTGAATCATGCATATTTTAGTTTGACATCCACTCAAATTTAAATCAAAATTTATAATATTTAATTTAAATTTGTTGAATTAGTATGTAATATTATTAAAAATTATTCATAAGCGAATAAATATGATTAAAAAGAAACGATGTTTTTAAATGAAAAACGAATTAATTTCGAACAAAGCCAATCGTCTCACGTACAATTCAATAAATTGGGTGGTAGTTGATAAATTCTTTTTGGAAGTCATACTGAAATGATACACAATTACAAAGCTGATCTTATTGACTATTCTCACTGATTCTAATTCGTAGTTCCGACAAGAAACTACGGCATCTTCTAATGTTTACTTAGTTTTGACTTGTGCGACGGAGGCTCCGATGAGCGTCCGTTTCAACGACTTGATGATCACTTGACGGATTCCATCCATAAAAAACAGCGTCACGCAGAGCATTGTACACTAACATATCCTCTGAATCATCCACTTTTAACGGCAAAGTTCCCCAATTTTCCATTAAAAGAATGTTGCTAAAACTTGAATTCCAGCAATATGTTACCCCATCTTCGCCGGAATTCAATGCTGCCCCAGTTGACTCTCTGTACATACCATTCATTTTAGTATATAATGGATCGTGTTTCACTGGACAGCTTTGTCTAATATTATTGCTGGCTGCTGTTTACACAGGCTTGTGGCCTCTATATAATGAGCCTTGAGTCCAAATGAGGACTAGTTACCCAAATTATTAAATGTATTTTCCATGAAAGTTCATTTGGGTCACATGTTCATATTATATAATATTATTCAATTAAAACCAGACTTTGATGGAGTCGGCTGATTATATCTTAGAAATTAGGAAGGGGAAGGGGAAGGGGACGATACAGACAAAAACAAAGTAGGTGACCCCAATAATATAACATCAGACTTTTAAATTATTTAAACGAGTCCGACCCAACTAAAGGAAAGAGAAGGATAACTTGCTAAACATAACAACTTCCATTTTTCATCATTTTTCACGAAATTAGCCTTAAAAATTTGCTTACTTGATGCGGTAAAACGAAGGCCCACCATTTTTAGTTGATATGAGCTCGAACAAGGGTTAGTTTGGATCAACTCAAATTCAATTTAGAAGGGCAAATAGAAGTAGACGATCGAAGAAAGAAATATAAAGATGATTCTCATGGTAATTTACCAGAATGAAAATGTGTTTTGTGAGTTTTATCAACCGTGCTTTAGAAAATCAAGTCTTTGACCGTTGAAAAGTTTAATGTGGAAAATAGAAAAATACATATGGCTCCTCTTGCTCTCTCTCCATCTTTTAGGTGCTTCATTGTTGCAACGGTCGTAAAAGCTAAAGAGAAAATTCGTTAGAAAAATCAATGCGAAATTATGGTCAGACCACTGAGATCTAAAAATCAATTTCCCGACACAAACACACATCTCAAATGTATCAGAAAGAGCCGAAGTAGGGGGGATTTGAGTGCCTGAATAGGATTCAGCTAGTCTAAATTCAGTTTGAATATAAAAAGTTTAGTTTATTTTAATTTCATTAGAATTGATAATAAAATTGTCGGAAAAACTGTTAAAAGATATAAAAAAAAAAAAGAAGAAAGTTGTCTCATTTGAGAGAACCGAATTATGGTGAACTTGAGTCTATCAAAGCTTTAAGAGGAGATAGCTAGAGTTTGGGAATCCAACAAATTTAATTTGATTCGAATTGATAATGGGATTGTTGGAGAAACCATTAGAAAATATTGAAAAACAAAAAAAGTTGATTCATTGGAGATAAAAAAAATGGTCAGGGAAGAAAGTTATTATAAAAAATGAAAAAATGAAAAAAAATGAATTTACCTAAAAATTGTTAAATTCAAACCGACTGCACTTAAACTTAATTTGGGACTATAATAAGTTCTAATTAAACTTATTCGAACCCATCATGAAACCACTATGGTTTGGACGTAGCCGTCACTGCCCCAAGAATTTTTCACAAATAAAGAATTTGCAGTATAGCAAATCTTCATTACTATTTATGGGCGAAGTCATGATCTTGTTTCACAGACCGAGGACATTCTTTATAGAAGCTTCCTTTCAGTTGTTCACATAATTAATTAATTATTGTTTTCTCTGTGCATGTGGACCTTGTGCTGTTTTTAATATTTTATTCTTCATCTTCTCCAAGGTCTCTATTTTTTTTATTCCTGCTTTTGGAAAGCCCTCGCAGAAATTAAACACGTGCACCTTTTGAAGGTAACGATGCTTCATGGAAATGAAGAAATTTGAAACAAGAAGGTGTGTGTGTATATATATATATATATATATGGTGTGTGTGTGTATAGTCTTCCATAGACTCAGACCCTAGGTAGCTATCTTTGCTTCGTGAAATGCACGGAGTCATGAAAAGTTCAGATTCTGACTTGGCTCTTTTAGATTTTGCTCGTAATTTTCTCCTCGCTGATGATTGTTACGAATCTCCTGGCAATGCTGAGTCACTTTATAACCCCAGTTCGAGCTTCAGTTGTAGTCTCTTTTCAGCGGAGAACTGGAGTGATCTTTTGCAGGCTGCAAACTTGGGTTTGTCTTCAACCGAAATGGCTGTGAAACGATCAGAGCCAAAAGATCACCCGGCCGCTGATGTTGCGGAAGAGTGTGTTTCACCGGCTCCTTCTAGAGGAATGGGTTACAGGGGCGTAAGAAGAAGGCCGTGGGGGAAGTACGCGGCGGAGATGAGAGACCCAAAGAAAAATGGAGCTAGAATTTGGCTTGGAACATACGAGACGGCTGAGGATGCCGCGCTGGCTTATGATCAAGCTGCTTTCAGGATGCGTGGTGCCAAAGCCAAGCTTAATTTTCCTCACTTGATCGGTTCGGCCAACGTTGAGCCAGTTAGAGTGAACAGGAGTCGACGGTGTTCCCCAGGGCCTTCATCTTCTTCCTCCTTCACGTCAAATAGTGGGTCTCCTAACCCTAAGAGAAGCAAAAACGAGACTAGCTCTGTTACCGTTGGCAGTCAATTTTCTTATTATCAATAAGCAGATTAATTTGTAAAAATTAATTTCTACAGAGTGAAATTCACAGTACTCTATTATTACGAGTGTAATAACAAGAAGTATGCGGGGATTGTACTGAGTGAGATTTTGCATTTCCGGTAAAGAAAGTCAGAGTTATATTTAAAAAATTCATAATTTGATCGTTTTTCTTGTATAGACAAAAAATAGAAACGAAATAAATATTGAAGATATCGAACAATATTTCTACCATATGAAGATCATCCTGTGGTCCTTTAATTAGTGATATTTATAGGCAAAGTGGATGGTCTTTTAACTATTGCATCTTAAATTAGGGTTTGATTCTAGCCAATTTTAGTTTACCCACTTAAAATTTCATTTGGTTTTGAAAGTGTCAAGATCAAGTTTAGGTTTAAAATTTACGAGTTTTGTTTAAACCAAACTTAAATTTAATTCTATTTGAGAAAAGTTAAATTTGAATTTAATTTGAGTTTAATTACAAAATAAAAATAGTTTAATTTGTTATTATAAACAATTAAAACGATATTGTTTTGATCAATATATATTTAAATGATTTGTTTTAATTATTTCTATTCGAATTTTTTATGTTTGTAAGTCTGGGAAACCAAATATGCTTATCCTTGAAATTTGACGATAAAACACCTTTTAGGTTGAGCTACGAATTAAATTTGACTCGAATCCAGTCAAATCTTATATGTGTGGCCTGTGAGAAGGTTTTACTGTGTATATGACATGAACTAATCTTGTTTCTTTCATTAGTCATGTCCGAACTCTTTTAAGGGTAAATGAGCAGATGAAAAATGCCTAGCAGCTGAGCTCGTTCTCAAATTTAAACGCTTACAATGTACAAAGGCCTAGTGATTATCATTTTCTAAAATCCCTTTTCTCTTTCTGTGAATGTAAAACGTGTTAAGTTTCAATCTTGAGAATAATGAATAAACAACCCAACACATGGCCAAGAGAACTGATTCCTTAGTTTACGCACGAAGGAATGACGAAAGTCATTTCATCAAATTTTATATATGCATGCCTTTTAATTGTTAATTAAAAATGAATTAACAATGGACCCCATGCCAAAGCTGAAGAGAACTAACTGAAACCCCAAAATGATAGAAAAGGTTTATCATGTTTACTAAATTTTGTATAATAATGACATACAATGCGATTTGTTATAGATAAATTAATAAAAACCTGAGAGCAGAAGGAATGCGATTTGTAGGGGATATACAACGTGCAAATACACATATTCAAGTATCCACCAATTAAAGTTTGCACATGAAAAGTGTATTAAAATGTGTGTGTCGTGTGAGAGATAGAACGTAGTTACAAAGAAATCCATCAGTTTGATTATACTTTCAACTTTTAATTTTTCTAGAGTTACTTGACATAAAGAAAAAACTTAAAGTTTGATTATGTGTATATTATCATGTTATTGTAAATTATTAAATAACATTGCCTTTGTGAGCCTGGACTTAGAGAGTAAGGTGAATTTCATCCAAATTGTTTGAACTTGAATTAATTAAGTTTTAGTTAATAAAATTAGTTTGTACTTAACACACACTAGAAATCCAATTGGTGAATAATTTTTCTTTTTTTCCGATAATACACATTCTAATTAGTCACTAGCCTTTATTCGTATCCGATTCTGCTCAAATCCACTCCCTAAAGTCGTGCAGTTGTGACTTTTAGCTTTTTATTTTTCATGTTCATCTCTCTTGTTCCTCTTCATTCGAATAGATGAAATGCTCTAATTTTGTTTAATTGTTTTAGAGTTAAAGACGTGTACTATAAAGGGTAGAGCCCACTATGAAGCTGACGGTAGGTCTAAGTTTAAATGGGCTATATATTATACATTTGGTTGGCCTTGATTCTACAATCCCATCCCACGATGCCCAAATTATTTTTCCCCCTCTCTTGAATTTGTTCTTAAAAAAATAAAAATACAAGTGTTTAGCCAAAAGCCCGTATTTTGGGTGATTCTCTAATGGAACGATGATGTAGTGTTCTGAAGGTTCCACTCTACATAGAAGTGAAATCAACTTGAATTCGTTTAAATTAAATTCACTTTTGACAAATATATTATGATTTAAATTTTCAATTCAAAATTGATTTATTTATTTATTTATCATCATTAACTAAAGTAGGCATTATAGCTTGGTTGGCTCGAACCAATCCTACGGGAAAATAGCAAGAGTTTTCATAGAGTTGGGACGTCTCTCTGCCTCTCTTCTTAAAAACCGCAACTGTGAGTGGTCTTTAGTTTACTCAAGCTCTTAAGATAACCGTCAACAACAGAATCTAAATTTAACTTGTGCAATTAAATTTGGGTCAGGTGCCTTCTATAAACACAATATTCTTTCATGGAGATAGTGTTGCAGGGGACAGAAAGCAGCTGAACTTGTTGTTAATTGAAATTAACCTGATGCTTTTGATATTATGGAGAGAATCTGAATGTTAATTGAGCGTTGTTGTAAAGCGAATTTGTTGTAGATATATATATATATATATATATATATATGTAATTGGCTTGGATCCCATCTTGTGTTTGATCTTTGATACTCTTTATTAACCTTATTACTGTTGTACACATGTGAATCGATGAAGTGAATTACAAACAAATGAATGATGGCTTATTCATTTGGATTTAAGAAAGTTGCATTCGGATAATGTTTCAGTTTGAACGAACGCGTTTTAGCACTAGACAAATTGTGATAAAAAAGTGTGATTCAGACTGTTGATTGATGCAACCTGAAGGCTGAAATCATAGTCGAGGAAATTTCAATTAAACCATCTCTTTATTGGTGATTTAACTTGAATCTTACCTGAAAAATTCCGCACCAAACATGTATGATCCAACAAAATTGCATATTTCTTTGTACAATTTAGCATCAACAAAATATTTTTTTCAGATTTTTTCTTTAAATTTCAAATTTGAGAAAGAGAAATAACATTTCTGCTTCTAAATAGGTTTCAGATAAAAATTTATAAAAACTCATCAAACGTGAAAACTTGGAATGAAAAATAGCAATCTATTCCTTCACAAATCACAATCGTCCAAACCTAAAATAATGTGAAGAACGAATGGGATTGTAGCCTTCCCAGGAGTTGAGCCCAATGTTATTTGTTTTTTCGAACAACCGATTTATGTACTTGCAGCTGGAATTTTTTTTTTTTAAGCCGTCCCTCCCTCAAGGCATCGAAGTCTTCACAGTTACGATGTAAACAATCTACAAAATAAGTGACACAACATTTGATAGTCAGGCCTTTACAATTGGAAGAGTTACACTGTTTACCGTGATATTTAATCTATCAGAATCGTTATTTGATGTACTTTTTTATCAGATTTGTCAGTAGAATCGGATCTTTGGACAAGCCAAGCATTAGGAGACAATCTATCACTTTACAAGCCTGTACTTTTATGTGATGTATCTTCGTACGGCATTAGTAAAATTTCATAGATCATAAAAAGTCCCTTTCTGATCTTGAAATATTTTTATTAATGTTTCGAGGTGAAAGTAAAATAAATCAGAGAGTAACAGGAATTTGAGCCAGTGTCTACACTCACAATCTCAATATTTCATTAATTTCTGATTCCATCATTGGTCAAGACGGGACAAGGGTTATGGACAATTGACTATTTGACTCCCATTTGAATAATTGAATCCATTCCATCTGGAAGCTGCAGCTATCATGTCTATTGAATCCATTCCATCTGGAGAAGTTTTGCATTCCACTAGGTCGAGTAAGATGAAATCAATTTGAAATCGATCAACTCAAGTTTAAATCTAATTTAAAAATAACTACGAAAAGAAGATCTAAAATTGTTCAATACTAACTCAAATTACGTTTGTCCAGTTTGGATGTCCAGTCCTAGCAATGCTTTGCTAACTTTTAACAGAAACACTAGCGGACGCTGGCCGGCGGATCTCCTAATAACGTTACTGATTATGGCTGTCTTGTTTATCGTTGTCCATTTCACCTGCTCAACACTGCCATATGTATAATCTCTCCTCACTTCTTTAATTATTAGGTGTCTTACTTAGTCCAATCCCACCTACCTACTTACCTTTATATATCCTTTCTTCAGCTCCTGTTTCTGTGCGCACTTCCTCTCTTGAACTGTTCAGCTTTCGGAGTCAGAAATTGGATGTTAAGGAGACTATAGTACTACTTAGTTCAAAGGAGACACAGAATGTTTGAAAGGTCTTTTGCCCTCGATGCTGTCATCAAGGAAGCTGTTGATCTGGTGTGTATTTTTTTTGTTTTCTGTTTCTTTTCATGCACAGAATCTATGATTCAGTGGTCCATTTAATTAAAAAAAAAAAATTGTTTCATGCAGGAAGATGTGTCCCTTGAAGAAGTTTTTGAAAACCTGAAATGTACAAGGAAGGGTTTGAGCTCAGATGATGTTAAAGAACGATTGGTGTTATTTGGATACAATAAACTTGAAGAAAAAAAGGTTATAAGTGTTTTTCAGCTCACATTTGTTATGTTCTCTTTATTGTTTCAGACGTTGGCACTCATTGAATCTTTCATTTCCCTCTACAGGAAAGTAAAATATTAAAGTTCTTGAGCTTTATGTGGAATCCTCTATCATGGGTAATGGAAGCTGCCGCTATCATGGCTATTGCTCTTGCACATGGAGGAGTAAGTCTATTTAATGATAATGTGCTATTACAATTTTGTTACAATGGTGAGGTTTTTGCTCACATTTATAATCCCTTTTCCAAAACAATCCAATGAACTTCCCATCATATATAAAATCATTGATTCGATATTTCTCACTATCATTAATTTAAAAAAACAAAAAATTATTAGTTGAACTTTTATATCAATGACATACCTATTACATCTCATCCACTCTAGAAACTGACTTCAAGGAATATGATTTTCTCTGACCTTTGACCCCTTTCCCAAAGTGGGACAACCCAACATATTTAAATATGAGGTCCTTGGTTTATTTTAGTCTAAACAGTAAATCTTAGAGACAATTCCTTTATTTTGCAGGGAAAAGATCCGGATTATCATGATTTCGTCGGCATATTGGTCTTGCTTTTAATAAATTCTACCATCAGCTTTATAGAGGAAAACAACGCAGGCAATGCAGCAGCTGCTCTTATGGCTAGATTGGCCCCAAAAGCCAAGGTCTCAATCATTTCAGATTTGTTTTACATCGGAACTAGACCAGGCCTATAGATGTTATCTTGATATTTATATTTTAGTTAGTGACATGACAAGCTCTTCTTACCAGGTCCTACGTGATGGAAGATGGAGTGAGGAAGATGCAGCCGAGTTGGTTCCTGGAGACATTGTCAGTATTAAACTTGGAGACATTGTTCCAGCTGATGCTCGTCTTCTTGAAGGAGATCCTTTGAAAATTGATCAGGTACTTATTCACTAAGACTGCATGCATAATGGAAATTCATAATTTAGCTTTTAATAGGACATTATAACACTATTAGAAAAATTTTATATCAAAAAAGGAGATATTGAATATGTATTGGCATCTCACATCCTTAGTGATGATAAGACAAAATAGTTAAATATCTATGAGCTCGACGTGTTTGAGGTTGCAAACCCACTAGCAAAACAGGAGCACATCTTGTACAAAAATTCAATTTTCTTTCTGAATTTGACAATTCCATTCTTACTTGCAGTCAGCTCTTACCGGAGAGTCTCTTCCAGTAACCAAGAATCCCGGTGATGGGGTCTACTCAGGTTCAACCTGCAAACAAGGTGAAATAGAGGCCGTTGTTATTGCAACCGGCGTTCACACTTTCTTTGGGAAGGCGGCTCATCTTGTTGAAAGCACTACTCATGTTGGCCATTTTCAGAAGGTTGATATTGAAGCTATTGATGTAATTGTATTGACATATATCTCTGTAACAATGTCCATTGAGTATTTATTATTGAAGTTATTTGATGGTTCCAGGTCCTAACAGCAATCGGAAACTTCTGTATCTGCTCAATTGCTATTGGAATGGTTATTGAAATAATTGTTATATACGGACTTCAGGAGAGGGGATATCGTGTTGGTATAGATAATCTGCTTGTCTTGCTAATTGGTGGGATTCCCATAGCAATGCCAACTGTTCTTTCTGTTACCATGGCCATTGGTTCACATCGCTTGTCCCAGCAGGTCTTAAATCTACAACCAAATCTAATTAGTTGTTTTTGTTATTTCATGAGCTGAACCAGCAATGATCTTCCTCTTGTGCAGGGTGCAATAACCAAAAGAATGACAGCGATAGAGGAAATGGCTGGAATGGATGTTCTGTGCAGTGATAAAACAGGCACATTGACGTTGAACAAGCTTACAGTGGATAAAAATTTGATTGAGGTTATATTCTTGAGTTGTTTGTAACCTGTCCTGTCCGCGACCCCCTTGTTTAGAAGTTCCATCCGGCCAGTATTCTGATGTATCATTTACAATTGCAGGTTTTTGCCAAAGGCATTGACAAGGACATGGTAATACTTATGGCTGCAAGAGCGTCGAGGTTAGAGAACCAAGATGCTATCGACTCTGCAATTGTTTCAATGTTACCGGACCCTAAGGAGGTACAATTGAAGTGCTTAAGTTTTCAGTCTTATAAACCGCTGCTATTGATATGGAACAGTAATTATGTATTTGATGGTCATTTTCAAGGCAAGAGCTGGAATTAAAGAAGTTCACTTCCTTCCATTCAATCCTACTGACAAAAGAACTGCACTTACATACACAGATGGTGTTGGTAAAATGCACAGAGTTAGCAAAGGTGCACCAGAGCAGGTAAATGTATAGTTTTATTGTCCTAAGTGATCCGCATTTTTTCTGAGCTATTTTCATATATGCTTCCTTAGATTCTCCATCTGGCTCACAACAAATCAGAAATTGAAAAGAAGGTACATGCCATGATTGACAAGTTTGCTGAACGTGGACTAAGATCCCTCGCAGTTGCTTGCCAGGTGATTAACCTTTTCCAAACTCCATAGCCTCATGTACAACTTTCTCTTATTATGATTATTATTTTTTCTGAACAATGGACTTTCTTAATCTCCAGGAAGTACCTGCTGGTACCAAAGACAGTCCTGGTGGCGCCTGGAAATTTGTCGGCCTTCTCCCTCTTTTTGATCCTCCACGGCACGACAGCGCTGAAACAATTAGAAGAGCTCTAGATCTTGGTGTCAGTGTTAAAATGATCACAGGTTCGTATCACTACTAACTATGAAATTTCCAAGTGGCGATGGTGGTCTACGACTAGGAAGAGCACGAACTGATATCCTCGTTCATTCAATTGCAGGCGATCAACTTGCAATTGCTAAGGAAACGGGAAGAAGGCTTGGAATGGGCACAAACATGTACCCCTCATCATCTCTGCTTGGTGAGAACAAGGAAGAGGGACATTCAGGGCTTCCCATTGATGAACTCATCGAAAAAGCTGACGGTTTTGCTGGTGTCTTTCCTGGTGAGTTTACTGCTTAAAATTTGTACGACATTTTTCATCTCTGATTCCACATGTTTCATCTGCAGAGCATAAGTACGAGATTGTCAATAGATTACAAGCTAGAAAGCACATCTGTGGAATGACTGGTGATGGAGTAAATGATGCCCCTGCCTTAAAGAAAGCTGACATAGGAATCGCTGTGGCAGATTCCACAGATGCCGCCCGTAGTGCTTCTGATATAGTTCTAACAGAACCCGGGTTAAGCGTTATCATAAGTGCTGTCTTAACAAGTCGTGCCATCTTCCAAAGAATGAAAAACTACACGGTAACCTTAACCATAATTACCATTAAATTCCGTTCAAACTACTGAATCATGTTGCGCATTCAAGAGTTAAAACTTCATTTTCTTCCTCCAGATTTATGCCGTGTCCATCACCATACGTATTGTGGTAAGCTTCTAATTAAAACTCAATTTCTTCATGGAATAGAATTTTAAACTGCATCCTGGAACATTAGTCACGTCTCATGTTCAATGTGCCTTTTTTTTTTTTTTTTTTTTTTGCAACAGCTGGGATTTTTGTTGCTGACTGTCTTTTGGAAGTTCGATTTTCCACCTTTCATGGTTCTTGTCATAGCCATTCTTAATGATGGTTAGCCTTTTCTCGTTTCTGTACGCTTCAGGTTAATAGATTCCATAAGACTCTGATACTGATATGGTGTGCTTAGCTTATTTATAGGTACTATCATGACCATATCCAAAGACAGGGTAAAGCCTTCTGCCCTTCCCGATTGTTGGAAGCTCAGCGAAATTTTTGCAACAGGAATTGTGCTTGGTGGTTACCTGGCACTCATGACGGTTGTTTTCTTTTGGGCAGCTTATGAAACTGACTTCTTTCCTGTAATTCCCATTCTTTTCAGTAAATTTATCTCATTTATTGTTATCCTGCTGTACATGGTTTAATAGTTAGATTTGGTCCGCTATTAACGTTTGTCTTTTTGGGTTTTACAACACCAGTTTTAGAGCATCTTTTCTTATCATTCCCAAACTATATAGTTACTAACATTTCTTTTGTGTTTTGTCAATGTAATATTTGGCCAGAGATATTATATTCCCCCCATCATTATGATACCTGTGGTGATTCAATGGCACATCATATATTTCCTTGTTAGGATCTCCACTTAATTATGTATTCATCCTTATTTTTGGCTTGGCAGAAACATTTCCATGTGAAGAACTTCAACCGGCACCATTTCAACATGTCTGATGATAAAATTTCGACTGAACTGAAAGAAAGAATGGCATCAGCAGTGTATCTTCAAGTCAGCACCATTAGCCAGGTCTTGATTTTTGTGACACGCTCCAATGGCTGGTCATATACTGAGAGACCTGGCTTTCTGCTTGTTATTGCCTTCGTTATTGCTCAATTGGTATTTTCCCTCTCCGTATCAATACTTGGAACATGAAAGTAACTCTTGCATGAATGACGACGTTATCAAGTTTTGAATTCTGGATTCTTATTCTTTGCAGATTGCAAGTGTGATATCCGCAACGGCAACCTCAAAATTTGCAGGGATTAGAAAAATCGGCTGGGGCTGGACAGGGGTCATTTGGCTGTACAATATCGCCACTTACTTGCTGCTTGATCCAATCAAATTTGCTGTTCGATATGCTCTCAGTGGAAGAGCCTGGGCTCTGATTGTTGACCAAAGGGTATGAATTATATTTACCCCTTCAAATCTTACTGGCCTTGAAATTTCAAACTACTTATATTAAGATTATGGTACATGACAATGGGAGAGTTACTGTGTGCATTAGTACATTATCTTATAAACGAAGCGTTCTATTCTAACACTCCTAGCGACTCTAATTGTTATGAATTTTCCTATTTTAAATGTACATTTGCAATTTTTACGAGTACTTAATTATATATTCTCTAACGCAAAGAACTTGCCTGTGACAGACTGCATTTACGAACAAAAAGGACTTTGGTAAGGAAGCCCGTGCGGCTGCATGGGCAACTGAGCAGAGAACACTACATGGCCTCCAGTCCTCTGATACAATAAAGTTTTCTGATAAAATAAGCACTTTTAGGGACCTCAATCTCATGGCAGAAGAAGCTAAAAGGCGTGCAGAGATTGCAAGGTTAGTCTTCATTCTGGAAAACAATTTAAATAGCAGATATTTGCTCACCATTTGAATCGAATTCCAGTAAATTTTAAAAACACTTTTATCTCATTTAGAAGGGTTTACCGGTTTGGTGGTCAGGTTCCAATCCAAAAGGGCGTTCGGCCCCACCAAACGGGGCTTCTCGTACAAAAAAAAATTGGCAAACACACTAGTTTTTTAATAGAATCTGGTTTTTCATAATTTATTCTGAATGTGCGTGCAGGATGAGGGAGCTTCGCACTCTGAAAGGGAAGGTTGAATCATTTGCCATGTTAAGGGGTCTAGACATTGATGCCATGAACCAACACTACACTGTCTGATTGATCTCATCATATGATGTCCTTGTAATTTTACTTTATTCTTCTTGTTTCTTTGGTGGATTTTGTACAAGAATCCTTAATTCTCTACGTAATATTCTTCGATTTCCTTAGTTTATAATACAATATTATCAAGTGTCATAATTATATATGGTTGTGCATCATATGTCTGTAAGATTATAATTCTAAATATTATTTTTAAGTGTATTCAACTGCATATATTCAACAGTTAATCAAATCCATTGAATTATTCAAAACTCAAATTAATCTCAAATTAATATTAAATCTAAATATAAAAAATAACTGAATGTATATCAATGACAAATAGGATACAACTGAATTGAATATTATTAACTTCAAAAGTTATTGAGATGAGTTTAATTCATAAAATTACAGATAAAACCTTATCAATTACTCCTTATTCAAGTAAAACAAGAGGCAGAAGATAAAAAATTTTGAACTTTATATTCGAGCAATTTAAGCTTTAACTTCCTATGCTTTGTAATAATCATTATATTGATATAATAGGATCTGCAGAAATTCCAACAATTACTTAGTGATTTGCATTTTTCAATGGAAGAATTCTCATCAGTAATGGATTGAAAATACTTTGCTAGAAGATCTTTCTATTTATCGATGAGGGAACAACAACAGTTTCTTTGGCGTTCAATAGACAGAAAATTCCTTTCTCTGCTAGAGAGTACCCGCACGAGAACGTCTCTCTTCCAAATCCATGCTTTTATGCTCCGCAACGCCATCGAAACAAATGTTAACCTTTTCACTAAATTTGTGTCAACCTGCTTTCAACTTGCTGGTATCCTTTACGCACGGCGCGTGTTCGATCATAGGCTTCATAGAGACGACACTTTTCTTTGCAATTCTATGATCAAAGCACATGCGGGTATGCGCCATTCCGCTGAATGTTTCACTCTTTATGAACATCTTAGGAGGTACACGGGTTTTGTTCCCGATAATTTTACGTTTACTACACTGGCGAAGTCTTGTAGTTTGAGAATGACGATTTGGGTGGGTTTGCAATTGCATAGTCATGTTATGAAAATTGGATTTTGCTTAGATTTGTATGTGTCCACTGCACTGGTTGATATGTACTCGAAACATGGGAAAATGGGTTGGGCCAAAAAAGTATTTGATGAAATGACTGACAGGAGTTTAGTGTCATGGACAGCTCTTATTTCTGGGTACGCGAGGTCTGGCGAAATGGCTTTTGCGAAGAAACTTTTTGATGAGATGTCTGAGACTGAGAGAGGAGACTCTGCTGTATATAATGCGATAATTGATGGTTATGTTAAATTAGGAGATATGGTTTCGGCTAGAAGTTTGTTTGAAGAGATGCCTGATAGGAATGTGATTTCTTGGACTAGTATGATTTATGGGTTTTGCACAAATGGTGATGTTTCAGCTGCTAGGTCATTGTTTGATTCCATGCCAGAGAAGAACCTATTTTCTTGGAATGTAATGATTGGAGGATATTACCAATATAACCAACCCCATGAAGCGTTGAAGTTATTCCATGAACTGCAAGCAAGCAAATTATTTGAACCAGATGAGGTAACTATTGTAAGCATTCTTCCAGCTATTGCTGATTTGGGTGCTTTGGATTTGGGCTGCTGGGTTCACCAGTTTGTTCAGAGGAGGCAACTTGACAGAAAAACCAATATATGTAATGCACTTGTTGATATGTATGCAAAATGCGGTGAAATTGCAAAAGCAAAAAGAGTTTTTGGTGAAATGCCCGAAAAAGGAATAGCTTCTTGGAATGCTTTGATAAATGGATTTGCTGTCAATGGACGTGCCAAGGAAGCATTGGAGGCTTTCTTGGAGATGATGCGGGAAGAAATCAAGCCAAATTATATAACCATGATTGGTCTTTTGTCTGCATGCAACCATGGTGGTCTGGTGGAGGAAGGGAAGAGATGGTTTAAAGCGATGGAGGAG
The DNA here is from genome assembly GCA_026122585.1 of Anacardium occidentale. Classification (NCBI taxonomy): domain Eukaryota; kingdom Viridiplantae; phylum Streptophyta; class Magnoliopsida; order Sapindales; family Anacardiaceae; genus Anacardium; species Anacardium occidentale. Next base: position 394,538 of record JAJEJH010000042.1, read on the forward strand.
TTTGGGCTTACCCCGAAAATTGAGCATTATGGTTGTATGGTAGATCTATTAGGGAGGGCAGGACGCTTGGAGGAAGCCGAAAAGTTGATCCATAGTATGCCTTACAAGGCTAATGGAATAATTCTTAGTTCATTTTTGTGTGCATGTGGGAACTCAAAGGATGTTGCAAGGGCTGAGAGGGTGTTGAACAAAGTTGTTGATATGGAGCCATGGAATGATGGGAACTATGTCATTTTGAGAAATTTGTATGCAACAGAGAAAAGATGGAGGGATGCAGATGAAATTAAGGGCCTGATGAGGAGCAATGGGGTAAAAAAAGAAGTAGGCTGTAGTGTTATTGAGGTCGATTGTAGGGTTTCGGAGTTTCAATGTGGAGATAGAATGCATCCACAATGGGAAGTGATTGACCTGATCTTGAGGCTATTATGGACGCACATGAAGGGACAAGACAACTATCAATATTTATAAAGATATGAACTTGCCAATGAGAATATCGGGCAAGGTCCATTGAAGAGATGCATTGTGGTAGCCCATCAAAGTGAGCTTCAGACATCAGGTAAGAATGCTTTATGAAAAGGGAAGGGGGAACTGTAGAAGGCCCGTGAGTCTACCGTTTACGTCCTGAGTCTTATGCTAAGGGCAAATGTCTACCTTAGGAATAGGGATGGAATCTCGATCAGAGCTGGTGAACAGTAATATCAGAAAATGCAAAGAAGAATCATTGGTAAGGTAAAACTGGCAAGGCTTTAATCTTGAGGCAAGTTCCTGTATGGCAAAACTGGCAAGGCTTTGATCTCTAGCCGAGCTCGACAAGTTGAAGATACTCGGACACAACTTCAATCTACCACTACCTGGGAAGGAGATTATATATCTTCTTGTGACACTCATGTTCTACACCAATTTTGTAATGATATCTTGGGCTAACCCTTGGTGATGTGCAGAGATACAACATGCTGGCCTTGTTAACAGTATTATATTATAATGTTCAGCTGATATCTTAATTTTAATTTCTCTTAAAAAAATAGAACGAAGAAGCCGTGTAATTAATTTATATTATACGACACCATCATCTTCTAAGCATAAAAGAAATTGATAAAAAATTAATGCGGCGCGTGGTTGCAAGTCTTTATACTACCAAGAGGGTGCCTTGACATGGTCTACATTTTACTACGAAGGACTTGTTTTGAACATGGATTGATCTTGGAAGATCCACCGGATATAAATAGAACGGTAGGTGGCCCGTTTACCCTCTAGTTTCTTGTTCTGGCTCAAGAATTCTTGTTTCTCCCAGAATTCCAAGACCACACTAACAAGTTCCTTATTAAGTTCTTTGCAAATTACTAATGCTATTGGTCAACTATGAATCTTCAGCCATTTTTTTGAACTTCGTTAAAACGGCAATGGCTCATGTACCGATATTAACCACCTTCATCGTCCTCACCTTCTGTCTTGTCCCAATCACGTACTCCGTTCCTTTCATAGTTTTGCATGGTAATTCTCTCTTTCTTTTCAGCAATTTATTAGGTTACTGTACTTTGTTATGGTTGGCCATAAATTAAATTACTGTTTTATTTGTTCCCATATGGAGTTCTTTATCAGGTTTGTTACAAGTTTATAAATCTTTCATAATTTCTTTTTGCAAATTGGTATTTGCTATATGGGTTTGCTCGGAATTGGTCAAAGGGAAGAAGGAAATATGATGGGTTTGATTTTTTTTTTTTTTTTCCACTCAATTGTCTTGGTGACTTGGGTGATTAATTTTTCAAGACTTGACTCCTGTGTTCTAACATGAATCCCAGCAACTGAACATCGGTCTGTTGGTTTCTTAAAATTATGTGACTGGATGTTTCTGATTTTATTTTTCTCTTGTTAGTAGACTTGTTTGGGACTATTGCTGTTTAATCAATGTGAGGTGAAAAGAATTTATCTGACATGCACTATTAGGTTTGTGAAAAATGATTACATGGTTGATTATGCCCATGTTACTTTTCTGGGAAAAAGTTTCCTACTTCCCTTGAAGAGGAATCTGGTATTAAATTTCATCTACTATATTGATACCTCTGTTCCGTTATGTTTTTGTTGTATATGCCAAGACATGTGAAATATAATTATGCAATTGCTTGGTTCAGTGCTTCTCACTTCCTCTTTAAACCAAACATCCCTATAAGGAATCTTAGGGAGGTCATCAGATGCATGAAGCTTTGTTGTACCATATTGACTTTTTATATGTGCTTGTGGCAGGTATTAGTGATAAATGCAATAACCGAGGAATCACACAATTTACTGAGCTCTTAAGCAACTGGTCTGATTCTCAAGGATACTGCATGTATGCTTTTAATTTCTTAATTCACTAATGTTATTAGATAGTCCGTTCCAGCTGAAGTCTAACTAGTAATGGTTAGATTTCAACCATAAAGTTATTAGTTGGACATAAAACTTGGTAGGATGGAATCGTTTGCATGCCTGGGTGCCATAAGATGTATGAAGTCGCTAACTCCGTGTGTGTGTGTGTGTGTTTCAAAAATGAATGCTAAGTGTCCTATAACATATACTTCTGACTCGGAAATCAGAAAGAGAGTGAAATTTAGCTTTTCTGGTATCAAATCAAGCTCATCATACAAGATAAACAGCAACTTTGTCCACATGTCTTAATTTGGTATGATATTTTACTGTTTGTGTATGTGGAACTTTGATTCCTCTGACCTGGCTCATGTACAAACTGAATGAGTTTCCCTTAATGTTTATGCTTCTCTGTAGAGAGATCGGGGATGGATCATGGGACTCCTGGACCATGCCCCTTATGGAACAGGTGACACCTGAATATAGAATATGATTTTTTTTTTTATTGATAATGTTTATGTTTTAATAAATTAATTTCTAATGTGTCACTCTTATTGTTCTTGCAGACAGCAATTGCTTGTGAGAAGGTCATAGCTATTTGGGAATATGTTTTCACATTATTATTATTATCTATGTTTGAAGTTTTAACTTTCTTCCTGTGAAATTTCCATATTACAGGTGAAGGTTATGAGTGAACTTAGTGAGGGTTACAACATAGTGGGACTTTCTCAGGTAATTAACTTAGTGAGGGTTCCCAAAATTTTTGATGTTTGGACTTTTCAGTGGCAAATTTAATTTAATTGGTATCTCCTGTCCATAAGAGGATACTAAGGACCCCAAATTTTCCTGGATTTCCATAATTTTCATGAGTTTGGTAGGAGATTTGCATTACAGATTATATGTCTACGAACGCAATTCTCTTAAGTGCCTTCTAAACTTAGATTAGCTTACATATTTCAATTCCTTCATTCTTGTTGGGGTTTAGAAGACTTTGGTTGAGTGTATTAAAAATAGTAGTTCATAAGCCGGTATATATGATTGGATTGGTAAAGAGTGAAGCTATTGGGAACTAAGCTTCATCTCTTATTCTTATGGAAAAGCTGGATGAGTGTAACGACAAAGAGTCCAAGCTAGAGTCACAGATTCCATCTGCTGCATAGGACATAGAAAGCTTATCGATGAGGGTCGTTCTTGCCGAGCATGAGTATGAATGTGCAGCAGCTATTTCTTTTCTTCCCTTTATGTTTGTAGGGGCTGCAAAAGTTCGTAATTTTGGACGATTCTATTTGGCTTGTGTAAAAATTTGCATTGAGTTGCTATTTTAATTACCTTAAATTCCATGTGCTTGTTATTTTTGGTTGCTAGTATTAAAACTGATGTTTAATTAGACTGTTCCGTTAACATTTTGCATGACTTTTTTTTCATAGGGTACTATGATTGGTCGAGGGATTATTGAATTTTGTGAAGGAGGACCTTCTGTAAGATCCAATTTCATCCTTATTCTCATTTTGCATTTAATTTTCTTTATCTTTAGACAGACATTGTTTCGACTCATTTGAATATGACATCGTCATTTTATAATATAGGATCAACACTGTCAATGGGCACACAATTATCTGTTTTCATATTAAGTATTATATGACATGCTGTATGTGAAATATCTTCAAGGTGTCAAGAAAGTTCATCTTGGCAAATCAACATAGTATTGTTCAAAACCACATGTAGTACCTTGTTTCCTGCTCATCTCTCTATTCATTTCTGCTCCTTGCTATTTAGCCTTATGGTAGTTGTGGATCAGCTATACGCATGGCACTGGAGTGCTTTCTATTCAAATTGATTTCACATCTTTCCATAAGAAGAAAAAAAGTCTGCTCTTGTTTTTCAACTAATCTGTTTGTTGAGTAAAAATACTTGACCCAAAAACTTATCACATCTATTGTTTTAGCTTATATCTTGTTTTCTTTATAATTTTATCATTGTGTCTTCTTTTTTACCTTTAATTCCTTCAATCATACTTTTTTCTTTTACATTGCACTGAGTTACTACTCTTTTGAATATAAATTTTGATATTACAACCCCTTTTATCTATACTGGAACAGGTAAAGAATTTCATTTCACTGGCAGGCATCCATGCTGGTACCGCTTCAATTCCATTTTGTGGAGTAAGTGGTTGCCTTAGATCGACTTAGTCTGTTTTCAGCCTATTAGTGCAGTGTGATTTGATATTCTCAGTTTTGCAGTCTGGCTTGCTATGCATTCTCCTGGATAGTTTAATTAAGTTAGAGATCTACAGTAACTGTGTACAGGTATGAAACTTTACTTGAGCCTTGAGGTTCTCACTTTGTCATTTCTATCACATATATCAAGATGAAAGGAAAAGAATGTGTTGGATTAAATACAAACAATTAATCCCATCCTGGTAACAACCTGCTTAATTTTTACAGTACTCAGACATTGAATTTAATTTTACTGATAGTTTCTTTCTTGCTATATATCTCAATTGGTAGCTGATAGCATTTTGACATGTATTTTTGATGAAATTGCAGGAACATTTGGCTCCCAGTGGTTATCTTAAAATTCCAACTGTGAGTATTGTGCTTTGACTTAGCTTAAAAGACACTATGCTGCCTATTCTTTTGCAAATTCATTGTTAACAAGTTTGCCAACCTTCATGACCGTTGTAACCCAAGAGAGAGGAAATTTGGAAAGAGGGAAAGGATTATATATTTTTACTAATTGAAATATGAATTAGCTTGTCCTATTTTGTAAAAAAGAAACAAAGAGTTAGCTTGTTGGGGAAATCATATATATACTGTATTCATGAAGATACATGTAACATTCTACTTCATTAATCTGATCATTATTAAAATATTATCTACTTTGGATATACTTGTCCATGACTATTTTTTTTTTTAAGTTTTACAATATTAAACTCATCTAAATAATTTAGAAACTCCCATACTATTTAATCAATCACTTTTATTATTCTCAAATAATATGTAATGTTTATACATACTCAACATTTCTGTCATATTTTTATTATTGTGAGATTTATCTAAGGATGTTTATATATATATCTAAAGATTGGAATATCAATTAGTATGATGATTAATTTGGCACTTTAATGTCACTAGTATATTATAAGATTATAATGTGACAGGCTACTGCTGAGTCTTTTGCCCAGTCAGTTTTCTTAAATGTAATGAAGTAGATTCTTCCTATTATAGCTGTTCCCTATTTCTTTTTTCTAGATCATGTGTAATTTATGAGGAAAAAAAAGTTGCTTGTTTTAATTGCATGCATGCTCAATTTGTACTTCTTGTTTAAATTCGCTTTAACTATCTTTCCATCCGTTTTCAAATCCAGGACATTCCTGAGTATCTAAAGGGATGTAGGTTTCTCCCAAAACTTAACAATGAACTTGCTGACAAAAGAAATTCCACTTACAAGGAGCGTTTTTCTAGCTTGGAAAATCTGGTGCTTATCATGGTGAGTTCAAGAGTTACTGTTGTTCCTAACATTCTCTGTCTCCATAGATATGATTGCTGATTCTTTTCTCGTTCTTTGCATGCATGCATGACTCAGTTTCAGCAAGACAAAGTTTTGATACCCAAGGAAACTTCCTGGTTTGGATATTATCCTGATGGGTCCTTCGATACTATTTTATCTGCACAAGAGGTAACGTATCAGTCACCGGCTGCTAACATGATGAATTCTGCGTATTTCCTGGTTTCGAAAGACAACACATCCGTACTTTTTGTGATATGTGCAGACCCCTCTCTATACTGAGGACTGGATTGGTTTGAAAACCTTGGATGAGGCCGGGAAAGTTAAATTCATAAATGTTTCTGGGAATCATCTCCAGATCTCTCGAAGCGACATAAAAAGATATATAGTTCCTTACTTGAAAAACGCATCGACAACGGTAACAGAATCATTTTCATCTCATAGATGGCTTTCATCAATTTGGAACTTGTTTGTGAATCTTGGTGGGTTCATTGAGGATCCTTATTTGCTATCGGTTGTGCCTAAATGAAATCTATCTTCCGAGTGAGGATAGGTAGTGTCTCGCTCTTTTCTTTTTTCAGTCTCTCCTGAACCGTTATTAACTGACTAGTCACATTTTTGTGTCTGCTCACATTTAGCTTGGAATTACTATGCAATTTATTATTTTAAATTCAAAATGTGAAAATTTAAATTTCATATTTATAAATAATCCTACAAGCAGAATAAAACAGACAATATGGGGTTGATTATTATTAATGCGGCCCCATAGGTTTTTTGCTTGTTCACCGTTGTATTTTGCGTTCCAAGAATCATTTTGCATTGCAGTTCAATTTTCAGACAATGTTCTTGACCAGGGATGTGGACTCAAATCTATTTTCAGTTCAAACTTAAAATTATGTTCAGTTTGAATCAATCAAACTTGAAATATAGATCCAATTTAACAGCTCAGCTCTAGTTTGAAAGTTTATAGGCCTATTGAAACTCTTCTTTTGACAACTTGTGGTCTTCTTCCTCAATGTCATTAATCACTAACTAATCCAATCAAATTCAAACTCGAACTAGTTATATTAGATTCCTCAATGTCTTGGTAATATGTTTGTTAACCCTGATTCTTAAAAAATCACCTTGACCCCTACTTTTTGGTACATTTACATATTGGTAAAATATCAGCTTGAACTCTCTGCTAGGGCACAGTATCCTCTCAATCCCTCTGTTTTTTGAATATTATCGTCACAACTGCTAAAATTTCCATAGTGTATTAATTATACTGCCTCAAATAATACCTCAGTGTTTTCAAAAAAATCTCCTTTTATTGTTTCAATATAGTGAACTCACCCCATGTCTTTCTTGTTGATTCGAAGTCTGCTTATTTGATCTAAACTTGAATTTGAGTTTCAGTATAGCAGATCAGACCCATCTGAATACAACCAAATACCAAGAGAACAAAGTAAAAGCATATGTTCAAAATTTTCAAAATACAACCTAACTAAAGATACTGTCTAAAACAACTCAGCATTTATACTCTTGTAGAAGAAATTGTAATAAAGAATACAACGTAAAAAAATGAGGCACTCATTCTTAAGCAGTCCCCCACTAAAGTACCTTTAATATGAAAGGGTTTGTTACAAAAAGGGGATATAAGATCACTTTCACACCTAACTGAACAACTTCTAAATACCTAACAAATGGAGGGACAAAGGAAAAGATTAAGCTGTATCGCTGGGGCACACAATTTTGGTTCACATTTATATAGTTACACGACAAGGCAGAAAAAAATTTCTTACAGTTTCTGATAGTGCTGGCAAGGGGCTCAATAGCTACACATAATTTGTTGAGGACACTGGATATACCTGTCTCTAAAAGATGCTCTATAATATTGGTACTTCTAGATGCTTGTGGTGGTGTTCAAGGTTCCGGAGCACAATTTTGGCAAATATTTTAGCTTCAAGCGGGGCTGTTGCAGCTGCAGCTGCGGCACGAAGAACCCGTGCTGCCCCAATACCCTGCATAAGACTTGCATGATGTATTGCATGACGACCACCCGGAATGGTAAACTGCAATAGAGAAATCAAGATACATGAGCAGTCAATCAAGTAGCAATGTACCCATGAAACTTTTGAAATAGGAAGGATAATAAACCAAAAGGGCCTAGAATAGAAATTTTTGAGGAAACTCAAACAGTGCTTCTACCTGGAGAAGCGCAAATGCTGCACAGGCCTTCAAAATAGATGAAGGGTTGCGTAGCATTGTGATGAATCTTCCTATTTCAGCTCCACTGAAACACATAAGACAACACAACATTAAACAAATAGAGCTGTTTTTTATCCACGTTGTCCTTTTACACAATAGATAGAGGTATCCCTAATCTATCCCTCTTTTTCTCTCAGATGAGTATATAGAGTATCAAAGTTAACTCAGAGAACAAGAATTTTGCTCCACTTTTCCTTTGGTAAAGACATGTTGGAGACTTTCAAGTGTCAATTGTATATAACATTAAAAGTTATGGTTTCAGAAAATTAGCATCACATATAAAGGCATTCTAGGAAAGATATTTAGCTTGTATAATTCCATTAATTAATGAAGCAATTAAAAAAATCTTCCACTTTAAGTCCCTCATGTTGGGTGGAAGTTTTGAGAGAGAGAGGGAGGGAGAAACCTGCATCTTAAATGCCCTGCTTCTTGAATACGAGCTCTTTCTGTCACTTGTGACAATGCTGCTGGAGCATATGATGCAGCAGCAGCAGCAAAGGCTTGCGGATCAGAAAATGTAAGAACAAAAGCTTCAATATGCTTCAAAGCCATCCTTCTAGCCCCATCTAAGCTCACACTTTTTGAGGTGCTTTCTAATGAAGTTCCTACCAGCGCAGATTCATCCATTCTGTACAGTTCATAAAATTAAAAATATATGAATATTGAAAGGATTAGCAAACTAGATGACAGACAAAATTGGAAAAGAATAACAGAAATTGAAATTGAAGTTACACAGTAGTACCTGCCATCAAACATGTATGCCAACGCCAACGCAGCCATAAAGCGTGCCATCTTTGACACTGAAGAACAACATAAGTGAACGAGTGCAGGAACTCCCCCTTCCTCCACTATACGTAAAGCATTCCCAGGGTTAAAAGCAAGATTCCAAAGAGCGCCTGCAGCTGTTTCATGGACATCCTGAAAGTGAAATACAATGTCAGATCAGGTATCGTAATTTGAGTTGCATTAGCTACACCATGAAGTATAAGATACGGGTATTTTTCTTTTTTCTTTTATTTTTTTAACATCATCTATCATAAAGGAACACAAAATGCTTGATCCTAAGAGACTAATAATAAATAAATAAATTTACTTACTTCAGCCTCAGAGCGTGCAAGTGCAATCAGAGGCGCAACACCTCCTTCTTGTCCAATAGCAATGCTGATTAAGACCAATAATTATGTAAAGCATAAATACGTAAGCATAAAGTATTATAGGGTTGATGCCCCACATTACAAGATAATAAACAATATTCACCATATTATATGACTAAATGGGAACACATAATTGGGGTTTGGAAGATCAAGAAAATAAATAATTAATAAGTTAAGAGTCTTTGCTGTAGCATACAAGCATGGAATGTGTCTCAATCTGAAGAACTCAGTGCCCGAGTTTTTCAGTAAATTTTAGATATTGTAAACACATAATTTTAAACATTGGTGTATGTGTGAGAGCATGAAACTCATAGAAATACCAATTAGCTTCGGACACCGACAATCCCCAAAGAGCACCGGCTGCCCTCTCTTGCAGACCTAGGGAGGCATTTGAACAGGATTGTGCAAGGGCAACCTACAGAAACAAAAAAGTTTCAAAATTTAGCAAAAACAAAAACATATATCATAAGAAATCTAACATTTCTGCTTTTTACATTGCACAGGAGAAACAATAAATTTGCTTGTAGAGAGGCAAAGAAAAATATCATTGCAGGTCAAGAATGAAAAACTTTAACCAACAGATCCAGATCAATTTCAACAAAATGAAAGCCATAACATGTGCTCTTTTAGCATATAGGTATTCCCAGAGCAATGCTGTTTTGCTTTTATGTGCCCTTGATTTTACATATAGTATCTAGGAAAATACTAAATTGTCACTGAAGAGCTTTACGAGCTTCTGCACAAAGCAGTATCTTCACTGCCAAGAGTAATACTTCATTAGGAGCCACCTAGACATTCAAGTGCCTGAACATAATTTACATCTCGACAAACTAAACAACATACCAGTGCCTCAACACCACCAGCTGCTGCAATTGCTTCTCGATTCCTGTCATCAAATGACAAATTCCATAAAGCACCAGCAGCTTCTTGCCTGTTGATGAATACATGTAATGATGCTTAATAGATAAAATCCATTAAAAACAGGACAACTTTATTTGCAGAGATAAAAGTGGATGCCCATAATTTATAATTAAGCTAACTGCACAAAGGTGAGGAAAGGTAGCATAGCAGATACTACGAAGTGTCATGATCTAATCTATATTGATATGTTTACTCAGTTTACCTTTTATAACGTAATTTAAAATAAGTTTGTAATATCTAATAATTAAAAAAAGACAAAAGGCATAATTGGAAAATGAGGTTGATAAAAAATGCTTCAGAAAAATTCAAGAAAAGCTTAAAAGATAGCTTCTGGATTAGTAATAAAGTACCTAACACCTTCATGGGGAGAGCGTGTAAGTTGAACAAGGGCTTCAAGAGCACCAGCCTCTTGTCCAACCGCAGAATTATTACTATTGCTGTCTCCATGAGCAGCCAAATTAGCCAATGCCCTAGCAGCCTAGCATATAGTGGATGATACATTAAAGAACAATATAATCACACACTTAGAGAGAGAATAGAAAAAAGACCAATTTTTCAATGCAACTAAATAGATACAGAAATAAAGAAGCAACGAATAGAAAATGATTCAGATGACTAGGAACACTAAACTCATATTACCTGCTCTTGCACTCCCTCAAACTTGCAATTACGAGCAAGCATTACCAAAGCATGTACACCACCTGCCAAAGCAACTTCCATACTACACTTGTCGTCAGCTGCTAAATTTGCTAAAGCACCAGCTGCACGCTCCTAAAAACACGAAAATGTGGAAACCAGACCATAGCATAAGTTCATACAACATGATTCATATGCAAGTATAAATAACGCATTACAAATAAAGCATTTAATGCAAACAAATAGTAGTTAGGAATATACCAGAACACCATCACCACCAGAGAACCATTTAGATATAAGATCAACTAGAGCTTTTACTCCACCAGCCTCAGCAATAGCACCCTAATAAAGAATCTCAAATTGTCACAAAATATTTTTTAAGCAAACACCATAAGATGATGAAACCAATGAAAGTTTAAAAATATAATTAACCTTGTGTTCTTCTCCGACAGATAAATTCCATAGCCCTCCAGCAGCTTCTTCGGCTACCAGCCTATTCATGGACCTTGCCAAACATGCAAGGATATTGATTCCTCCTTCTTCTGCGACAGCTTTTGCAACAATGGAATTCACAGACAAGTTTGCTATAGCCTACAGAGTTTACGAAAATGAGAAAAGAATTAGCCTACTACCATATTTTTAGGTAAAATCATACTCAAAGGTTGTCTATTACACTGATAAATTTAGTAATAAATAAAAGACATGGAGTAAAAAAACTGCTAAAGAAAGTCAGTGTAGCATATATTTATCATCAATATTTAATCAGATCAATTTATTAAGTTAAAAAAAAAGTGATGAATGAAAATTAGTTAACACAGACAACGCAGGTGGGCTAAAATCATCACTATTTCTCCATTACAGAACTTGCCTTTGCAGCCTCAGATTGAAGGCCTTCCCGCCAGGATTTTGCAAGGTCCAACAGAAGACCTATGCCACCATCTTTCATAACTGCTTCAGCCCTTCCACAGTCTATGCTAGCATTTTCATCATTAATGACAACAAAGGTTGCTAGTCCAGTGGCTGCTCTTTCTTGAACATCCTCTTGTGAGCTCTGCATTAAACTGAGCAATAGGGCTGCACCTTGCTTCAGCCAGAAATCATCCAAACCCTGTGGGTTGCTCTCAGCAATACGCAGAAGTATATGGGAAAGAATCCATTCAAGCCAAGTCATAATCTCATCTAAGTTTTTATCTTCATTTTTTGAATTTCTCCAATTCAGAAACACATTCTTCTCTTTCTGTGTAGTATCGACAAATAAAGAAGCTAGAGTTTTAAAAATATCGGTAAAAAGGGTAAGTAAGAATTTGCCTTTATTCTTAACTGTGCTAAAATTGGTATCCTCTTCAAGAATTGGACAGTTCAAGGCACACAAAACCTTCAAGCTTTTGGATGAAGACAGCAATCTAGCAATAGTAATTGGACCAACATCAGTTCTTGAAACATCCAACCCAACTAATTTAGGGAGCTTATGCCAAACTTGTGCAACCACTCCCCATTTCATATTTATCGTCCCTGCAACTGAGAGAAAACAAATAGATGATACATTTCCCAATGCTGCCTCATCAACATTCAAGCAGTCTAAAAACCCAATGTCTGCCAAATTCAGACAATGTTTAGCCAACGCGTTGATGGCATCACCATTAATATCCCTAATCCCAGACAGTCGAAGTTTCTTCAATTTGGGACAGCAAAGAGCTACTGCTTTGATGGCATCACTAGTGACCCTCTCACAGAAGTCAGGCCCAAGTTGAAGGCTTTCCAGTGCTTCATGACGGGCCACAATCATAGACAAAGTTGCATCAGTTATTTTCCGACAGTAATCACCACTTATTTCTTGCAAATTCCTAGCCTGAAGGCATATTATTGCATCTGCAGACTCAGCACCACGAAATCTAAGCTTCTGAAGATTCACGCATCGGGAAGCAAGCAAAGCTGCCACAGTACCATCACATTTATGTGCACGAAGATCCAACGAACTCCACAAACATGGAGAACCGCTTAAAGCCCTCCATGTCCTACATGTTGATGACAGCATTGCCCGGTCTCTATAATTCAGACTTGAAAACAACTGAATCACTGTGTCATCAGGCAAACTAGTCCAATCAACATTCCCACTTCTCCCAGCTTCTAAAGCCTCGTCCTCAGCTTCAGGGAAACTAGGCAAAGCAACCTTCTCCTTCCCCTTATTTGCCACTTTACGCCTCAATCTACGACTCATATCTCAATCTATTCACAGATGTCAGCTACCAATACCTTTTACCTCAATTACCTAAAGCTTTTAGTGAATTAAGGAAACATGATGACCTACTAATTAATCAACCCTCAACCTCCAATCCTGTTCACAACCCACTAAATAACCAAGAAAACAATAGACTTTGACCCCAAAAACCCTAATCCTTAAACAAGTAACAGAATTGAATATAAAATATTGACAATTTATAAAAATCCAACCAACCGATAGTAGAATTTATAATGGTAAACGCATTGTAGAGACAAAAGTCAATCTTTTCAACTTTCATCAAACCTCAGAGCTCAGTTTCTATGGGTTTGCAGGTAAATCCTTAAATCTTGAATCTTGTGAGATAAATCACTTGCCTTTTATGAGATTGCATACAACAACTTCAATGTAGAAAAATATAAAAAACAAAGAATAGTAAAACAGATAGATAGATAGACAGAGAGGAGAGACAAAGTTAAAGAAGGGTCAGAGAGAATTCAGGTTTAAATGAGAAGAAAAGCCAAACCCTCAAAAGACATACGGTTCACTTTTTCTCCTAACTTTCTTTGTTATTCGGGGGAAAAACTGAAAGCCAGAAAGAGAGGTGATTGTGATGAGTTTATGGGGATAGGGAAAAATATTTGGAACAAATTTGCAGCGAAAAAACAAAATATATCAAAGATTACAGAAATAGCTAAATTGATGGTATGGTATGAATATTACCGCTCATAATGTAGTCTTTATTAAAAATTTAACACATGATCTATTGATTATAATAAGAGATATCCAACTATCATACTTACATTGAGTGGAAATTTTTTTTTTTTTTTTTTTAGTCAAATTGGCTTAATTCTTTTTTTGAAAAAATTAAATTTTCAAACTTTTATATAAAAGACACTAAATTTAAATTATTTTAAAGATAACAAACTAATTATTTTAATTTTAAAACAAAACAAAAAATATCATCTTTTTAGTACTTTCATTAGAAAATACTAGAACACACTCTAATATAATATTTATTGTTTACTTTCCTAAATTATGATTCTGTTTTTTTTCCCTTTAAATAAGTTTGGGTTCAATACGAATAAAACTTAAAAATAATTTAATTTAAGATTGATTAAAATTTAAAATAATCAATTTTAAATTGACTCAAGATTGATAAGTTAGAGTCTAAAGTTAAATTGAAAATAATTTTAATTTATCTATATCAATTTAGTCTCAAATGATTAAATTAATTTAAACTCAACTGGTTTATAAAAATAAATTTAGTATTTAACTTAACTCTTTTAATCCAAACTTGAATTTTTAACTTAGTTGCCCAAGTAACCAACCAAATTATTCATTATTCATTATTCATCACTCCATTCTTATAGATAGAGGTTATCCAAGTAAAAAATATAACATGTAATTTTTAGCAACAAATATTATATTTGATTTATACACTATTGATAATTAGAATAGAAAATATCTTAAAAACTTATATATATTTATTAACAATAAATTATTTTTGTATCAATATAATATTAAAAAATTTTGAATTAAAGATGAAATAATATATAATCACATAATGATATATAACATTAATATCGTTTGAGATGTTGAATGATTATAAATATCAAACTAAATAAGGCTTTGTCACTTAACTTTCTTATTGAGCAGCATTAAAATTAAAAAGAAATAATAATTATAAAACAATAATTCAGTTATTCAATATTAAGTATAAGATTTAGTTCGAACAAAATCCAACTCAAAATTAATGAATTAAGATTTGAACTTGACTCGAAAATAATTTAATTTTATATTTGATTCGAGTTTGTGGTTGCAAAGGGAAGGATGATGATTATTGCAAAGCTACTAATAACCATCATCCTTCCATGCAGTTGCACCCTAAAGCTTGGTGGAGATTCATCATGCTCAGCTATATAACAATTGGCCTGTATGCAGTTTATGGACAATATCATGCAAAATCAAGTTTAGATACATCTATCATAGACATCTAACCATGAAGCTCAAAAATGACATATTGAAATTGTCAAAGTTCATTCTTCTTGACACTGCTTTAACCATGGCACTGTGTTGGCTGAAATACCATATAGTGTGACTGTAAGCCAACAATTTAAAGTAATACCATATGTATTAACAAAGTGGATACTAAGGGATGGCGACAAGATGACAAGACAAGATGTTTGATATTCTTCTAAGATCTTGGAACTTTTAATCATTTCAGAATTTGAACTTGCCTCGAATGTTTTCACTGGTTTGTGATGGAACAAGATAATGGTTTTTGGCAAATTTCATAGCCGACCTACAAACTGCAAGAAAAGGATCATAATAATACTAACAAGGGATGAGAAGAAGATTCTAATTTGTTGTATGATTACCACGCATGAATTTTTATTGAAACTCTGATTCATATCCAAAGATAAGAAAGGCAACAGAAGCATTAGCCCATCAACTGCACACAACATCAGAGTAAAAGCCAATGGTCCTCCTCTGACAATCCCGAACGCGGAGCAATAAACACTTCAAACCGTTTTGAGCTGAAAAATGTAGAAAGCCCCACCTGCACAAGACAAGACGGTATTTTACTAATCAAGTTTATAGGAAAGAGGAAGGAGATAATCAGATAAATAACAATTTGTTGCAGACGGGTGGTCCAAGTTCTGGAGGTATGATGATCCTTCTTTTTCCCCCCGGTCTCATGTCTTGACTTCCTTCCTCAAATCCTGCACAGGTTTTTTTTTTTTTTCTATTTCAGCAGTTTTCACTACCTACAAAAACTGATGTACTTTATTTTTTGCAGAGAAAAATATAATTCCATAAGCATTCTCTTTGGACCTGGAACCAATGCATTAGTTCCCATGCGGATTTTCGCTGGAGAACCTTTAAGTAGGTGCTATCAATCCATCGACCTGATTCAGTATAACCCACATAGTGGAAGGTCACCTGCAAAGAATCTCAAGTAAATGGTGTAGCTCCTCATGGGGATACGCAAATCTTGCAAGTAGTTAAGACGAATCGTGCAAAAGATATGTCTAACAAGTCTTCAATTTTTTAAGTCACTCGATTCATTCTTATGGCTCTGCCTTCTTTTTCAACCAGTTAGGTCTCTTACTGAATAACTTGAAGGCTGCTTTAACACCAAAGCCCAACAAACCTTCTACGCTTAATTCCTTGAATGAAAATAGTAAACATTCAAATAACTAAAATTACTATATTTTTAATGGATATAAATAAACTAATTTATTATTATGTGATTGAAAAATTATTTAATTATTTTTATTTTTAATTTAAAATTATTTAATTATATAATATTACCATGATTTATTTGTATTTATTAATATATAATCGATTGTATATAAATATTGCTGTGTTTCTTTTTTTTAACTGTAACAATGAAGAGCACAAACATAGCTAGCAAATTGCGCACATCTAAAGATAATAGAAAGATTCAAGTTAAATACCTTAATTCATGGCAAAATAAAAAATAAGTAACCTGTAGCTCCCACCTGCTCACTAGCTTTTGGGCAATCACCTTTCCTACTTCGAAATCCCTATATATAAGTCCCGACTAACGCTTTATGTAATTCTCCAATGGTACTACCTTAACATCGAAACCTGAAACAGAGTCACAAGTATTGATGCAAATGAACTGGCGTTCTTCTACATTTCCAGAAGAAAGAGACTGCTAATATTTCAAAACACTAACCTTCTCTAACAAAGTTTGGGAAGTCTTCTGGTACATTATTTCTCTCTGTATATGTTTATTTTGTTCAAGCAAGCGTCTATCACCATATGGGTTCTTACTCTTTGTCTGCCCAGAAGAAGATAAAGTTGGGAATAAGCCTGATGAGAACAAATAAAGAAAGAGAAACCTTCACTTCGGTTCCTCCTTATTATGAATCCTGTATCGATTTTGTACTCCGGCCAAAAACAAAATGAAACCGGTAAGGAACTGTTAAAGATTTCAAGTGTAACGTACGTTAGAAAATACAAGCTTCTAACATGAGGTTTATATGGCTTTGACTATCCAATTTTAATTGCTAGCTTATTGAAGCAAACATTATGTCTCCCAGTGAACTGTGATATACAGTTTTAGCCTGTCCAGTCTCAACAACCAGTTTTGACGACTGAGTCTAGTTTCTTATCAGAATATAACTGAAGGACAAATAAACTGTTGTGACTAGAGCGGCAAAGTACCGCATGCCTCTTCTGAGGCAAGAAAGTTGCTAAAGTGGGAAACGCTGAAGAGCTTTTATCTGCTACAAAGAGTAAATATCAGCGCATGGTAACTTGTTCGAAATTAGTAGAACAAAAATTTCTTCATCACCTGCAAATATTTGGAATTCGAAAGCATTGTAAGTGAATACAAAGCAAGATGGTATCTAATTGATTGCATATGCAATCTACAACTAAAATTTATATTTATGGAATAACAGAATCAAATCACTTGAAGAAACAAAAAGAGATTGTTACAGCATGATTGTTCAAGCCGAGAAAAAAGAGTTCCAAAATCCCCAAAATATGAAAGGATTAGGTGAGCTGACAGAGAACTTACAAGGTGAGAAAGCATTGGGGGTGGGGGTTGGGGGGCTGAGGGGGAGGGGAGAGTGGCAGTTGATATAATCATCAGCATAGGGTCTTCTATGAAGCATAATTAGGCCAAAGGACATTTTCCCACCCATAGTTTGAGGCGGGGACAAAGTCCCACGCGCCTAAGTTTAAAAGCCGTTTTTCCCACCCATGGCCTTTTTTTTTTATTAAAATTACTAAATTACCCTTTTAAAAATTAAAAATTTATAATAAAAATATAGAATAATTTTTAAATATAAAAAATATTAAAAAAATTAAAAAAAATTTTAAAAAATTTTAAATTTTAAAAAATCACAGCAGCCACCGGCGGCAGTGGCCGCTCATAATAGAACCAGGTGGCCATTTCCGGCCACCTGGTTTCAGGGGAGGCCAGATCTGGCCTCCCCGCTCGGTGGAGGCGGCCAGATCTGGCCTCCCCGCTCGGTGGAGGCGGCCAAATCGGCCGCCTCTAGTTTTGGAGGAGGCGGCCAGATCTAGCCGCCTCCGCCAGAAATAAAGGTCGGAAACGACCGTAAAGGGCCGGTCGTGGCCCCACTGGCCGTATCCGACCTTTATTTCGGGCAGAGACGGCCAGATCTGGCCGTCTCCTCCAAAACTGGAGGCGGCCGATTTGGTCGCCTCCACCGAACGGGGAGGCTAGATCTGGCCTCCCCTGGAACCAGGTGGTCGGAAATGGCCACCTGGTTCTCTTTTGGGCGGCCACCGCCACCGGTGTCGGTGGCGGTGGCTGCTTCTATTTTTTTAATTTCAAAATTTTTTAATTTTTTAAAATTTTTTAATATTTTATATTTAATAAAATTTATTTTATTAATTTATAAAATTTTAATATTAAAAAAACAAAAATACCCCTGATTATTACTGTGCATATATTATTTTTAA
Source organism: Anacardium occidentale (assembly GCA_026122585.1). Taxonomy (NCBI): domain Eukaryota; kingdom Viridiplantae; phylum Streptophyta; class Magnoliopsida; order Sapindales; family Anacardiaceae; genus Anacardium; species Anacardium occidentale. The sequence continues at coordinate 413,036 of JAJEJH010000042.1, forward strand.
TATTAAAAATAGTTGACGGGTGGGAGACCGGGCTTTTCAATTTTCAGCGGGTGGGACTTTGTCCCCGCCTCAAACTATGGGTGGGAAATTGTCCTTTGGCCGCATAATTACCCCTCTCCTGCTTCTCCTCGTGTTATCTTTGCTGGGGCAATGTTATCAAATCTGGATTCTCGACCGAGGCCTACCCCAAGGATCCGCTCATATCATTTTCAAGAAAAATGTTGAAAACAATTTTAATTATTTTAACATAATAAATAAATTTTGATTTAAAAATATAGTAATGTTATATATATATATATATATATATATATATATATATTATTATCCATTTTATGTTATTAAATATTAATTTATATTTAATTTGAAATATTACGTGTCACTTAAATATATAATTTTATAATTCAAATAAATTGAATTTGGGTTATAAATAAATTATCTGGTTTTATAAAAAAAAAAAAAAAATTTGAGCCAGATTGAACCAAACACGTCAATAGGCTGTAGTAAACCGAATCCGAGGTGACCTGTCATGTCTGGGGATCAGGCTGAGCCAAAAAAAAAAATGGTAGTTTAATAGGCTAAGCCAGCCTGCTAGCCAGACAACATCCGAAGCACAACTCAGGACCTTTATATCGTGCCTACGGAATTTTTTCAGGTTAGCCCGTTTATTGATTATTTTATTTTCTAAATTTCTCAAATTAATAATTTATTATTTATAATCATTTTCAAATTAAGTGAAACAACAAAAATGTCTCTAAAACTATTTAGATATGAATTTATAAAATTCATCATGTTTTAAACGAAAAATGCGGTCGTGCGGGTTGAGAGAAATTCATGCCTTCTTAGCAATAATAAACACATAATAGAACCCTTGGATGCAGTAAAGTTTACAAACACACCGTGCTCAGTTTCTGGGTATAAAGCACGTCTTGAGCTGATCAGTGATGCAGAATATTTGGAAAAGAAATAGAACAAAGCATCATCATCCGACTTATAGGAGAATTGAGAAAAGTATTTTCAGTTCTCCTACGGCTATGGTGGATGCAAAGGACTCAAACTTCCACCTGACACTGTAGATGAGTACATAACTAATCACAAAAGGAAATAAAAATAAATAAATGAATGGAAACCTGGAGGATCAAAGTCCATAGACATAATAAAAGCCTATCCACTTTGATAGAAACTTGTAAAGAAGCATAAGCTTACTGTCACCTAAAATAGTTAAGCCCTTTGGATCTGTCTATTGATGCCATTTTCTGAAGCCTAATCTGCTCTTTAAATCTAGCTATAAACTCACCAGCCTTCTTATCAACCTCATTCGTGTCGGATTCAGCATAATTTACACACTTGGTCACAGCCTCTTGATATGAGTTCAATTGAAAATTTTCAGCCTCACTCACTGATTCTTCTTTAGACTCCACTGCAAACTCTGAGAAGGATGGTTTTTGCATGGTTTTTGCACTGGTGGATTGATTATCAAAACCTCCACTTTTCATCTCATTTTGTCCCTTAAGAACTCCCTCCATCTCGACATTTCCCGCCTTCCCAACCTTATTTTCAATGTGTTTCCCATCTGTCTCTCCAATACTCGTTCCCTCATCTGCATATCGATGAGTCCTGATACTCACTGATTCTCCTTTAGACTCCACTGCAAACTCTGAGACTGTTGGTTTTTGCATGGTTTTTGCGCTGGTGGATTGATTATCAAAACCTCCACTTTTCATCTCATTTTTTCCCTCAAGAACTCCTTCCATTTCGACATTTCCTGCCTTCCCAACCTTATCTTTGACGCAATTCCGATCTGTCTCTCCAACACTTGTTCCCTCTTCTACACATCGATGAGTCCTGATAGTCCTAACAGATTTTCCCCTTGATGAAGCTTTAACAGGGTTTGGAGGATTTCCATCCAATTTCATAGAACTTGATCTCGACTCATTACGGCCTAATGGATACTCTCTTTTGCTACCATTCTTATCTTTAAAATCATTTTTAAGGCCTAATGGTTCCTCTCTTTTGCTTCCAACCCTATCCTTCATATAATCTTCGAGGCCTAATGAATCATTTATTTTGCTTCCATTTGTATCCTTCAAATCATCTTGAAGGCCTAATGGATACTCTCTTTTGCCTCCATTTCTATCCTTCAAATTATCTTTAAAGCTTATTCGTGCATTCTTCTCAAACAAAGAACCATCAGTGTATCTTCGAACACGTAATGCATTCAATGAAGTTTTACCATTCGCAGGAATAGAAATCGGAGGATAAGAGTTCCGCAAACTCTTCTCTTTCAATGTCTCATCCATTTGAAAGTTCTCCAACTCTGAAGACAGAATGCCGGAGGAAGAGAGCTTGCTTGGCGAATTGGACATTGATCTAGGTTGGGAAGAGTAAGAATCACTGGACCAAAAGGACTGTGATCTCAGGGATTCAAACTGAGCTTCATCAACAGAGAGAGGCCTAAAGCGTGAAGCATGTGTAGCAATATCTGCATCTCCTCCGGTTTCCATTCTCCCAGATCTGGAACGCCATGGAATTGATGAAGACAAACCAACAGCTTCATTGAACTTATTCTCCAAGTTCAAAGGACCCAAGTGACCAAAGTTATCATTCATAACCACATAATTAGAAGGACTGTTTGATGAAGCCGTGGAAACTAAACTAGATTCACTTCCATTACTAATCTCAGGACTACCTTGGTTACTTAATCTTGATCTCAGACTCCTAACTGGTAAACCCAACGGTTTACGACTATATTCATTAAAAGCATGACTTGGATGATCTATTACAACCATGGATTCACCCCTAAGGTATTGAGAACTCCACGCTTGACTAACATTATTCTCACAATTTAAAGATCCGGTTTTAGCTTGTTCACCATTGACAGCCAAATTCACTCTGTAGTTCTCAGAATTCCCATACGAACTATCACAGTCATCTCCAAAAATAGATGGAACTTGAAGAACATTTGAAACATATGATTGCGGATCATCATAACTTAAATGAGTTTCAGTGTCCGTGTCAACATTCCGGCGACAAAACAAGCCATAGGACACAGCAAGACCAATAAAGAGAAGGTGAAAAAGGTCCCAAAACTTGGTGAGTGCAGTTTGGTTGATAAAGTCAGGAGCTTGAGAAGGGAATAACGGAATAGCAACAAGAAAGAGAGCAAAGAAAAGAAACTTACTGAATAAGTGAGTAAAGGACTGGACTTGGCCAAAACCAACGGACTGTCTTGTGAGGTTCTCTGAAGAGCGGGTCTTGCCGTACAAGTGCTGCGAATCAGCCATTGATGAAGAAGTGGGAAGAGTAAGTTTTGAGTGTGAAAGAGATAAGATGTTGATTGATCAAGAAAGGAAGACTTTGAAGCTAAGGAACAGAAGAAAAAGAGGAAAAGGAGCGAGGAGGGAGAGAGTATTCAAAGTGACATAATAATGAGTATGACCGTTAAATTGATTGACGAAAATACCCTCTGCTCGTGGGGTTACGTAGGCATGGACCCCGAGTAGATGTATGAATTGAACTAATCGAAATAGTTTTATTGGAGTCTAATAAATACTTTTATATGGTTTTTTTGATAACCCTATCATAAATTAGAATAAGTTTAAGGTTAAATTCAAATTAAATTTTTTATATTTAAATTGAATCATTTTCAATTCAACCAGTTATTGAAGAGTTTTTTACAATTTTATTTTGTTAACGATTTTTTATTTTTATAACAAATTTTTTTATTTTAACATGTTTTACTATTTTTTTATCTATTTCATCGACAAATTTACATAAATTCAAGCTCACGATCAAATTAGATTTTTCATCTTTTTATTATTTATTCTTTATTTTTATCATAAATAATACTATATAATCATCTTTAAAAAACTTTTAAAAATAATTATACATTTGTCTCTAGGTGGCAAGAATAAATTAATTTATCTGTGAGTGAACTTCCCTGGGTTAAAATGAAATTTATCCTTAAAAAACCAAATACTCATCTTTACAGTTTAAAGAAACCAAAATATCTTTCTTAAAAAATTAATAATATTAATATTAAAATATAATTTAATAAATAAATTAAATCAAATTAATAATAATAAATTAATAAAATTTTAAAAAATAAAATAAATATTTAAAAAAATTATCACCGTCAATCGTAATAGTAATTAACATTAACCTTATTAGGTGATTGAAAACAGTCATCTGATTCTATTGATCATCAAATCAGATCGTCATGATCTAATCATCAAAATTTTGATAAAAATAATTAAATCGAATCAAAATAAGAATATGTCATTTAAGATATTTTATTTTAAATTTTTATTATTAATTTGATATTAATTTATTTTAAATTTATATTTTAATTATTTTTTAATTTTTCTTTAAAAATATAAAAATATTTTTTTAACTTAACGGAGAGTATTTAATTTTTTAAATTTTTATCAATAAAAGTTTAACATTTAAAAAAACCTTACGTGGTAACATGTGGTTAGACCTTTGTCTTTGATCAGAAATTAATGAACTGATGAACTGACAAGACAAGTAAGCCTGCCCCATTACTGAGGGCCCTGCTGCTTCATGGATTTTCCATGAATTATATGTTGGTCCTTACAGATATCTATTATTATGTCCCGGAAATCTCTGATTAAAATTTATTATTTTGAACCTCTTCATCATAAAATCGTCTAATTGTCCGGCCAACATGAATGCGATTATCATCGTGTGCTCTTAGTGGAATTCCAGGTAAGCATCCACTACTTTAACGCCAGAAAGCACCCAATTGACTCATCTACGTATGAAAGTTAAAATTAGGAATGAATTCCATCTCAACTTCTTGAGTTCAGAAGATAGATGTTCAACTCAAATAAGTTAAATTCATTTTTAATTTGAATTTAATTCAACCCAAATCTTTTTACCGTATAAGTTCCACTGTAGTAAAAAATTGGTTTATTCGTAATTTTTCTTTTACTTTTTTTTATGATTCTCTCCACTTTTCAATTATTTTGCTTTGATTGTAACAGTTTTTTCTTCCAGATTTAAACAAACAGGGTGATCTGTTTTGGATTAAAAAGAAATAATTATTTTAGGCCAAAGGGCATTTTCCCACCCATAGTTTGAGATGGGGACAAAGTCTCACCTGCTAAGTTTAGAAAACCTAAAATCTCACCCATTGACTGTTAAATCTAACAATCTACAGTGAGTTAAGGGGCAAATTTGTTATTTTAGAGTTAAAATTTATAAAAAATAAAATAATATTTAAATATATATTAAAATATATTAAAATTTAAAAAAAATTAAAAAAATTTATAAAATAATAAAAAATAATTAATTTTAAAAAAATAAAAACCAGCCGTCGCCGTTGCCGCGCGGGTGGCGATGGCCACAGCGAATGGCACCAGGCCACCTGGTTCCAAGGGAGGCCAGATCTAGCCTCCGGAATCAACGGAGGCGTCCACATCTGGCCACCTCGTCTTTTGGCGGAGGCGGCCAGATCTGGCCTCCTCTGACAAAAAAAAAATGTCGAAAACGGCTGGAGATGGCCAGCTTTGGCCCCAACGGCCGTTTTCGACCAAGGTTTTGGGCGGAGGTGGCCAGATTTGGCCTCCTCCGTCGATTCCGGAGGCCAGATCTAGCCTCCCTTGGAACCAGGTGATCGGAACGGCCACCTGGTGCCATTCGCTGCGACCGTTGCCACCCGCGCAGCAGCGGTGGTTGGCTTTTATTTTTTTTAAATTAAATATTTTTTATTATTTTATAAAATTTTTTAAATTTTTTATAATTTTTAATATATTTTTTATATATTTAAATATTATTTTATATTTTTATTAATAAGGTTATTTTTATCATTTCATTAAATGGGTTAATGAAATTAGATGAAAATTGGATGAAGGGTGGAACTTCGAGCTTTTAAACTTAAACGGGTTCCCGCCTCAAACTATGGGTGGGAAAATGTCCTTTGGCCATTATTGTATTGAGAATTATTTTATACTGTGAATGGTCCCCTTTATACCACCAAGTAAAAACTTGTGGCTGTGGATGCTTGACAGGAGGCTTCGGCACCGCATGAGACAAAATCCCAATAGTCTTTCTACACTGATGGGTATTTTATGGAATGATAATACGTACATTTACAATAATTATTAATTAAATTAGATATTAATTATAATATAAACTCTTTTATTATTAATTTAAAATTATTTGATTATATAATAATAATAATAATAATAATACATTAATATTATTATTTTAATATTTAATATAACTAGACTAGTTTTATTATTTATAGGGGGTAGCCATTGGTGGAACCCACCGACTCCACCCCAAGCCTCAACATTTTCCTCCGGACCCTTTTTCGATCCGTTAGTAGTTTTTCAAGGTTTCGAGCTTTCACTATTTCAGTTCTTTTCCGTGGGACATTGCTACTTGCAGCATGGGGTCCTTTCGCAGTTTGTTTGCTTTTACCTCTCAACTTATTCCCTAACAAAAAAGCAGGAGCTCGCTGGGTTCGATTCAAAAAATTTAAATTTGAGTTAATTTAAATTAAATTTAAAATTAAATTGATTTCAAATTAAATTAAACTTTAAATCATGAATACTAAATTGATTCTTTTATATTTATGAATCTCAAATGTGATCCTATTCCAACCCAATTATCAAATGTAACTTTTAGGAAAACGATATAAATATCATGATTTGAAAAAAAAAAAAAAGTTGAGAGTGATTTATACTTCCCTCACAAGGTTGCCAGAACCACCTATTCCCACTCCTTAAATTGTTAAATTACCAATTTCCAAAATTCAACTTCCTTAGTGAAAAATGATCCTAAAATATAACAAATTTTGTATTATTTGGTATTTTTTTTATTAAAATTAATTTGAATGAATAATTAATTTCAACTCATGTAATTAATTAGACCTTTAATATAAGGGCCTAATAAAACTTTGCTATAAAAATTAGGATTAAGTCTCCTGTTTCTATACATTTATAATAAAGTTTCCTATTTTTAAAACAATCGTTTTATGTGTGGAAAATAGTAAATTCACTCTAAAAACAAATGACATAAATTAGAAAATAAATCGTGCTACGATAATGACAACTACATTGTTTATAATTTGGTCATTTTTTTAAAAGTATAGAAATTATGGGTAATAATATACAAATATTTGTTATAATTTGGATGCATCAACATTTGTATCCATATTATACTGGTTACATGCAACAGGACTCCCAAGTTTAGGGACAGTCATACATCCATGTAAAGATGATGATGCATAATGCATTGACTAGGGTAGTAAAGCAAGAAGTGCCAGAAAACTCAACCAAATTAATAATTCTAGAGTCAAATGCATTAAAGATTCACGTAATCAAACAGGTAGAATAATCTGATCTACATGAATAGACAACCCTTTCTAGACACGAAACGCAAGCAATAAGAAAAAGTTGAACGAGATATTCTGTTTTTATCCTTCCAGTTCCAAATCCATTTTCTTCCCATCGCCTCCTCCACCAACCATTTACACCAATAAAATATGGCGAAGCCCTTCAGTTGAACAAAAATCCTATCCTAACCCACCATCACTTACTCATTATTCGTCTAACCTTTATGTCTCTCATTCATCAAAATGCCTCTTTCATGTCCTGCAATTACGATCGAGAAGCGGGGCATCAAAAGGACGAGGATGAATTGGCAATGCAGCCGCCCAAGGGCTGATGGGCACCGGCCTTTGATGATTAGGACCCGTTGGGAGACGAGTGGAGGATGGTGAAGATGACGAAGAGGACACGGCTACTCGCTCACATGAAGGACACATAGTGAGAGTAGTTGGAGGATTCATATGCATGTATAGTTGTGGGGAGAGTTTCAGTGCCCTTAGCTCTTGCACCTCCTTCTGCAACCGCCTGTTCTCCTCCGTTAAAGTATCGCAGCACCTCTTTAGGTACTCACAATCCACCTCTGTCTGCTTCAACTTTGTCCTGGATCAATTTCACCATGAACCTATTTGAGGTTTTTTCTTTTTTTTTTCAATACAAAAACGCAACTACATTTATTGCATTGAAATTGGAACCTAATGGTCTCCATGTCATTTGATCTGCATCTGAATATGAGAAAATAAGACAGTACCACATTTCCCACACTCAAAATTTGAAAAGACACTTCCCCACCCTTAAAATGTACTGGGAAAGTGTCATTCTTAAAAGTTCAGGGTAGGAAAATGTCAATGGAGCAATTAACAGTCTAATTAAATCGAGTCCAGTAATTCTTGGGTCAAACCCAACTACATAGAATAAAGGCAAAACTTGAGTTCATTAAACCGTTGAGTTCTTAATTTTATAAATAAGTGGCCAGAATGCAAGTAAAAAAAATCAATGAACTTGGAAGTGCTCATGAATTTTTACTTGAATTAAGAGATTACGGAAATTTTATATAGGCTTTCTTTCTACAGCATGCCAGCTCAGCTCAAAAGCTAAACTTATGCAACTTAAATTAGAGACTAACTCGGAAACCGACTCGACATAAGCCGCTTTACAACCTACGCCAGAAAAAAACTACAAAATTCATAATGAGGATCATCAAACACTTGCTATATTCAACGCATATAGCAATTAAGTAAAAAGCATTGAACCATGAAAGTACAAACAAAATCCCTTAAAATCCTCTTCGTTGAAATGGACAAGTCATTCATAGTCTACGCAAAAATAATGGACAGAAAGACAGGAGGAGGCAAATTGGAAATTTATTAAATTACAATAATATCCATGAGGATATACGATAATAACTAACCTTGCCCTTCTGTTCTGGAACCACACCTCAACTTGCCTAGGACTCAGATTCAACTGCTTTGCCAAAGCCAACTTTTGCTTCTGCAGGAAAAAATCAACCAGACCCTAATCTTAAACTCCATATCTCACTAAAAGTTAACCAGAAAATTACGTGCCACTCACCGGATTAAGGGTGCTGTGCTCCTTGAAGGTCTCTTCAAGCAACAAGGATTGTTCTTTTGACAATCTTAGTTTCTTTCTCGATGCGTCACCAGCACCGCCATCTTCATCGTCACTGCCACGAGAGCAAGAGGCCCTCTCAGCCTCAGTCTCATCTCCAATGAGCTCTCTCTCGCTTCTCTTTCCGCTAATGCTAGACACCGTGCTGTTTGGAGATGAAACCCCGTTTTCTTCATCGCACTCCTCCGCTGACGGTGCCGTATTCACATCTATTCCTCCTCGGAACGATCTCGTATCACAATTTCGTTCTGCAAAGAATTCGTTTAGGATTAAATGATTAAGATCACAGATCTGAGCTCAAAGTATTTATAAATTAATTAAAAAAAAAAAGATAAGAAGATGGAGAAGAACGCACTAGACGAATGAAACAGCCCGTTCCAGGAAGTTTTGTGTTGATGAATCTGCGTGTTGTGATGATGAGAAGGCATAGGCATAAGATTCGACTTAAACGAAGGCTGAGTTGGTGTTGCTGCACATCCCAAGCTAAGACTCAACCCCAAACCATCATCTTTCTCACTACCCATCTTCTTCTCTTTCTCTCTGAAAAACACCAAACAGCCTTGCCTTGTCACTCTTTCTAAAGAAACTAAGCCCAGAAAGTACTCTCTTTACCCTTCCTTTATCTGGGTTTTTGCTCTAAATGCCCTAGTGTTTGGATTCTGAGAAAGCAAAATAGCAGAGGTGAAAAAGAAAAAAGTAGGCTAGAAAATAGCTGGGTTTGGCAGCCAGAGACGTCACAGCCTTTTGCTTTAGGCAGTACAGTGAAAGGATGGGACTATATATAAAGATATAGAGAGAGAAATTTCATTATGCTTTTGTGCCAGGCCCTGCCTGCCTCAGTGACCCTATTGGCTCAATGATGACATGCGCGTTGTTATAGGTTCATCACTTAACCTTGGTTTAAAATCATATTGATCATGGTTACTTTGTAATTAACTATGATTATATAATTAAAATCTTTTCACACGGAGACAGTTTTTATCCGAATTCAAATAAAAACTAATTCAAACTTAATTTAATTCTAAAAAAATTAATTTAAATTTAAGTTTAAACTCTCCCAAATTAGTAGCGCATTATTAAATAATCTGTTGAAAATTTTTTAAAAAATAATCATTAAAAAAATTGTTTAATAACTTACAAACTGATTTAATTCAAACTCAACTGATAGATTTAAGTCCTTCTACTTGAATACTATACTAGACCAAGCCAGTCGTGTCCGGGTTTTTATTACCATCCCTTGAAAGGTGGCTTTCTTGCTCGTTGACTATTGACCAAAAATATAAAGGCTTTTGCATCCAATGCGCACGAGAAATCATCAGATCATGATAGTAAGTCATGTGGGCACCAATTTTATGTGGGACCCAATCAAATTATGGACTGGGGGACCCATGACATGCCTTTTTCACCGGCAATCCAACATCAAATCACGAGTGTAAATAATTGAATCCATAAGTTGTCTGGAGAGCGTGATGGCGCGTGGCTTTTGGCTCTGGGCTCAATGGAGAGGTTATGATTTAGGGTTGAAGAAATAACAAGTGACCCACTTCAAAGGACCATTTAGATTTCCTTGGGAAGCTCATTAATGACAATAATTTCCATGTGTTTGAATGGGTCAAGAATACCAAAAAAATAAAGGGAAGAGTATCAGTCAGCAAAACAGACTAATGCTGGACACAAGTGGAATTGAATCTAAACATTTTTTAATTCAAATTTTGCTTAACAAACAAAATAAAATAATTTAAGTTTAATTCAAATATATATTAACATATAATTAATATTTGAATTTATGATTTATTAAAAAAATATTATTGTTTGATTTATAAATTAAATCAAATTAAATGTTTTTCATTAAAGTTTAATTAAATTTCAGATATAAATTAACTCTTTTAATTCTAATTTGTTTCAAATTTGATTTAAATAAATTAAAGTTAAATTAAAATGATTCCAATTTTTAGATTGAACCAACTGAATCAGACTCTAAGATAAACTCAGATACCAAGGAGGCAATGGCTTCAAGCCAGAATAAGAGGAAAGCTGCTGCAATACTTTCCCATTAATATGATTATTGACCGAGACATGTCGTATATACATTTCATATGTTTCGCTGTCACCTTATCGGGGCGAGGAATAGATATGGACCGAATAAAATAAAAATTTCATCCCCATTAGGACCATTACTAATAATCTTATTTCAGGTCGCTGTCCGTTGCGTTTGATTGGAGTTATTCAAATTTAATTTAAATAAATTAAATTTATTTATTCATATTTAGTTGAAATAGTGTATTTCTTCTCATATATGACTCGTATTTAAATTGATTTAAATATTTTAATTTTAATTTAAATTATTTTTTAATCAAATTTGAATCTAATTTATTGATTTTAAATTAACTCTTTTAAATTTAAATTAATCTCAAATTTAGTTTTATTTCGCATTGGCCTAAATAAAATCTATTCTAACAAGCCATCAAATTAGGTTAAAAGTAAAATTTAAGAATTATTTGATACCCACAGCCTCTTCTTTAAATTTTGTTTCAATTATCATAAATGAGTTCTATGATTTATATATAATGAGCCACGACGACTTAGAAGTGAGAAGTAAAATTTAGGAGATAGGATTAGAAAAAAAAAAAAAAAAAAAGAGAAAGTCAATGAAAAACTAATATTATATAAAAAGATCGATGTAAGAATTATATAATTTAAAATAAAACACACAAAAACAGGTCAATTGATCCTACAATATTAATAGAAACAGATATAAAATGAGTCGAGTTTAAATATTCCCTAACTTAAATTCGATTTAAATAAGTATTAGTTAAACTTAATTTTGTAAAGCTAAAATAAAGGATAACATAAGTTTGGATCGATCTCTAACTTCAATGTTTGAAATTTTATGTGAATTTATAACTTGAATTTATGATCTGAATTCATAATTTATTGATAAAATAATGTTATTTTATTCAATTGAGTCATAAATCAAACTTGAATCAAATCAATCATTTGCTTAATTTGTAAGTCAAACTTCTTCTAACTCAGGTTTAGCTCAATTTTATAAATACAACATTTTCCATTTGAGTCTGATTTAAATTTAATATAAATAAATTTAAGTTTACTTAGTCGAATCATAAACCAAACTTGAATCAAATTGATCATCTACTTAACTTGAAGTCAAACTTTTTTTAATTTGAGTTAGACTCTATTTAAAAACTAAAAAATGAACTAACTTTTTTTTTAATTCAAATTTAATTTAAATTTAATGTAAATAATTTAAACTAAACTGAATAAAATCGAATCAATTTTTCAAATCAAACTAACTCGCCCAACACCAATCCTAAATTGGTAGGGTCCGTCAAATGCAACTAGACAATTATCATTGAAACTCACATCAACATGAATATGTCTCGTCCACCAAAGTGTATATAAATCTATGAAGGCCAAAGGACATATTTTTGCCTAAGGTTTGTTGAAAAGATAAAATTTTACTTTCTAATTTTGAAAAATTCAAACCCCCACCTATTGAATCAATGGCTAATTTTAATGCGCAATGATAAAAAAAAATAAACAATTAAAAGGGTATTTTCATCTTTTTGATAAAAAAGAATTATAAAATAATAAATAATAGAATAAATTTTATAAAAATATTAAAATAATATTAAAATAAATTATAAAATATTTTAAAACTTTTAAAAAAGTATAATAAAATATCAATGGTAAAAAATTAATAGTCAAAAGGTTATTTTTCATCTTTTTGATAAAAAATAATTTTAAAATATTAAATAACAAAATAAATTTTATAAAAATATTAAAATAAATTATAAAATTAAAAAATATATATAATAAAATATCAATGATAAAAAATTAACAGTTAAAATGTTATTTTCATCTTTTTGATAAAAAAGAATTTTAAAATAATAAATAATAAAATAACTTTTATAAAAAGATTGAAATAATATTAAACTAACTTATAAAATATTTAAAAAAAGCATAATAAAATATAAAATATAAAAATAGCCATCGTTGGTGGCGATGGTGGCTGCCTATAAAAAAACTAGAAAGTCGAAAACAACCTCTTGATTTACGGAGTGGCCAATAAAGAAAGCCAAATTGGTCCCTCTTTTTTTTTTTATGAAAGAGGCCAGATCGGCCTCCTTATCAACAGAAAATGGCAAGTCTTTACATTAACGATTGTTTTCGATCATAGTTGATGGCTTGGATACCTCTACCAAAAATGGAAAAGATCGGTGTAGTCTCCTCCGTCAAAAGGAATGATCATATCTAGCATTAATGTGAACTAGGAGATCATTTTAAACCTTCTGATTTGTTTATCTATGGTCACCATTGTCAACGACAATGATGTTATCAATAGCGATAGTTGTTTTTTTATTTTTTATTTTTATTTAAATATTAAATTATATTTTTATTATATATTTTTTTATAATAAAAATAATTAAATCATTTTATCAAAAAGAGAAAAAATAGATAGAAAATAATCAACAAAAAAAAGTGTTTAAATTCTTCAAATTTAGATGATGGAATTTTGTCGTTTCAGCAAAATTTGAGTGGGAATAAGACATTTGGCCATCTATGATTGTGACTGTCCATTATTTCAATTTTCAGCGACAACTGAGTCCTATCAAATTTTCAATCATTTCTCTTTACCAGTTTTCTCAATATTCCAAGTTAATCTTCCACACAAATAAAGTTTCAGGGTTATAATTTTTTTTTGTGTTTTTTTTACTTTAAAGTTAAAATAATAGAACTTTCATAGTTTGCTTTTTTATTTTATCCTTATGAATTTAAATATTCAACAAAAAAATTTGTAACAAAAAAATGCCAATCAACATTTTAGAGACAAATATAAATTAGGAATATCCACAAAAGTGAATAGATTTGAATCGAATAATTCATATTTAAAAAATTTTAGTTTAAAATTGATATTTTATCATCATCGATATATCAAATTTTATTTTCTTAATTATTTTTTTATATTTCTTTTAATAATAAACTTTTTTCTTATTTACAAATATCCTTTATTTAAGTTGTTATATTTTTGTGTTTGACACTACAATTATTATATCAAATAAAACAATAGTTGATATTATTAAAAATTAAGGAGTTTTAAAAGTTATGTATTTTTAATTATTCAAACTATCTTTATAGACCAGAACTCTTTTTTTTTTTAGTAGTATTATTTGATGGATAAAATTTAAATAAACTCTTATTTAAAATTAAATCAATTTGAGTCCATCTTAATTGTTGGATGTAACTAAATTGATGGAGGGACCAAGGCGAGTGGATGTCACGTGAAGAAGCTGAATGAAATTCACGTGCGCCACCGCCTGGTGCATGGCCAACTTGTAACATGTGGTCCTACGATCACACTCGTGCGTGTCACGCTGTCTCTTCGCAACCAGACAACAACTTCTCCACAATCATTGGATCCTCTCTCTCCCTCTCACTTTCCACTCCCCACGCGCTCTTCGATCTAGCGTTACCATTAAAATTTTCAAATATCGATAATTTTGTACAGCTATAAGATTGACATGAATCATGGCCCCAGAGAGGGCATGCAACTTTGCACAATCATTAAAGAACAGTGGCAATTGTCGGTTGCATTCAAGCAAAATAGAGTATTATTTCGTTGGAGTAAAATTGCTTTATTTTTGCCCACCATCGTAGTCCGGCTGGCAAGGTACTAGGCCTTCAATTGCTGTGGGCCTTGAGTTATTATTTGATGCATAAAAAATAGATATAATTTAACCGATTGACAATTTTTAAATTTTTTATATAATTAATATATTAAATAAATTTATACAAAATAATTTTTACGAAAGAAATCTATTAAATCAAAAAAAGTAACGAGCGAACTAAATTAAATAAAAATTTTCTCATAAACCACAAAAAATCCATTATTCTTTGATAAAAGTTTGAGCTTGAGTCATAAACAGTCAAATTATATATTATGCGATGAATTAAAAATCTATTTTCTAATATCATATATTATAAAAAAATGTTGACAAATAATAAAAAATATATTATTAGATTGTCAAAATTTTAGAAATTTTCGTATGCAACTTTGCTTCATCATCTTTTTTTAAACTCTATATATATATATATATTATAACAAATTATTAAAGTACAATATACGACATATATCTTATTATATTAATAATAATTTTTTTATATATAAAAAAATTTAAATATTTATTAATATTATATTCAAATTAAACAACGGCACAATAACCAAGCGACAATAAATTTGAACTCCATTTAAGAGTGGAGTTGCACTCGAAGTTTACGACAATTACATTTAAACCTACATGGGTGTCCACGTGCTTCACAGGAGTATCACATAAACGCATAATCAACAGCACAAAAAAATATTCGAAAACAAAAGCGAGTGTGTCACACGTGAGGATATGGGTGTAAAACATGGAAAGCGTATGAAAATTTGTCAGAGTTCACGTGGACAAGCATGTGACTGTTCTCCCTAAAATTCCTTTTAATAATTTGACACGTGGTCCAACTTTATAAAACCGCCCCTTGCTTACTAGACACCATTCTTCACCAATCATTGATTATCTTTTGATCAACATTCACTCCCACCTCAACATGACTAAAAATATACAATTAATATTAAATATAATTCATTAAATATTTTATTATTATGAAAATAATCATTTTAATGGCTTTCAAGTTGTTCGTGCATACTTTAAAAGGACAATGATTTAATTATTAAGTTGGCGATCGAAATATCGTTGGAATATCAATGATTTCTTGTTTCTCATTGCCTTCAAACATGTGGGGGCAAATAAAAAGATTGGGGTTTTTTTTTTTTAATAATTGATCAAACTCTAATTAATTCAAATTTAAGAAGGTTTGGATAAATTTTAAAGTTAAATTATTTACTAATATTGTTGAAGCCTTATTTCATTGATTTCAGATTAATTCTTTTAAATTTAAATTAATCATAATTTTAACTTAATTTAAGTTTGATTAAAAAATTCTAAGGCTTAAAACAGTTGGTCACTTGTGTGATTTTGCAATTGATTGAATGTGGTAAAATAATAACATTTGTGTGCGCTCAATCATTCATGCTGGATTGTGAAGACCTGTAGTATAGCAAGACACACGTGTGTTCACATGCGGTCAAACTTTGAATCCAATCAATGTGAATCCAATCATTTGAGTTGGAGCTTCATACACGTTTAATTCCTCTACGTAGAAATAGCTCATCATAGTACGGTGCATTTAACACCGTCTGATGAAATTGACAACCATTGTTAGCCGTTGATGTGTTCAGGGAATTTTACCAATATTCAGCTAAGCCGGTGACTGCACGTGCGAGGCATTACTACGAAAATTTAATAATCCTCCCATGACAGTTCACGCGGCATTATATATTCTCTTTAATTAAAATCTATTTAATCACGACATGTTAATATATTAATTTTTGTTTAAATTATTTAATTTGACGAGAATTGATAGGATAAAATTCAATGTGAATTGAGTTGAAATGAGATTTATTCAAATTCAAACAAATTATTTCGAAATCAATAAAGTGAAATTATAATTTAGTTCAAAAATAATTTAACTTTAAATTAAATATGAGCAAACTTAAATTTGTGTATTGAAATTGTTTCAAATTCGACTTATTTTATGAAACAAATTCAATTACAGACTAGATCTCAGCCTGTTCGGTCGGTGCTTGAGTTCAAAATCGATTAGTTGGAATTGAATCAAATGCTAGTGATATAATTTAAAAGTTTAAAAATAAATATAGAAATAAATCCTACCAGCCCAGAGACGGCTAAAATATGGGCCCGAAACTACGAGTGAGAGATGAAGAAAGCCCAAAGTGTGATCAGTTCAGCCCACTCGATTTCTAGGGTTTATAGTAAGAGAAGAATTAGCCAATTCGAAAGGTAGTGCTGTAAAACCCTATCTGAGGAAGAGGAAGAGGAAGAGGAAGAGGAAGAAGAAGAAGAAGCAAACTCTTGAGCGACTGAATCAACTGCGTCGAAGCTCTCTGAAGTTTACATTACTACGTGAGCGATTCTGCTTTTGTAAGCACTCTAGTTTTTTTTTCTTCATTGAAGAGAAGTTTGAAGCAAATTTTTAAACAACGATCTATGCAAGTCAAATGCTGTTCTTACTATCGTTATTTCTGAGTCAAAAGGTTGAAACTGAAAGCAAGTATTGAATATTTGAATTTCTGTCGAAACTTCTTTTGGCGCTTTTTTTTGTTGTTAATTGAATTGAATTTGCTTTGCTACGAGATTAGGCCTAAGGAATTTATTAAAATTCTAAGACGTGAATATAATTTACTTATTTTTTGGTATTTTAATGAAGATGACGATGACCTTGGAATTTATATTGGTGAATTTGATCAAAATTATTGTTCTGTTTGGTTGCTGAGTAAAATTTCGGTGAAGTAAAGAGCTATTGAAACAGTTCAGTGGACTGCCTTAAGCAGTAAAAAGTCTGAAGATTTAGAATCTTAATAATGTCTTAAATTCCTAATATCTTATTACTTGTCTATAATAATAAAACACCAAACAGAGGCTAAGGTTTTACTTAATCAGCGAATCAAAAGTATTTTGATTAATATTTTGTTTCTTTGAATTTTAGAGTTTAATATGGGCTTGTCTTCAAAGCGAGCAAGGAAAGCAATGAAGAGTGACAGTGATTCAGAAGATTATCTTGAAAATGAGAAGATGCCAGTTAAGAATAAAGTTCTGAGTGCTTGTTCTCATTATGAAAGTTATTAATATTGCCATATTATCTCTTTTTTCAATTGGTTGACAACTTGTGATTTAGATGGCGAAGGAGGAACAATATGATTATGATGATGAGGATGATGTGGAAGAAGAGGAGGGGTCATATGGGGAAGAAGATGGCAGTGATGAGCAAAATGATAGCCATAAAGATGATGAAATGGAGCAGCTTGAAAAAGAATACATGGAACTTCGGCAGCAGGAATTGTAAGATTGTTGTTGAGGCATCTTATATAGTTGTACTTGAGGATTTTGTCAATGAATTGCTAATTTTTGTATTTGATGATTTTATTTACATTGTACACAGGATAACGGAATTTCCATAATATTTTTTACCATTCAGGGATGTATTGAAGAATCTCAAGAGCCACAAGGATGAAGATATTCGCAAAGGTCAGGCAGTAAAGAATCAGAAGGTATGATGCTTTATGTGAATTTATGAAGTTCCATATTCCTTATTTAAAGTGTTTTTCATGATTAATAAATATTTCATCATGATTTGTTGTTAATAAACGATTGTCTAACTTTTATTCTTTTTTGGGCTTAGGCGCTCTGGGACAAAACCTTGGAGTTCCGATTTTTACTTCAGAAAGCCTTCTCAAGTTCGAATAGACTACCACAGGTTTACTTTACTGCCAATCCTATTTGATTCTACCAGAGTTTATGGCTTTACATTGTGTATGGAAAGTTGTTCTTTATGCAAGAGATTTGATGCAGGAGCCAGTTAGGTCGTCATTTTGTGAGTCAGATGAAGCAATCAGGATGGCATATTCAGACCTGATTACATCATCCAAAAAAACTTTAGATGCTCTTTTAGAACTTCAAGAGGTTTGACTATTCAAAATAGACCATCTGCTTAGTTTGTTTCATTTTGAGAAGCGGTTTGGTGCATTTCCTGGTTAAATTAGTATGATGCTGTTGCATTGTGTTTTTACGTTGTTTTGTTATTTTTGTGTCATAGGCTTTGCTTGAGAAGAATCCATCCTTTGCTCAATCCTTAGATGGTATGGCTCAGAATTTCTCTACATGTCATCTTCTTTCTGTGTGCCTGGCATTGTTCAAAATAAATAGTAATCCTGGAAACTGATAGAACCTTGCTGTGAATGATTTTCTTCAGATAAGCAACTTTTATTAGTTCTATTATATGCCGATTATCTTTTCTCATTGTTCTTGTTTGGTTATTATTTCCATCATGTAAATAAGTAAACATTTGCCAAATTAAATTACATTCTAATGGATCTTGATGACTACTTTGTCCTGACATGTGTTCTATTTTAAAGGTAATTCTGGACAATCATCTAAAAAGCGTTCAGAAGATTCTAAGAACTTTAACACTGAGGACCAAGAATGGTTTCAAGTCTCTCAAATGCATAGAAGGTATTTCTATGATCTTTTGGATGTTCTTATGTTTGAGAGACACCAAAGTAGTATTTGATACACGGGTAGGAATATCGATGTTTTGAGATTTTATATTGTTGAAGAGAATGTTAAGGGGAGAAATGGTCTTCCTTCTAGTCCTATTGTTTTCATGAGTCTTGAACTTCTGTCTTTTTTTCATTTCTATGTTCACTTCTTTTGTTTTCACCCTCTTTCGTGCTACATTGTATGTTATCTTCAAGAAAAAAGAATAAAAAATACCATCTTAATGCTCATGTATGTATGAAAGATGGGAACTTGATTACTGCTCAAATACAGTTAAGTGATCTAATTGCTTTTGTGATTTTATAAGTTTGTCATTTAGTTGTGTACAATTTATCCCTTCTTACATAATTTCTCAGAAAACAATATGATTTTGATGTGAAGAATTTGAACTAACTGAAACCTATAACGCTCTTGTAGAATAGCTTCTTTCAGAGACAAATCAATTGACAAATGGCAGAGAAAGACACAGGTGACGACTGGTGCTGCTGCTATTAAAGGGAAGTTGCATGCTTTTAACCAGGTTTGCTCTCTGACTTAACTGACACCCGTCCCATGCAAGTGTCTAAGAACAAAAGGGCTCATTTATTTCTCCTTTCTAAGGACAGAATATTAGTGAACAAGTTGCTGCTTATATGAGGGATCCAAGCAGAATGATTAAGCAGATGCAACAGAGAAGGTCAACAGTCGGCGTTTTTGGGACTGTAAGTTGATAGACCTCTCTGCCCCAGATACTCACACATGCATTCTTATATGAGTTATGTTTAATGAGGGAGTTTTTTAGTCTCATTTGTTGATAGTCTTGTTTACAATATGTAGGTTCCTGGAGGAATGAGCAATAAGGGAGAGGTAATATTAAACGGAGTTTTATCTCAACTCCGAATCCAGCTTCATTTAAGATAGAAAGATATTGTTCTGTGAAATTTCCTGCAAAGGATAAAGAAATAGCTTTGTTTTCTTTCTGATTAGGAAGCAAATGCTGATGGCGACCCTGAAATTTTGGATGACTCTGAATTCTATCAACAATTGTTGAAAGAATTTTTTGAGACAATTGACCCATCATCCTTAGGTAGACAATCTTTCATGTATAGTTGCAGTTGATTTTTCCCTGACAAGAACTTCACACTTATCTTTGATGCATCGAATTATCTTAAATCTTCACACGTTTGATTGTCTACAGAGACGGCGTTCTATACTATTAAAAAACTGCAAACCAAGAAGAGAAAAATTGTTGATAGACGGGCCTCAAAGAGTCGTAAGATTAGGTAAATTCCCTCCCTAACTAAGTCTTGGTGGGATTCTTTAAATTAATGCTTGTAAACGCATTTGTTCATCACTCATTGCCAACTGACACTGTTTGTGCAGATATAATGTTCACGAAAAGATTGTCAATTTCATGGCGCCTCAGCCTATGAACCTTCCCGCAATGGCTCCTAAATTATTTGAAAATTTGTTTGGGCTGAAAGCCCAGCAACCTGCTGCTACATAAAATTCAGGTGCTCAAGTGATACGCCTCAAAATTTTGTACTTTAGTTTCGTTGTAATTTAAAATTTCTTTAGATTTTGTCTGTTATTTGGGTGGGGGTGGCCGGGGAACCCCAGATAGAACATGATATATTACGATTTTTATATACTTGTAACAGGAAATTTTGTCACATGGCAAAGGAAACAAACATCTTAACAACAGAACTGATTCTACAAGTAAAGAAAATAAGAAGTGTCAAGTGTCCCAAAATTTAGTACTATCAAATCCCATAACACAGGATCATTTATATTAGTATTATGTTACAGGTAAAAAAATGAATGCGTTTAGTACTTTTTTTTTTTTTTGGTTACAAACCAGTACATTTCATTGGAAAAATGATTCCATGATATAAGTATGTACAAGTAATTTCATTATTTCAAGGCATCTGTAATGTTTTTTAGAAAATGATGTGAAGATTATTTTTTTTTTTTTTATTATTATTTTAAGCCACAGCAATGATGTTTATAGACTGAGATTTGCAGTTCCAAAATTGAGGTAATGCCTAATTCATCGAGAGCGTGTAGGAGGGCCGGCCAGCGATTTTGAGAATGGATCAACAAAATCCTCTGCCACCAGCCCTACCACTCAATCCTCGTGCAGAACACAAGCAGAAATGTCTCATCAATGGATCAACAAAATCCCTCAGCAACCAGCCCTACCACTCAACAAGAAGCAGAAATGTCTCATCCAGCATCACACCCGGGGCGGTGGGGTGTGGTTGGCGCGGGCAACTCGTCTATCTCATCTTCCCCACTAGTGTTATAATTTGCTGCTTTCTTGTATGCTTACGAACACTACTCTCCCTGTATTAATTTTTAAAAAAGTATGTTCTACAATATGAGCACAAAGCACAATACATAAATTTCATAAAATTAAGTTTTTGATACAGTTACGATACAAGCCGCATAAACCATCTCATTTTCATGGTATCATAAATCCTTAGAAATACAGGGGGAAAGTAACGAAGAGTAAAAAGTCTCGACTTCAGCTTTATCATCCCTGCAAACTGGCAAGAATTAATCTCCATCAACTTTAGCAACATAGCCTTGCTTAGCCTATAGACCTGTATAATTTGCAGATATGATTGCAACTCTTTCGAACATCTAAGGGACTGAGTTACGTCTCATTGCTCCCATTTTCAATTACCTAAAAAACAAAAAAAACATAGCCTTGCTTAAGAAAATTCACACGTAAAAAAGATGTAGTTCAAAGGCAGGGCATGAAAATTTACACCGACTGTTGGGCACCAGCTTGTTGTATCAATTGGGAATATATGTATTCATCAACTCTCTGCTTTGCCAATGCTACCTACTAGCATGGTAAATATTAAACCCAGAAAAGAAGAATAAAAATGGGCACCAACATCACAGTTTTGAATCAAGATCTGAAACAAGTATGGATTCATGAAGATCATCTTTTCTTCTATACAAAAGAAAAGAATGGATTTACCTGTTGAGCACTACCACCAAACTGAATATGCCTATGTTTCTGTTCACCTTTTCCACCGTATACCTGAAAAGAAGAAAAATCAAAGAGGCATATAAGAAATGCAAGGAAAACAAATGAATTAAGAGTCAGATGTATCAGAGCTTAAGAATTAAAATTTTGCCTACTTTAATCATTGCTCCAGATTCATTTCTGATCCTTGATATGTTAGAGCCACACCTTCCAATCAGCCCACCGACCAATGTTTCCGAAATCATCATCTCAAATGTCACATATTCAGCTGCAAGATTGGTTGTCCTAAAGATGATGTGGTTATAAGAAAAAATATATTAAAACTTGATAAAGCTGTAAAATTTAGCAGTTCAAGATTACAAGTGTTTGATTTGAGAAGCATGGAATAACCTGAAGTAGGATCCACATACGGTTGTGCTGGTCTTACTGCACTATAATTGTATGTTGGGCTGATGGATATCACCTGTCGGGGTGGGTTTTCCCTAAACAAATGAAATTGCAGTTATACATATATATCCTCACCCAAACCATAATAAATACCAGACTGGAAAAACCAAGCAACGTAAAAGTTTAATGGAAAACCTGAGCTGATAACCAATCTCCACCAATGCCTGTAACACTGCAGGAACATCACCTGATATCTGTGTTTAACAAGAATGTTATCATTACTCAGCAACATGGAAAAAAAGAAAAAAACAAACCGCAATACATAAAGGATAAAGCGACAGCAAGTGAAAATAACTCAACTATGAAAATCTCACCAGCACAACTCGATCAGATTCATGAGCAGATGCACATAAAGGTAATTGATTTGGAGCAAGAATCACAATTGTGGCACCAGAAGAATTCCTCAATTTTTCAATGTTTTGACCAGACATTCCAATTAGACAACCCGCTTGGGACCCAGCAATCAAAAGTCTTATTGTGTTAGCAGCCACATGCCCTGCAGTTACTTTTGAAGCTTCTACATTGCTATCATCTTCCTGTTATTTACAACATGAAACAAACAAGCATCACATAATCCGCTCAAAATCTTTTCAGGCCAATAGATGTAACATCTACACGAATTAATACGCTTAGCAGCAGCAGCAGTTTCTTCAGCCTATTGCAACTTCTTGTTGAAATTTAAGTAAAAGCAGATTCTCAACCATAATTGTTGAAATGTAGAGCATAAAATCACCTTTAGAATCAAAGTGGCTATTTGTTGGAGCGCATTTTCAGCATCAGAAACTACGTTGTCACTGTCTTTGGAACTTATAATGATCACTCGCTCTTCATGTCGCTGTTCAATTAATTATTGTCAAACACATAATTCACTTTAGAACTCCTTACGTGGTTGGATTCTAGGTTTCAGAATTTTTAGAAAAAGCTGTGACTTTTGCAGATAAGCAAAACCCTAATTTAAACAGAATCAAACAGATATAGGGCAAAAAAACTTACGGCAATAGCATCAGCTATTTTAATAGTGGCCTTTGTTTCCTCTCGAATCTTCTGGATTCTATGTCCTTCTTTGCCAATGACCTTTCCGATCTGCCTCGAAGGCACCAATATTCGAAATAACACGTCTTGTGCTTTAGCTCTCCGTTTCGACCCTGCCTCTTCACACTCTCCATCTTCGCGGCGGCGCTTTCCGGTGACTTCAGGCCGTGCTTCGCATCCGGTGCTGCCGACAGCGGCGGTTGCGTTGGGTTCTGTAGCTATTACTGGAATTTCTCCTCGATCGGCCATAGCTCGAGAGACTAAAGAGCACAAAAGAGAACTAATCAATTTATTAGCTAAGCGGCTATTAAAACCCCCGAAATTACATTATTGACCTTTCATGTTTCGATACTTAAAAAAGGAAGTTAATAAAATAACCTAATGTTAATTCCAGCTATATGCCCTCATTATAACTTTATTGTAAAAATGGTAACAAAAACTTTGGTCTGAAACGGGTGTTGACCCTCCGTCTAAAACTATAACCTTAAAGCCCCAAAATCTAATGAAAGCCAAAAACCCTAAATCTCGTTACGACGATGCCCATCCATGAATTTGTATACACAATCTTTTCCCGCCATCTAAGTTCACTACCAAAGCTTCCAAGAATCCCATCCAAGTACAAGCAACTAGCCATCAAAGAAGCACAACAAGCAGTTACCGACTATCTTCACCAGACAAAGTCCATACCTTTCACGTACGCAGATTACATTAGCAGATATTCTTTATACAATCTCTGCAATCTGATTTCAAGTGCTGGCGTTACTTATAAAACTTCTGAATCTGAATTCTCTAATTTTATCATTAGATTCCTCAGGTACCACCCTATTAACGAATTTGAGTTTTTCTTTGAAAGTATTGGGATACATTACAGTGAAGTAAGTAGATTTTTGCCTGCTAATAAGTTCTTCTTTTCGGATGATCGACATGTGTTGAATGCTGCTTGTGCGCTTTCGGATTTTGGGTTTCCTTGGAATATGTTGGGGAGATTGTATAAAGAAGAGGTTTCGATTTTTAGTGAGAGTTATGAAGATATAATGACTAGGCTCGGTGGGTTTAGAAATGTTTATGGGTTCACTACTGTTACGGTTATAGGTGTGTGTTTGGCTTTTCCTCATGTGTTGTTGGCTGAGGATGATGAATTGCTTGATAATTTGAAAAGGTTTTTTGTGGATTTTGGTTTTGTTGGTTGTGTAGAAGAAAATTTGGATTCTTGTTATGAAATTTGTAGAAAGATTCGTGTGTTTTATGATTTAGGTTGTGAGAAGGGGAATTTAGGTGAATTGGTGGGTGAGAATAAAAGAATATTTGTTGATTATTCAGAAGGGGTTTTGGCTCAAAAGGTGGAGTACTTTTGTAGATTTGGGGTTAGGAAGATGGATGTAGCTTTGTTGCTTCTTAAATACCCAGAGATCCTTAGTTTTGATTTGGAGACACCAGTGATTTCTGTGAAGGGATTATTCAGACATTTTGGATTGAGTGCAAAGAAAATGAAATTAATATCTGAAAGGTACCCGTATATACTGGGAAGAAATAAAATGGCTAATTTGCCTTATGTGATGAGGGCGGCAAATATGCAAGATTGGTTCTTCGATAAGATCATGAATGGAAATCATCAACTGTTAGGGAATTATGCCTTATGCAATCCTGATGAAGATTTCAATCAAGAATTTAGGGATGGCTTGGAGAGGATCCAATCTTCTAGGCATTGTTTTCATACAATGAACAAGCTGAGATTCTTGCATGGAATTGGCTATGGTGAAAATGCTTTGACTGTAAAGGTATTAGCTGACTTGCATGGCACTTGTAGTGAGTTGCAAGATCGATTTGATTGCCTTCTCTATTGTGGGATTGAATTCTGGAAGGTCTGTAGGATGATAAGATTGAACCCAAAGTTTATGAGTCAGGACCCAGAAATTATGGAACAGAAGGTGAACTTCCTCTGCCAGGGCTTGGTTTCTTTGGATGTTCTTGATATATTTCCGGCATTTTTGTGTTATGACTTAGAGTACAGGATTAAGCCCAGGTGCAGATTCTACATGTGGCTCACAGAGAAAGGTTTGTCTACCAAAAATTACTCCATTGTGAGCATGGTTGCTCTTGGTGAAAAGAGTTTCATAACTCGCATTTATGGAATTCACCCAGCTGTTCCAAAACTGTGGTTGGAGTGTTTCTTGTGCAAAAGACCTAGTAAAAATTGCTAGAAGTAGAAATCATTTTTGTCAATGAAGTACAGTAAATATGACAGTTACTCTACAATTTCCTGTAGAATTTTACTCTCTTCTACAGGGTGTCATCCGGAAATTATTATTTCAACCTTATTGGAAAGTTCTATAAATTGGTGTCCACACATCCTTGTTTTAAACCACTAAGATGATTTTAAAGCTTGAGACTATGTAGATCGCTTGACCTTAATATAGCTTCCATTGCAGCGCTGGCTTACAAAGGCATGGTGCAATTTGGTGAGCGTCCATTGTATGTAATGAACAACTGTTAATTACGGCACTTTATACTTTAATTTTGATTCTATTCGTTTATGATGGGCTTTTTTTTTATGGGAGAGAAGAAAATGAGAAGCTGAAATAGATTGGCGCCCTCATGAACAAATGCAAATCTTTGTTTTTTGGTGGATTCCTGTTGCAGTTAGGTGATTGTTAGGCTACTTTCTAATTAGACTATCAATAATCAAATAATTTCTTCTACAACCAAGCCGTTTGAGAAGTATTATACAAGTTGCAGTGGCTCATTTTCAGGTGAGGATTCTTATGAAACAGGTTTTTGTTATTGCTATTGCACATCCTGATATCCCATTTTTAGCTTATAGTTTCAAAGTACTTGGCAACTTCTTTTGTTATGTACTTGGATCGGACTCTTGGAAACTTTGGTTGTGGATTCAGATGGCAGGAAAAGTATGTGTACACATATTCATAAATGGCCATTGTCGTAATCAGGTTTAGGGCTTTTGGTTTTCATTAGATTTTGGGGCTTTTAAGGACTTTTTCGTTTTCATTTTTACCATAAATTTTAATAAAGGCATATAGGTAAAATTACAAGCAGGTAATTACATATTACATAAATATCTTTAGGTACACATGCTTAATGTTATTGTTCTTAATTTTCATTTAAAATTTTATTTTCGAGTGATAAAAATAAGATTTTATTACTAAAATTATTAATATATAATTTTTTGTTATGATTGTAAATAAAATAAAGTGCCATGTTGTATGATATATCAATAGTAAATTAAGATGATTTAATAAATAAATTAAATTATTAAAAACACTCTAAAGTGTAAAACCATTGTAGGATTTTGAATTAATTTGGGTTATATCAATTTTAATTTAAACATAATTAGTTTTAATACGAACCTAAAATTTAAATTAATACGGTAAAAGCACGATCTAATGACACCGATTGTTAAAATGCAAGCAATAGTTTTTTTTTAATTTATAAAAGTAAAACAATAGGGTTTTTTTTGTACAAAGAAAAATTTGTAATTACCTGTTGATAGTTTTACCTATAAGCCCTTATTATATCTTAATGTTAAAATGGAAACAAAGGGCTTGATCTGAAATGGGTATTCCCCGTGTAAAACCTCAAAGCCCGAAAATCTCATGGAAGCAAAAAACCCTAAATCTCGTTTCAAAAATGCCCATCCATGAATCCATATGCATGATCTTTTCCCGCCATTTGAGTTCACTACCAAAACTGACACTAATCTCACCCAAGTATAAGAAACGAGCCATCAAAGAAGCGCAACAAGCAGTTACCGACTATCTCCACCAGACAAAGTCCGTACATTTCACTTACGCAGATTACATTAGCCGACATTCTAAATACAATCTCTTCAATCTGATTTCAAGTGTTGGCGTTCCTTATAGAACTTCTAGTTTCTATAATTTCATCGTTAAATTCCTCAGGTACCACCCTATTAACGAATTTGAGTTTTTCTTTGAAAGTATTGGGATACATTACAGTGAAGTAAGTAAATTTTTGCCTGCTAATAAGTTTTTTTTTTCGGATGATCGAAATGTATTGAATGCTGCTTGTGCTCTTTCGTACTTTGGGTTTCCTTGGAATATGTTGGGAAGGTTGTATAAAGAAGAAGTTTCGATTTTTAGTAAGAGTTATGAAGATATAACGTCTAGGCTTTGTCGGTTAAAAAATGATTATGGATTCAGTACGGTTACCGTGATTGGTGTGTGTTTTGCTTTTCCTCATGTGTTGGTGGTTGAGGATGATGGATTGCTTAATGATTTGAAAAGAATTTTTTTGGATTTCGATTTAATGAGTTGTGCAGAAGAAAATGTGGATTCTTGGTATGAAATTTGTAGGAAGATTAGCTTGTTTTATGATTTGGGTTGTGAGAAGGGGAAATTAGGTGATTTGGTGGGTGAGAAT
The DNA here is from genome assembly GCA_026122585.1 of Anacardium occidentale. NCBI lineage: Eukaryota > Viridiplantae > Streptophyta > Magnoliopsida > Sapindales > Anacardiaceae > Anacardium > Anacardium occidentale. The sequence continues at coordinate 441,070 of JAJEJH010000042.1, forward strand.
AAAAGAATATTTGTTGATCATTCAGAAAAGGTTTTGGCTCAAAAGGCGGAGTACTTTTGTAGATTTGGGGTTAGAAAGTTGGATGTAGCTTTTTTGCTTCTGAAATACCCAGAAATACTGAGTTTTGATTTGGAGACACAAGTGATTTCTGTGGAAGGATTATTGAGACATTTTGGATTGAGTGCAAAGAAAATGAAATTAATATCTGAAAAGTACCCATATATACTGGGAAGAAATAAAATGGCTAATTTGCCCCATGTGATGAAGGCGGCAAATCTGCAAGATTGGTTCTTTGACAAGATCAGGAATGGAAATCATCAGCTGTTGAGGAATTATGCCTTAAGCAATCCTAATGAAGATTTCAATCAAGAATTTACGGATGGCTTGGAGAGGATCCAATCTTCAAGATGTTGTCTTCATGCAATGAACAAGTTGACATTCTTGCATGGAATCGGTTTTGGAGAAAATGCTTTGACTATGAAGGTATTAGCTTGCTTCAATGGCACTAGTAGTGAGTTGCAAGATCGTTTTGATTGCCTTCTCCATTGTGGGATCGAATTCTGGAAGGTCTGTAGGATGATAAGATTGACTCCAAAGTTTATGAACCAGAAACCAGAAATTTTAAAGCAGAAGGTGAACTTCCTCTACCAGGACTTGGCTTCTTTGGATGTCCTTGATACATTCCCAGCTTTGTTGTGTTATGACTTAGAGTACAGGATTAAGCCCAGATACAGATTCCACAAGTGGCTTTCAGAGAAAGGTTTGACTACCAAAACTTACTCCATTGCAACCATGGTTGCTCTTGGTGAAAAGAGTTTCATAACTCGCATATATGGAATTCACCCAGCTGCTCCAAAACTGTGGTTGGAGTGTTTCTTGTGCAAAAGACCTAGTAATAATTGCTAGAAGTAGAAGGCGTTTTTGTCAATGATGTACGGTGAATATGACAGGGTTACTCTACAGTTTCTGGGAGAATTTTACTCTCTTCTATAGGGTGTCATCAGATATTATTATTTCAACTGTCTTGGGAAGTTCTGTAGATTGGTATCTGACGTCCGACAATAGCATTACTCATATTTCACTGATCCTTGTTTTAAACCACCAAGATGATATTAAAGCTTGAGACTAATATAGCCTCCACTCCTATGCTGGCTTACAAAGTCATAGCCAATTTGATGAACGTCCATTGTATGTAATAGCAGCTGTTACTTACAACATTTTGTACTTTTTGTTGATTCTATTTGTTTATGATGATTTTTTTTTTTTTTTTGTTTATGTGGGGAAATAAAAGGAGAAGGCGAAATAGATTAGCGCTCTCATGAAGAAATGCAAGTCTTGGTATTTTTTCCACTTTTTTCCTGAGTTCGGTCATGTGAATGTCTATGATTGTTTGGCTACTTCTCTAATCAGACTCTTATCAATAATCAAATAATTCTTCTACAACCAAGCTCATACAAGTTGCAGTGGCTCATAATCAGGTGAGAACCCTCATGAAACAGGTTTTTGTTAATGCTAGTGCACATCCTGATATCCCTTTTCTGGCATATCATCTTGGTAAGTTTCCAAGGATTTGGCAACTTCTTGTGGTATTTGCTGAATATGATTGTTCCTGAAGCTTAAAAATGGCTGTTTTAAAAAGTTATTATTTCATCGAACTAATACCCTCACCTCAAATGAAATAAGCAAATCTCATTAAGGTATCAAGGTTAATACGAATCCAGAAGCAGATCAGGAGACAAACAACAATATATGGAAAACCTACATAACTTTAAAATCCTTCCATTGATCTGATAGAGCCCTGCATTCATATGTTGTTCCTGGATTTAGAATACACTGGATGCTCATAAAAAAGACTTATTTTTTCCCAACTCAATGAATGTCAGTCATAAACGCAGTAATAGCACAATGATCCAGATGCAAAATGGGAGATAAAAAAAATGAATAGATGGATCATTATATATGTTTAAATTCCTGCCACCTATCTAATAGAACTCTACACAGCAGCATATAACGGCTAAAAGAATGGAGCATCATGATCAACAAACAGCCTTCCACTAGAGCATAGGATGCTCACAGAGAGCCCCAAGTTCTACAATCCGATCAAAATTTGCAACTTCCACAAATATGTTTAGAAACAATGCATCATTAAAAAATATCTCCTTAAATATCAACTACAGCCAAATTCAAATGGCATGAATGGGACTATCTCTACTTGTTACGTTTGGCAGCACGCTTTCCTTGGCCCTTCTTGGGCGGTCCCTTGCCACGTCGCTTCAACATCTCAAGCTTGGATAAGCGCTCTTGTTCTTGTCGGGCCATGACAAGGGGGTCATCCTTTTTTATGTCATATGGGTACCATTGTGAAACTTTCTCACCGATGAGCTTCTTGCGTAAAAGCTTGTGGGGAGATCTCTGTCCTGTTGGGTTCAGTACATGTCCAAAGATCCTTGCCCTAGCTTCAGTCACCCCAGTTATGACAGCTGCAGCCAACACCTTCTTAAGACTATTGCCACTCATCCTCTCCACTATTTATTTAAAGTTCCTCTTCAGAATTTTGCCTTTAACACCTCTGCCACTATACTATCAATGAAGAAAACATTTATAGAAGTTAAAGACTACTTTAGGGAAATTTTTATTAACAAAAATGTAGTATATCAGATGAAAACCCTAGCTAATTCCCACACACATATCAGAAATCAACTCACCTATCTAAATGGCTATATATTCATTTAGCGCAAATTTAAAAGAGAAAGCAGAATGCTTGTCGTTTTAAATCTAAAAACCTGATATATCAGCACATATATTTCCAAAATGTGTTTCGCAGCCTGGCATATATATTGCGTATATAACTCAAATAAAGCATAAAATCAAATGTCTATATATAAAATAACTCATAGCGTTTTCTGGTTTTTAATTTGAATGGAACGAATCAGCTAACAAAAAGTCATGATATTGATAGAATAACTTGTTAGTGGACATCTTCTACTAGACACATCGTTTCAAATGATGCAACTTACTCACAGCATGAATTTTCTCCAATTAAACACAATCAATAAGCTAGCAGGTACTGGACAGAAAATGAAAGATTACAAGAAAATTCATAACTGCATTTATCTATTTTTTTAAGATAATGGAAATCAAACTACGAGCCAGAATAAAAAAGGATATGCCCATAAATGTAATAAATCGCATCCATAAACTTGATCCAAAAAAGATCAGTCTTTTTTGTAACTAAAAGATTTAACCCTTCCCATCCACAACTTCAAGTTCCAGTTTAAAGAAAGTTAACCATGTCCGTAACAAAATCTAGACACTGCAACTAAAATTCTGAAAAAAAATCAAGCGAACCTAATTGTGTCTTGACAAAAGCAAATAAATCAACCAACTCAAAATCAAAATAAACATTTTCTGTTCATATTATATAAAAACGAAAAAATAACAAATTGAAGAGACGAATAATGAGAAAAAGTCAATATGTCTTACATATTTCTGATTACAGAGATGACGTAAAACGACGTTGCCAGAAACGGAGACGAAGAGATCAAAGAAAGTATCGGTGACGAAGGAGAGCTTTAGGAATTCAAGCGCTGAAGTCAAGTTAGGGTTTTGAAAAGGGTTATTTATAGATCGATCCTAAAAGATTCATTATTTCTATTGGTTTCCACATTTTGACATAATGTTATTAGAAACTCTTTTTTTTTTTTTTTTTATTCCCGGAATTCTTGTTAACCTTTGAGATTTGTTTTTAAATTTAATTACACAACCTCAAAATGAATTGCTTAAAAACAAATTCAAACTATAATATTAAAATTTATATGCTAATCTAAATATGAACTGAACACAAGTATAAATTTGAACTCAAATTAAAAATTTTTTAATTTTATTTTTTTAAAAAACATAAATATGTGTGTATATTCAATAAATTACAATAAATAAGTTTGTTTTTTAAATAAATTATAATTAATATGTTTATATTTACAATAAATCATAATAAATACATTTATTACAAATAAATAAATATAATTTATTATAATAATAAATTAAAAACGAATTAAATATAAATCAAACTCTCAAATCTAAATTTTAATATAACAAATTGGATGAATGTGAATTATATTAGAAATTATGAATAATAATATTAATGATAATTTATAATTATACAAATGATAACGATATTGCCATTTAAGCCCGACAGCTTTTTTAAAAGCAGAAGACTCCAAACTAGGCGATGGAAATTAGCTATAACAACTGGACCACGCATCATTCAGGAAAAAATGGCAATACGAACCACATAACATAATTCTTCTTCGGTGGGCTACACCAACTTCAGATTCATATATGGTACAATGTATGATGGATACGTGTCAACTTCCCAAAAGGCCAAAAAGCATTCCTACTTTGGCATTTTTTTTTTTTTTGGCCAACCGGCCTTATTCCCACCCATAATTTGAGGCGGGAATCGTGGCACCCACTAACTTTTAAAACCATAAATTCATATCCTTTAACTAAATTTAATATTAAATATAATAGTAAATAGTAAAAATTCAAAGGTATTTTTATCATTTTAAGATTCAAATTTTATAAAATAATAAAATAAATTTTATTTAAATATAAAATTTGTTAAAAATATATTTAAAAATTTTAAAATTAAAAAAAAAAATTAAAATAGCCACCGCCGCTGATGCTGACGACGTTGGCTACTGAAAATTGAACAAAGTGACCATCTCCGACCATTTGGTTCCAAGAGAGGTCAGATCTGGCCACCGAAAACAGTCGGTATTGGTCCTAGTGACCGTTTCTTGACCATTATTTTTGTTGAAAGAGACCAAATCTGGCCTCCTCCTCCAAAACTGGAGGCAATTAGATCTGACCGCCTTCATTAACGATCAGCTGGTTCAGTTTTCAACGGCCATCGCCACTGGTATCAGTTGTCGTGACTTTTTTTTAATTTTTTTAATATTTTTTAAAATTTTTTATATTTTAAATTTTAAATTTATTTTAAAATTTTATTATAAATTTTTATTTTTTAAAAGGTATTTTAGTCATTTTATTTGAAAATTTATAAAAAAATGTTTGAATTTTGATTGAAGGGTGGGAATCTAGGCTTTTAAAAGTTAGTGGGTGGGACTTGTCCACCTCAAACTATGGGTGGGAACAATTTTTGGCCTTTTTATTTCCATAATATATTTGAGTTAAATCCCATGAATACAATTCCCGCATTTGCATCAGCCTGTAAAATTATATTTGCAATTCATGTAACTTTTACAATTATTATAATTTATATATTTATTAATTATTCCTTTTATTTCAAATTAAAAAAATAATATTTTAAAAATATAAATATAAAAATTGAAATTCTAAAATAGTTACCGATATTTAATTCAAGTGGTTAGTTCACGAATTTATCAAATTAGTCAATTTTAAAACTTAAATTTGATTAAGAAGTTAAACTCTTTAACGGTTTTATTCAAACTTTATTCGATTTTAATCAAATTATATTTTATAAATATATAATTTTAAATATTTTAAAACGAATTATTCACCTTAAAGGTTAAAAATAAAATCTGTCATAAAAACAATAACCGTGACGACTAATTATAAAAAAGACTTGAAATTAAAGGTGAGTATGATTTGTAAATTAGATAGCGTGAAGAGTTCAGTTTGTTAAAAATGGATGGTATTGGTACGGTCGGTAAATAATTAATAATGAATGGATGATGATATAGGTAAGATCTTTGACTCCATACAAATTAACATAATCTAAACTTCATGTATTGAATTAGTAAAAGTGTATCAAGAGAGTGCTTTACCGTCACCCAACAAAACATTCTCGGCTTCTCGTTAAGTAAGTGGCATTGCTATTTGAGCGAAAAGATTTGGTGTTCCACTTCAATATTTTCAAGTGCGGATAGAAAGAGCCGCGCACAATTTCGTTCTGATTTGGATTAAACTCAGATTCTGATTGTTTAATTAGGAGAGTCAGTCTAATTTAAATTATTTAATTGAATTTAAGTCAAAATTAAATTATAAAGATCAATTTATTTTTTAAACTAAACTAAAAATTAGGTAAAGAGGATTTTTTTCGTTTTGATTTATAAATCATATGATGATTTAACTTAATTTAAATTTAATTTAGGACTTGATTCTAATTATATAAAATAATTATTAAAATATTATCTTTTTTTTTACTAATAAATAAAACAATATCATATTATTAATAAGATATAAATTTAGATTATGAATTCAAATTAAAATTAAAATTTTGAATTCAAGAACTCAAATTATTTTTTATTTAAATTAATAATTTATATTTATCTTTAATAGTAATGTCCCATAAATAATAGACATAAATTCAAATCAAATTAAGGAAAACTTGAATATAAACTTAAATTAGACTTAACCATAAAATAGACGGTTTGAAATTGAATTCAATTTATCTGAATCCCCCCAAAAAAAAAAAAAAAAAAAATTCATGAGCAAATCGGCTTGTGCTCGCAATCCACCCCTAGTAGGCAACTTAAACCACAAAGGAAAGAAATGAAAGACCTAAGGGTAATATTGGAAAACAAATTGAACCCATTGTTTGCATTCCACAAGTTTCAGAGTTTCATAACTGCTTCTTCTCATATGCATACAAACAATTGCAACAGCCTATCTCTCTCTCTCTCTGTAGTCTGCTCTCTTGAATTCTCCTCGTCTCTTTTTCTTGTTTGGGTTTCTCCCATTGAAGGCTTTAACACAGACAAGCAATCAAAGAAAGAAGATTTTAATGAAAGTCTATTAAAACTTCTTGCCTTCCCTTTTCAACTCTTCAATGGTGTTTCATTCCCTTATTAAAAGGAAGGAAACGCCACCTGAATCATCACTTGGCCCTGCTATGGCTTCTTCAACAACAGTCAAATCTCAGCCTCTTCATAACTTTTCTTTGCCCGACTTGAAATGGGCCATGAACCATGCAAACACTCATCGTTTTCGCAAGCTCTCTGATTCTTCTTCTCATAAATCGCCTCGAAACGACGCCGATTGTGAGTCCGAATATCCGAAGCAGAACGCGGTTCTTGAAGGTGGGAAATTCGGTGATGGGGTTGACAAGTCCGAGAAAAAGAAATCAGCGGTGGTTGTTTCATCGGATGATTTGGTTGAGAATTCAGAGAAGAAACTGAGCGGTTCATCCGATGGTAGTAGATCGAAAGTTTTCATTAAAATTCGTACCAAGAACTGTAAAACTTCTGATGAGGTTGCAGATACAGGGGATCACACCTCTGTTGCTGCTGAAGACGCAGAAGAATCAGTTCCGAAGACTTGGAACTTAAGGCCGAGAAGAGTGATCACTAAGGTTAATAATAATAATGCAATTGGTGGTGTATCAAAGATCGGGGGAGCTGCGATGCAGGATAACAAAGCCCACCTTCCTACTCGCAACCGGAATATAGTAACAACAGAGACCAAAGTTCCAGAGAAGAAAGAGAAAGAGAAAGAAAAGAAGCAAAAGTTTTCGATCTCGCTTGCGAAGGAAGAGATTGAAAATGACTTTCTCATTCTGACTGGGTCGAAGCCCGCTAGAAGACCTAAGAAGAGAGCGAAGAATGTGCAGAAACAGCTCGACGTATGCCAAGACACTGTTCTATTTATTCAGATTTTTAAAATATTTTGTATATAATTACTTTTGATTCTCAATTGTGCTGATTTGTTGTTTTTATCAGTTTGTTTTTCCGGGTTTATGGTTGGCTTCCATAACGCCTGACTCCTACCGGGTTAATGATGGTCCGGCGAAGGTATTATATTCTGACCGTCGACTTTATATTTTGATTTTACGGAGGTAAAGATTTGATTATATCATATGTTGTTTGCAGGGTTAGATGGGTCTTTGATATTTTATAGTTTTGGGGGAAATTGAAGGTCAATGACTGCAGTTAGAAGCTTTTGAACTCTGCTGAAGGTATAGCGAATTTTGAGCTTGTAAATGTTAAGATGGAAGGTTAACAATTGTATGTTGTTGTTGTGCCTTTTGTCTGGTACATGTGTGAGGAGCTCCGAGTTCGCCGAGGGGTTTTATAACTGGGTCATAGTAGTTGCGGTTGTATATATGAATCATCAGTTGAATGAAAGCTTCTTCATTTTCCAATTCTATGAGATTGAAATTGAAGTTTCTTACATGCCAGTTCATGAGGTTGTTTAGCTTTTAGTTGAACAGGTTAAAATATCGAAGTAAATTAATATCATGTATCTCAAATGCTTGGATGCATTCTTGTTGCTTACAGATTTGCCACAAAAAAAAGGAAGAAATTTGGATAAAAAATGATAGTATACTGATTTCTGAATAATATAAGGAAAAGTATCATTCTTCGCAGAGTCGAAAAATTGTATGAGTAATTGTCAGTTAACCAAGATGTGTTTGATTGAATAGGCTGTATTATATAAACGTGTTATGCATTCCCAAATAGTTAGGATTCACTTGTGATCACTCTCTATTTTCTTTCCTTCTTTCAAGAATGGCACTTCTAGGAGCAACAACGGTTTGTTTATTGATATCTAGTGGAGCAATGAACATGCCAGTCTTTAGTGAAGGATCAAGTAATTTTGTCCGGTTTATACTCCTATTTGAAGAACGCGAGCTAGACATAAGTCACCCACCCTGTGTTAAGAGCAAGATCTTACTGAATGAACTTCAGTTAATGAATGATGTGAAATTTAAGTACTTGCGAGACTGACTTGGTGTTTTTAAGCACTGTGTTGTTATGTTCTTTCTAAATGAGTTCTATGGAGTGGTCAGTACGGCAAGTGTCATCATTCAATAAAGTGTTTTGTGTTGGTCAGCTTTCTTGTATGAGGAGCATGGGAAGTAGATGTGAGCCATCTGTTAATTATAGTGAACAAATACCTGGGAACTTCTTTAGTCAGGTATGGACACATATGCTTCGGATCTTTAGAACAAGAATGCTTAGTTCCAGATCTTGATTAAATTAAGGAATCTGTCACTCTCCACAATTGTGCTTATTTTTGTCTTGCTCATCATCTTTCCTATTTTGAGACTGTGTGAGATGCATGTAGTGTCACTGCCTATTAATGCCAATTTGTCTACTGTAATGGTTCCACACTTGCAGAGTATGCATTGTTAGTGTCAGAGTTGTGAGACAAATAATCTATTGTCTTCAAATGGAATGACTAAAGCATAGAAAATTGGATAACTGCTTCGGTTTATTTTAAGTATATATCATTTTTTCTAAGTCTTATTCTCAAGGGACAGCAAGAAAGTAACGGAATTGATTTTCAGTATCAAGTTTCTAATAGAAGTTCAATGTGTTCTTTCTGTGCATATGGCTTATAGACATTCTGGAATGATGTAAAGATGCATTTGATAGATAATTGTTTGTATAAGCATGAGTTGTTGGCTGCCAATTTTGAGAATACTATAGGTCTGGAACATATGGCTTTTCAAACTTCAAAGTTTATAGGACTTTTTTCAGATAGAAATCTAAATGTTTCTCCTGGCTTGAGATTTAGCTATCCAGATGTAGGCATTGTGAAGTCTTTTAGCTAAATGTCATATTGCCATAATCAATTGTGACTGTGGCTTCTTGTTGTTCATAATAGTTAAAAATGAAACATGTTATTTCATATTCCCATCGCTGTTATCCATTTAACATCTTCATTTACAGCTTGATGCATGCCTTGCTTGCTTTGATAAACAGCTACTCAAGTTTTTTTTAATTTTTTTTTTTTGCATGATGGACCTATGTTGTGATGATTCTCATGGTATTGGAATTTTTGTAGCTGAAACTTCTTTGCGAGACGGTGAATTGATATGAGATGAGATAAATAACTAAGTCCAAGTTACATTTGGAGATGGGTCTTATCCAAACTGATTTAATTAGAATAAGTTAATCTTAAATTAGAGTTTAAATTAAATAGTTTGAATTAAGATTGTCTTATTTATGGATCCTATGATATTGTATATGCTTCTGGCAATTATTGAGTCAGCTTCAAACTGGACTCTGTTAAGAGCGAATTGGAAAAAGTTCAAAAGGATTTGAACTTGGACATTTTGCTCCGATATAAAAAAGCATAAATACTATCAAAGGGTGGGTGGGGCTCAATACTCCGCCTAAAGCTAAGGAGTGCCATGAAGTGAACGTCTTCGAAAGTTGAAGTTTACTTGTAACTTCGAGAAGCACTCAATGCTCTACGACGCATCCTATTCCTATACTGTCTTGTGCAAACTACCATGAGATTGAAATGACCAAAAGACCCAATGGTGCAAATTGGAATTTGCAATTGCGCGGCACTACGATCTGCGTATTCATCATTGTCAAAGTCACATCTTCCCACCGAACTTCGGTCTCAAAAAACACTAATTTTGCTTTTCAAATCAACATCAAAATTTAAACAGGTAAAAATTTAAACTAAATAACATCTCCAACTATTTTATTTTGTAAATTTTACCCTCACGCTCTTCTGTATGGAAGCCGTAATCAGTCCCCACTACCTTCCTTCTATCAATCATCCCCAACCCCAGCCCCTCAATCAACCCCCTCTTCCGTGCCGCTAGACATCCACTAATTAAATTCTAATTTAATTTGAATAAATCCAAAACAAACTTATCTTTCAAAAGCTCAAGTCAAATTTAAACTCATAAGTTGAGTTAAATTTATACCAAATTTGACTAGTAAATAATGACATCGTTTTAAAAAAAATATATTATTTTAATTAATACATACCAAAATATTATTTTAAATATTTAAAATATCTAATAAATTGAATCGAATTAAATTTTACTCTTCTCAAATTAAACCCAATTCAAACTTAATTTAACTTGAATTTAATTCTATAGCTCTTCCGTATTGGCAGACATTGAAAACTGTGGTGCCAAGGGCTGCAAAAAGACACCACTACAACACCAAGGCCTAGGGGACACTCATAACTCCACAGTTGTGTCTTTGTTGGTTTTTTTGTGGGTCAATTTGTCACAAATTAACTTTTTATATATTTTTAGGAGAACAAAACTTGCAATTCCCTTTTCTTTTGGAACTTTCGTTGTAATGGAGAAAGCACAAAGTTTCATTTCTAACCACCCAAGCATACCTTTTAAGCAACTTGTTTCCATTTTTATTTCCATGAAGTATTTTTGCCGAAAAATTATTGCATCAAGAAATATTTAAATATCAAAATGTAAAACCAAATGTTTGTTTTACGAGCATTAGCTTAATCAAAACTAAAGAATTACAGACATTCTCCTAGCAAATCATATGGAAAATAAAAAAAGGGAACTTTTCCAGCATCCATGGATAACTCTCGCACAACAGTTAAAAACATCATTCTGGGCTTCACTTCACGCCCATGTTAATATCAAAGTTAAGTTGGTACGCAAGAAAGACTTACGCTGACAAAGCCCCTCGTTTATATCTTTTAGGAAGGTGCGGATGCTGGTGCCGGCATGTAAGACTCCAGCATCAAATTTGCTTTATAAGGTGAATTGATCTCAACAATCAAGTATGTAAACTTCCACTGCTTGTCCTCTTGATCTTTGAACATCTCAGCAAAAACCTTACCAGCTCCATGAGGTCCCCGGATGTAGAAATTAACCTACACCCAATCAAACCATACATAGAACAGTAATAAGCATCTTTAGATTGAAGTCTGGAAGACTTACAGAGTAATTAATGAAGAAAACATGTTTTGTTTCAACCTCATGAAAGGATTGGGAAACATATTAGAATCGAAAAATTCAGGTAGGAATCGACAAATGTAATGTAGTTATTTTAAGAGGACTTCAGAGGCTGTGTGACAGGACTGTTAGTAAATTCTATGGAATAACACATTTGTCCATGAACATCCAGTCTTATTGATAACTAACTTAAATTATTTGGCTATTTACCTCAACATGCTCTATGCCAAATTCGTCAGTATATACCCTATTGGGAATACGTTGTCGAGCAGCACGATTTCTACTTTCCTGACCATAGCCAGTAATAGGGGATCCAATCCTCACTCTGACCTGATACAAAGCAATTTCAATCCAGGTGAATCCAGAGCACAATCATAAGAGTTAAATTCATTACTTTAAACTTATGTAAGAATGCCATCATAGTTTGCAAGTAAACATATAAGTGTATTCATCATCAGATATAAATATCTATTTAAAATTTAAAAATAAATAGATGTTTTGGTTCATGGTCTATTATCGTACTTTATACTTGCAAAATTTGCCAACCCAACTCTATATTCAACTGTTTAAAAGATGTCTGGCAACTAAGATATCTCTCCTCCTCAGACCAGCCTCATTTGACAATTAGTATTCACAATTTCTAAAAATTCAAGGAAAAAAGATAAAAATATGATGGTTTTGGCATACCTGACTGTCGTCTTGAATTCTTTTCAAAGCCTTGTTAAAAATTGTATACCTAAAACAGAGAATGGTGCCAAATCAGCATGCAGATGACAACAGATACAAAATCATTTACCGAAAATCACAAATCAATAAGAGAATTCTTACTCTTTTGGTTCAAATATGAGTTCCTTGAATACAGCATATGCAGCAGCAGCAGCAATCCCAAGCCCTGCAAGAATTATAACACTGTAGGAGGCTCCCTCGGTAAATGTTACAGGCTTCTCTGGGATATTGTATGTAGGAGCATCAAAAGGATCCTCAATAGTAGAGATGTCTTTTTTGGGCTGTAAGAGCATTGGAGGTTAAGTCAAGAGTATCATGGAAACCTGATGTCAACATATAATTCACAGAAAAAAACATAGATGGAACACTTTCTCTCCAAGGTTTCCAACTTCATTTTTCACACAAAAGAGAAAATCATAACTCGTGTCAACAAAAGATTTGTTCAATAACAAATAAACAGGAAAGGTTAAAATTCCAGTGTTTCTAATTTTTTCATTGACAGATAAAGTTCTGAACCGGGAACAATTATCAACTCCTCAAAGTAGTTTCTGAAAAAGCTATAATAATTTGCTTAATTCAATGATGAAAATAAATAGATTGAACACAAGCAAATAAATGAAACAATTTCAATTCAAAACCACACCTCAGATGATGTTTCTGATGATTGCTTTGAGGCTTTTGACGCAAAGGACCTAGCTGGAAAATGAGTTCTGGTATTTGCTAGATGGTTATCCACTAGTTTGTATGGAGGATAAAATTTAACCATGTATCCTCCAGTACATAGCCCTCTAACCAGAAGAGAGATTCCTGCCAAGCAAGTCATTAAAAAAAATCTAAGCTCCCAATGAAATCATACGCCACAACAATGAAGACCAAAATGCCGTCCAAATATTTTAGAACAAACATTACAAAAGGAAACACAACAATGACGGCACCACAGTGATAATATAACTATGTACACTTGTAATGAGTGAAAATTTACGTAGCAATGATGATGTCTACCATGTTATTAGCTGCACCAAATTGTTGATTATTATAAGTGCACATAGTGCAGAGGTAGTGTTATGAATCTAAGCAAACGCTTAAATCCATTGCAACATTTTCTTGTACAAAACCTATATAATCCTCACAATAATCTAAACCAATAAAAGATAGATATCAGTGCGGTCATCACTTACCATTTGGTCCAAATACATCCTGCAGAATAAAACAGATGAATCAGTCAGCAATCAGCGGCCATATACTGGAGAAAAATAAAAGCAATAAAAAACAAAATATATAGATGAAGATAACCCGAATAGGCCAACATGAACAAACTGCACGTTCATCTGATACCCTAAAAACCTTAAAGGCAATAAGAAATATCAATATTACCCTATTTACCAGATACTCCACTGCGGATTTCTCGTTAGATTGTGATAAAACACGAGCCAAAGACCATGTTCTCCGAAGTGATGATATTGCTGATCTTCTAAAATTGTACATTTTCACTGAACTCAGATTGCTTCTTATACTCAAAATTTTCCTCAGGTGTTACTGCAAAGTCAATAAATACAATAAGCCCTGGTGAAATATAAGACAAACTTCGAAACTCGACGAATAATATGAAGAATTATTTGGGAAGGAGAACGACTGCGTTGGGAAAAAAGAGAAAACTCGATGTACCGGTTTGGGGTTTATTCAGACACGTGCCATCTAAAACACACGTACGGAAAATACCAAAATAGGCTCATCAATAAACCCAATCTTATTGGGCCATTTGGATTGGGTTTTAATGTTCTCACGCTCACTTTGTGCAAGGGAAGCCCAAAAATAAAAGGGACTTATTTGTAATTTTACTGGGTAAATATTTTCCTGTTTGTTTTGGGTCCAAAAAGGAAAAAACATACAATACGTCTACTGTTCCTGGAATAGATTTAGATTATTCTCGTTAAAGTTGTCTTTTCGTGCCACTGGGTCTATTTTCCAGTAACATTTTGGTTCGGACCAAAGACTTCATCCGTAATCCAATCTAAATTAAAATCCTATTGAAATTTTTTTTTATTTTAATTTTAAACTAATTTGAATTATATTTGAATTAGTTTAATATAATTTGATCCAAAATTGTTTATTATTTTTATTACTTTTAACAATTTTAGTATTTTAATTTTTTTTTTTTACTAAAAACTCACCTCTAATTATCACTAAAAATAAAATTAATTTAAAATCAAATTAAACTCAATTTAATTTAAAATTCAACAAATTTAAAATTTTCAAAATGTAAATTGAGCTAGCATAGGCCTTATTCAAGGAAGGCTTCGCTCAACTCTTCTAATATTATTTTTTGGCCAAACGACTTATTCCCACCCAAGATTTTGTTCAAAAACAAAATTATATCTATCAATTTTTAAAAATTTAAATACTTATATATTAAATATTTTTCATCTAAATTTATTAATATTTGGTATAAAAAAACCAAAATACTCTTATTAAAAAAATTATTATAAAAATATAAAATATTATTTAAATGTTAAAAAATATTTAAAATAAAACATAAATATAAATATAAAAAAACAATCACTATTGTCGATATTGACAATGATGGACATTCAAAAGTAAATCAAATGATTGAAAATGATTGTTTAATTTATAAGATGATCAAATATGGTTTTTTTTTTTTTTTTACGGCCAAACATCAATAATGGTCGAAAACTATTGAAAATATTCTTTTCAATCATTTTTTTATTATCACTGATGGTTAAGAAGGTCAAATTTAATTGTCCTAAGAATCAAGTGATTATTTTGGATAATCTATTTCACTTTTCAGTAGCCATCGCCAACAATAATGATTACTTTTAATTTTTTTAATTTTAATTTTATATTTTAAATATTCAAAAAATATTTTATATTTTTATTATTTATATAAAATCTGTTTTATTATTTTAAATTTTTATTAAAAAATAAAAATATTTTTTAATTGTCAAAATTTAAATATTATCATTTTGATTAACAAATAAGTATTTAAATTTTTAAAAATTTATAAATATAATTTTATTTTTGAGTAAAATTTTGGGTGAAAATTTGTCTTGGACCTTATTTATTTATTATCACTTTAAGGAATTATAGTATAGTTGATTTGCCAGTGAAACGAATCAGGGGCCTTAATGTAATTTGAGTAGCCAGATTGAACATGAGAAAATTTAGGGAATGTGGGGGTGTTACAGCGGGGGAGGGTTGTGGCCAGTAACCGCCATAACCGCCACTTCAAAAACAAAGAAAAAGAAAATGTTGGAAGAAAGAACACAATAAAATGTACTGACTGAACAATATGTTGGTTTTTTAATCAACAATGGAAGGAAGAAGAGAAGAAATAAGAAAAGGGCCATGGAAAGCGGAGGAAGATGAAGTTTTGATAAACCATGTGAAAAAGTACGGACCAAGAGACTGGAGCTCCATTCGATCCAAAGGTCTTTTACAGAGAACTGGCAAGTCTTGTCGTCTTCGTTGGGTCAACAAACTTAGACCCAATTTGAAGAAGTAAGTTTTTTTTTTTTCCGTGCATTATGAGAAAAGGATCAAAATTTCATGTTTATTGACGATGATGATCTTGTTTTGCTTAGTGGGTGTAAATTTTCACTGGAGGAAGAGAGAGTGGTGATAGAGTTGCAGGCACAGTTTGGGAACAAATGGGCAAGAATAGCCACTTATTTGCCAGGTAGAACTGACAATGATGTCAAGAATTTCTGGAGTAGCAGGCAGAAGAGGCTGGCTAGAATTTTGCAGAATTCAGCGACAGCCTCTTCCACTTCCAACTCCAAATCCCACAGAAGTAATAGGGAAGTTTCTACTTTCCAAGATGTTCCCACTTTACTGGTAAATTATTTGCATCTGGTTGAATTTTCATTTGCATATTCATAAGCAACTTCATCAGTTTATTTTTATTGAAATATTGGTATCCAGTACATGCCCATGCCGGCTTTCTTGTTATAGTTTTTCCACTTGTTGATGTGAAGATGAAGTTCAGAATATGCAAAAAAACGGATCTTTATAGTTCCTAGGCAACATTTTGGTACATACCTGGTTCTTTTGAAGTGGTGGTTTATATCTGCACTTTGTTATGTGTTTCTTTTTCACTCGTAGGCTCCGAAATTGTGTTCCTCGATGGAGGAAGAGTCATCCTCAAAGGCTCGGTCTTGCTCGTCATCCAACATGGAGAAAGCTGAAACAATGAAGATGGTTCCGCTGCCAGCTCTGGTTAATCCTAAGTTGCTTCATTTC
The DNA here is from genome assembly GCA_026122585.1 of Anacardium occidentale. Taxonomy (NCBI): domain Eukaryota; kingdom Viridiplantae; phylum Streptophyta; class Magnoliopsida; order Sapindales; family Anacardiaceae; genus Anacardium; species Anacardium occidentale. The sequence continues at coordinate 457,718 of JAJEJH010000042.1, forward strand.
GATTCCCATTTTGAGCTTACTCCATTTGAGAATAATCCTTGCACTGATTCTCAGTTACAAATTCCTTTTCCTGACATTACACAAACTCAGCACGACCTTACATTTTCACCAGGAAGCCAAGAGCTCTTGGCCGGTCTTGAGGACCCTCACTTTTTTGATGTGTTTGGACCGGTGGATACTCCTCAACTTAGCAATGAAGCACCACTTCCTGTTGAAGAGCCATTTTTAAAGCCGGTGAGAAGTTTTAGGAACGGTGACAACGATGAAAATGATAACCCAGTGAACCCAGATGCTTTCTTTGACGACTTCCCAACCGATATGTTTGATCATATTGAGCCACTTCCCAGCCCATCAGATTGGTGATTTATTGGCTACAAGGATGGTGCCATGTCCAGGCAGATGATAATCATTTTATTAGTTCCTTGTGCTGCAAAATTTGATTGCATTCATTGTGAACGTAGTCTTGTGACTTTTATTCTTTGTATCAAGACTCTGTGATCTACATTAAATGATAGTTTGTCAATTGGGTATATGATCTGATTTGCATTAGATGAGTAGGCATTGCGAGGCTCATGTAATTATTTCTACATTCATTTAAATTAAACCTTCCAGGCGTGACAGTCAACAAAATCCTAAGACATGTTCCCCTCCGATATATACCAATAATGTGTCCATCAACAGTACACCGTGCAAGAAACAAAGTTTTCCCCTATCAGTATTACTCCTTTTGCTCAGTAGCTATCAAAGCGAAAATGGATTCTTTAATCAAGTAAAACCCAAAGTCTACTCCAGTAAACTTGTAATGACAATCAAGCTGATAGAAGAGATAATGTCAACGCCCAACATAATAAAATTGGGGCTCAAGGCATGTTTCCAAAGCTGTTTTGACAAGCAAAAAGTTATACATGATCATAAAAGGTGCCCTTCTCCACAGCATAACTTACTCCAGTTTTACCATGATCTGTATGAACCTCAAAATCTCCAGCAGTAAATGAATCATTTTTGTTCTCTACTGGTCTTTTTAGTTCCACATATGCACAGTAGTCAACTTCATACACAGTTTTGTCCTTTGCGAACGCAGAGACTGCAACCCCGACTGCTTCCCCTGCATTTGCAAGAATTACAGCTTACACACCTTAGAAGAATGTTTGATAATCACAGAACAAAAGAACCACGTTTTGACAAATTGCGTAGTTTTCCAAGAGTATATGAAGGCAACAATGCAGATTGAGGGCCTTTTGCTTTCTGTTCAAATTGGTCCTTCCAATTGCTAGAAAGACTAACCCTTGTCACTTGTTATCACTAGTACAAGAACCATAAGGAAAAGAGCTTTTAACTCTTAAAACTTACCATGTGTGACAAGCAGCAAGTTTTCAGAAGGATATTTATCTGCCAGCGCCTTGATAATTTGAGCATACCTATTCCTTGCACCATCCACTGTCTCTTCCCATCTTGGCAACTATAATTTTCTCAAGCAAAGAACAAATATAAGGTGATATAGTAGCTGTGTGCTTGCATTCACCCACAAAACAAAATGCTAAGAGATGCTTAAGTTTAAAGCTAAGTGAATGACCGTAATATGTTTACCTCTTCATACACGCCTGTTACAGAAGTATCAACCGTTCCATCTGGAAGCAAAGATTGAAGCTCAGAAGCATTGAAACCAAATTCCCCATCTTTAGGAGCTGCATTAGCTCCTATGGCTTTCCTGTTCAACATCTCGCACAGTCCATACTCAATAGAGACCTGCAGATACCAAATAAAAGAATATAAGGAGTGCCCACTAGATGAAAACAGCCATTTAACCACAAGAAAGCTATCAAAAATACAAATATCAGTAGATCGATGTAATCAATGTAATTTGTGACCTTGAGCTTGGAGGAAACGATGGAGGCCACGTCGTCGGAGGACAAGCTATTGGGATTATCATCAACCGCGCATAGAGCAGATACAACCTCGTGCGCCGTCTGGATGCAACGGAGAAAAGGCGAAACGAAGACACGGTGGATCGGGAACCCAAGGTCGTTTCGGATCCTCCGACCCGTGCAGAATGCCCTGATTCGACCCTCCTCTACTAGGTGAGGGTCCCAAGGTCGAGCAGCTGTCGCTGTCCACAACGGTTCGAAGCTGTCCACACGGTCTCCGTGACGCATTACCACAACGTTTTGGAAAAATTGATGAGAGTCTCCTTGCTGGTTGTTCCGCGATTCCTTGTTTTGTGATGAATCCATGTGTTCTTGAAAGAAAGAAAAAAAGGTTTCTGATGCCGATTAAACGTTATGAATGCAGTAACAGTCGGTCAAGAATATAACTTCTGGTTTTCCTACAAATTTTTCCACCCCTAATAACACAAATAGCTTTTGATATTCAAAGGGCCAAAAGCACTAATTCCCACCCAAGGTTTCCTTAAATGACAATGTCCCACCCAAAATGTTTTAAAAACTCAAATATCCACCTTATTATATTTTTTTAGCATTTTCTAATAAAAGACCACACTATCTTCTATACAAAAAAAAAAAAAAAACATTAATATTAAAATAAAATTCAATATAAAATAATAATAAATTTTAAAAATTAACTAAAATTTTTTAAAAATAATCGCTAATGACAATGGACATTAAAAATTTAATTAAATGATAAAAATTAACTATTTGATTAGATTGATAATAAAAAATAACTATTTTACATAGCAAAAATGGTCAGATCTGACAGTCTTTATCAGATCTTTAATAGTCAAATATGATCACTTAAGTCATCGAAACAACTAGATTCATGCACTAATCTAAGCAGGTAGGTATTTCCAGCCACATGATTAGGTTTTAAAAATTTTAATTAATTTTTAAAATTGTTATTATTATTTTACTATTATATTATTTTTTTATTTTTAATATTTTAAATGTAATTTATTATTTTTTAAAATTTTTTATTAAAAAAGATAAAGATAATTTTTTGATCAGTTAAATTTTATAATTGATTGTTAGTTTAACTGTTGACTTTGGTTAATGGATAAATACTTTCTTTTTAAAATTTTTTGAATAACACTTTATTATTTAATAAAATCTTATATGGGAATAAATCATTTGGCTTACTCAAAATCTAACTTATTTTTTTAAATGACAGATATCTTATATTTTTAATAATTGTAATTGGTTAGAAACCCTAATTGTTACATATGAGTGAGATTTGTTCTATTTGGTCAAGTCATTGACAATAAGAAAATGAGTGAAGATATAGTGATATAGAAGAGAGGGCAAACTGAGAGACTGAGACCAGGGGATGACATATAAAAGACAATGAGATGAGAAGAATCGACTAAAAATCCAATAAAATGATAAAAAAAAAAGATTTGTAAGAAAAGATTAATCCAAACTAAAGACACCCATAAGTCGGTTTCAAATTGAGTTTGATATTAACTAATTAATCTTGAATCAATTTTAAACTAATTCTTTTATATTTAAACAATCTGAATTTTTTTCACTTTTCCCCGATCAAATGCAATCCTGCTTTGGGCTGTTGGGTGAACCCAGGCCACTCTTTTAGGCTTATGTCGGCCTCAGTGTTGGACAGACTTGACAAGTTAAGCCCCTGGCTGATAGAACTTGTCAGCTCTTGTTGCATATTATCATGTTCTGTCTCTATTTAGGCTACATAACTTTGTCCAGCCCATGAAATTAGGCCTGTTAATGTTATTTTGGAAGAGACACGGGCAGTGTGGCGTGAATCCATAAAAAACCTATTCAACTTAACAAGAAGAAACCTTTCACATCTTATGGCCAATGTTTCGGAATCCAGTGATTAGTTTAATGAATTGGTTAAATAAATATTTAAATAATATTCAAACTTATAAAATTAAGATCCAATTTACGTCGTTCATATTTAGCATTTGACTGTTAATTGACCAAATAATGAGATAATAAAAAAACAACTAAGTTCAAAATGCATATAATAATGAAGCCTTTGGTCAAGGTCATGCCAACATCGTCTTGCGGATGAAATCAAATAGATCGCTGCGAGTATGCGAAAAAGAATAAAATGGAATACAACGAAACCAAATTCTATTTATTTTAATAATTGGATCCATTTCCAGAGAAGTAAAAAATAACAACAAAAACAACAGGTAAAATTAGTTGTGCGAGCCATGCTGATGGTCATGCTTCTTCTTGGCTTCAAATTTCTTGCACCAAAGAGGCCTGCCATCGACCATGAACTTGGTCTGCTTATGTCCATTCAAAATGCTGATGGGTATATAAGACACTTTAAATACCACCTTCCCAAACAACGGCGGCGCGTTCATAACACCCGGAATCGGCCAGTGCACGTACACCCTTTCCACGCATGGTCCATATTTGCTGATCATCACAAACACACACAATGTAATGTCAGTAGAATATATACATGCAAATGCAAATAAACTGAACATGATAAGTTCAAAAGGGATAAGAAACGTATATACTTGTTGAAAAATCTGATGATTTGGTTCTCCGTGAGGGGATATCCATTCGAAAACGTAAGGAACAGACACCTATCTTCCTCGGGAGCCCGTTCAGTCGAAGGATTCCACTCTTTAGCAGAAGGGTTTAGTCCGGGCGATGAAGTCTTACTGATTTGAGCACTTTGGCTGCTTCCCTCTGAAACGGGTGTGGGAATGGGAAGGACAGTTTTGCTAGATGCAGCGTCCATGATGATGACAAAAGGCCGATTAAGGACTGTGTATTGGTGCTGTGTGCGATGGAATTCACTGTGTGTGGACTGTGCAATTCATGAAGTTGAGGCATATATATATACTTAGGAAATTTCAATCATTATGTCGTTTCAGAGATGGCTTAACCAGAAAATTAACGATCACAGTGTTTTGCGCGGGTGCAACGGTTGTAAAGTGTTTTTCCGAGAATTATATGGTGTTGTTGTGTAAGCGGATGTTGCATGTAACTACTTGTATTGTCCAATCAGATACTGCCATTTGACATTACAAGAATCTGACGCGCTCCGATCAACTTAACTATTGATAAGGAGAATCACTTGATTTGAATAATTTCTATGTACTTCATTGTTCACACGCAATAAAGACAGATAAATGCCATCAAATTTGAAGCAGTGTTTTGAAGCCAATATTTAATCAATCATTGGACAAATTAGTTAGACTGACAAGATTTAAACTAACGGTGGATCAATACCCCGTCCAATTCAAAAATGATCGATGCAACGATGTTTGTGAATCAAGGGATTAGATATATGTGGGCTAAGACCAGTATTGTAGCATTCTAATATATACATTGATGCTAATTTTTCGATTTTAACACCAGTTTTTGTTGTAGTGTTTGACGTTTGCACCTATAGCTACACCAAGCCCATGCTGGGTCACCTCATCCACCCAACGCTATGAAAGCTGCTCTCCTAGCCCTTTCTCAGAACAAACCTATTTTTCTCTTCATTTAGTTTCGATGATCTGCAAGAAGACATTGATACTCCAGTGCTCATTGCCCTTTCAGTATACCGTTCACTTTCTTTCTTCTCTACGTGTTGTCAGGACTACTAGTTGCTTTGTTTGTCGATCTTCTTGGTGCATGTTGCCAAGGAATATAATCTTGTGCCTTACCCTTTTTATCCCATCTAGTGCTTTGTCTTTGTCACTCTTTTTTTATAAGCTTGATGAGATTGTTAATGTGACGTAGAGGCCACCATCGAAATTACTGGATGCGTACTGCTTCATGGATCGGATCTCCCGAAAGCACAACCGCCTATTTATCCATTCGGTCCACCCGTCAGGGCCAATGCAATTGATCCCGTTAATGAGTATGACTCTGATTGTTTAAGATGGTTACAGAATCAACCTAGTGTACGTCTCAGCTGTCTTTGTTTCGTTTGGAAGTGGCGGCAACTGGCACCCTGTCTCGTGCTTGACTTAACGTACTGGCTTATGCTTTGGAGATGAGTGTGCAGAGATTCTTCTGAGTTTGTAAAATGCTGAAATGATGAGTCTGCTGATTCTTTGATTTCCTACCAAACGGATTTTTTGAAAACCAAACGAAGAGGTCTAGACATTTTATCTTCTCAGGCATCGCAGGCCCAAGTTCTTGGCCATGGGTCAGCTTGCAGACCGAAAGACTCAAGAATTCATTTCAATTTGAGTCTGGAATCATTTTTCATGTATAAAAACCCATGTACTCGAGGTTTGAATAATGAGCCGCTTTGGTGAATTCCTTTTCCATTCTCTCTTTTTTCCCTTGGGAGTTTATTTGCCATTTTTCTGCTCCCAACGTAAGCCTCGTTGCACTGGCAATGACTCGTTCTCTGCCTTCTTCACGAGATGAGTTAAAGTCATTAATCTAAACTACACGTTTAGTTGCTCCTGTTTTTGACCACTTTGGCACTGCTGTAATTGATGTCTCAAAGGAATTCAATCTTTCACCCTACTTTTCTTTCCAACGACTGCAATGTCTTGTTAACTTGCCTTTGTACAGTGACCTATGTGAACCAATTAAAATTCTAGCGTGCATGCATGCCTGTCAATGGAAAAGATCACGTGGACACTGTTGAAGACAGGACAAGTGAAATATGCAGATCATTTTTTGACATCATAAAACGATATAGTTCGGCTGCAGCCTGCTGGTATATATTTCGGTCAATACTTTCATGGATATCGAAGCAGAAGCTCTAAAAGCTTGGATGGAGAAAGATGAAGAAAAAGAACTCGGTAAGCCATGCACCCATTTACCCAATCGGGTCTCTCACACGACAGGGGATGCGTCAATCCACCCCGATGATGGGTCTAAGTCCCACTGTTTAAGAGGGTTAGACGATCAGCCTAGTGGTTGTGTATTATGAATTTTAAGTGTTTAACCATGGCTCCACTGGAGCATTCTTAACCCATTCAATCCTAGCGATGTTGTGAACGGTGTACTAGTAAGTGCTTGGCCGCTTTATGCAGAACAAAAACAGAATGCCATGATGTTGTCCGATGATATCAAAACGGCGTTGAGACGAAAACGAGTGGAAATGGCTTAGAGATTCGTGAAGATATGGGAAGAATTGTGAAGGAAAGGAAATGATGTTGCATTCTCTTATATGATTTTATCCATTAAAACATAAACTAATTAACTGTGCCCAAATTCAAGAATATGTTAATCTTACAACAATGATGTCCACCGTGAATATTTACATCGGACGGACACAATATCTAATGATGACGTCAGCGCTGATATTTCGCAGATAAAGTCCAGTCACTTTAGTATATTCCTTTCTGACGAAGGAATTACTAATTCGAAGCCATAAACAAGTACATTATTGTATCGTTAACTCCACGTGGCATTTGAGTTGCAGCGGAAGTAGGAAACGTACATCTGGCAAAGTAAGAGCTATAATAACCGTCGAAGGGGAAGCAAAATTTGCCTCCGCTTTGTGAGGAGACTTGAGAGACGATCTCATTGTTACCCTCCCTCATAAGCTTTTGCTATCTGAGTACTTCCTCCTCTCTCTCTCGAACCTTGTTTGGTCGTGAGTATTACCTCTGTGTTTTAAGTATCTCGTCTGTTTTAACTCAGTGTTTTACATCTTTTAATTACGTGTTTTGATCTGTAATGTTTGGATCGTTCTTCTTGCTTTCTTTCTTTCAAACTGCTGAGAATGATTGGAGCTTTATGCGTTAAATTTATACGAAGTGCTAATTTCTTCTATATATTTTTTCATCGTGTTGGATATTGAAATTAGGGTTTTCTTTTCTCTTTTGAGTAAGTAATGGTTACGATAATTGTGTTACTTTGCTTGCATTTTATGCATTTGTTTGAAATTGAGGTTGTGATCTTAGGTTTGGGTTTGGTTGGTTCGATGATTTAGGATCTCTAATTTAATTTTTGCAGATTCATGAAGAAGATGATGTTTTTGTAGATTTATTTCGTGTGTGTATATATATATATATATATATATATTGTCATAGAAAGAATACTCGGGAAATAGCTTAGGCTGCAAACCAGCTGAGCTGCCGTTGCTTGGCATACAGTTCTGGGTACAATATCAATAAACCCCTAAAAGTTTAAATCTTCAGGTACACCTCAAAAATTTTACTCCTACACTTTGAATATGGAGTATAATTGATAAATATGTAAAAGTTTCGAGCAGTAAAACTCGAGTCTTCAAGTCCCAAGCTCGAGCTTGACCCAACACTAGTGGGCTTCGCTCTATTGCAGCCCTAAAATAGCTAGTTTGTTATGCTGCAAGCTTCTTATATGCAGAAAATTAATAATATGTAAACTGGTTGTTCAATTTTTTTTTTTTACTTAGTGAAGTAAGGAGCATACATTCGTATCGGCCTCTTTGGATTATTTTTAGTTTGGTTTGCTAACTTGTGCTTTTGTTTAATATGCAGCATTGCTGAGGTGGTTCAATCATGTATGGGCGTGGTCCAAGGAAAAGTGATAATGCCAAATATTATGATGTTCTTGGTATCTCAAAAAGTGCAAGTCAAGATGAGTTGAAGAAGGCATATAAAAAAGCTGCTATAAAGAACCATCCTGACAAGGGTGGAGATCCTGAGAAGGTGAGATAGTACAATCCCTTATTCTATAGGTTATGCGTCTTTTATAATGCCATATGGTTGGGTGTTAGAGCATCATATTTTTACCAGTGTGTATTATCTGATTTGGAGCTGACTATCTAGATCTTTTGGGTACAAATGTTCTCTCTTCTTCTTCAAATGTATAGTGGGTAGATATAGATAAGAATGTTTGCAATAATTTGTATGGTTAGTAAATGTTTTCCTTGATGTGTTTAATGATTATAAGTTCTTATGTCAATAAAATTAGAATATTTAAGCGGGTAGGCAAGAACTTTACCAGTGCTAGGGGTTGCATTCTTTTTAACTATTATTATCTGCTGGATTCTGGTACAGTTCAAGGAGCTGACTCAAGCTTATGAGGTTCTTAGTGACCCTGATAAAAGAGAGATTTATGATCAATATGGTGAAGATGCTCTTAAAGAAGGAATGGGAGGAGCTGGGCCTTCGCATAATCCATTTGATATATTTGAATCATTTTTTGGTGGAGGAGCCTTTGGTGGTGAGCAAGCTTGCTGAATATTTTTGTTCTGTATCATTCATATTTTCTCTTGGAAAAAGAATCTTATGAGAATTATGATATTGTAGGTGGTGGTAGCTCAAGAGTGAGAAGGCAAAAGCGTGGTGAAGATGTTGTGCATACTCTGAAATGCTCTCTGGAGGAATTGTATAACGGAGCAACAAAGAAACTTTCTCTTTCTAGGAATATTCTGTGCCTGAAATGTAAAGGGTAAGTCTTTTTTTTCTGTTCACCTGAACTAGAAAAGGAGATTTTTGTTTGTTTTTGTTTGATAATTGACTTGTTTCAAAACATTCTTTAAATCTTCATCAATTAGCATGACTAGCAATAAATTTGCACATTTTTTAAAAATTTCCTGACCTTTTCTCCTGACATGAGGTAGATGTGTGTAGTGTTGTCTTGGATACCAAGTGCATTCATTTCTGTATTATTTATAGTGATTTAATTTCTATGAGTTTCCTTTTCAAGTTCCATGTTAATCGGTGTTTACCATGTGAACTGTCCATTTCATGACAGTAGTCACATTTGCAACATTGGTATATTATTTCATAATGCATGCTTCTCCTGTTTCTTTGTTTTGTGATTATTTATTCATATTAAATTGATGGAATATTATATAAATTTTTGGGATTAGAGTTAGGGAGCTGTTGGAAATGCTATTGGAAATTATGATTTTTGAATATTTATATATGGGCTACATAGATTTTTCAACTCCCGTGAATGAATTAAAAGGCCTTCATATTTACAAAAAACCTGCATAAAGCTTGAACATGACTGAATTTTTTCTTTTCTGATGTATCTATCAGGAAAGGTTCAAAAAGTGGGACCTCTGGGAAATGTTATGGATGCCAGGGTACTGGAATGAAAATAACAACTCGACAGATTGGACTGGGCATGATTCAACAGATGCAACACGTCTGTCCAGAATGCAGAGGCTCAGGTGCTTGACTGTGACATATTTGTTGCAGTTTTTTCATAATTCTTGTCAGTTGATAATGTCTGTATCTAAATTTCGCTCTTTGGTGCAGGTGAGGTCATCAGTGAAAGAGATAAATGCCAGCACTGCAAAGGAAACAAGATTTCTCAGGAAAAGAAGGTTCTGGAAGTGCATGTGGAAAAAGGGATGCAGCATGGCCAAAAAATTGTCTTTGAGGGGCAAGCCGATGAAGCTGTAAGTCAGATATTAAATTAAATTTTGATAACCTATAGATTAAAATGTTAAATTGTATCTTCTTGTTGGAGAAGTAAATTTGCGCATTCAGAATTAGGCATAGCATGCTCATTGTCAAACCTCCCAAGATCAATTCTAGATTACTTTTCTGTTAAGCTTGTGGGTGTGGGTGATCTGATTCTTTGTTGGCCGTGGGGAAGTCGGTCCCTAGTTCATGTAATCATGGGTGAAGATTTTTGGTTAGTAGTGAGTTAAAAATCAGATATGTTAGAAGAAATGAAACACTATACTGGTTTTGAGAGTATGGTAAATTGCAACTTTAGATTTGGCCTTTTGTTAAATCTTGCTATCTGTTGCACAATGTTGATATATGGTCTTTAGTATGTGTTATCTATTTACTCCTCTTCTAATCCTTACTAAGATTTTCTAGGCAGTGTTCTTTTCTTAACTCAGTGGTCCATGGCATTTCAAGATGTTGATTTGATTCATTAAATTCCAAATTGCTTTTTGAGCATATACTTGTACTGAATTGCTTTCTAATATTTTTCATTCTACTCCTTACAGCCTGATACAATTACAGGGGATATAGTGTTTGTATTGCAACAGAAGGAGCACCCCAGGTTCAAGCGAAAGTATGATGATCTTTATGTAGAACGCACCCTTAGTCTCACTGAGGCTCTCTGTGGGTTTCAGTTTGCTTTGATCCATCTTGATGGCAGGCAGCTACTTATCAAATCAAATCCTGGCGAGATCATTAAGCCTGGTATTATTTGGAAACCATTTTGATGGTTATAATACAGCTTGTTTCTTTCTAAATTTCTACTTTTCTCTTTGCTAATTACTTATTTGTACTATAGGTCAATACAAAGCAATTAATGATGAGGGAATGCCGCATCACCAAAGGCCATTCATTAAAGGCAGACTTTACATCCATTTCAATGTGGAATTCCCAGAGTCGGGGATTCTTTCTCCTGATCAGTGCCGGACTTTGGAGACTATACTACCTCCAAGGGCAAGCAAGCAATTGTCGGATATGGAGGTGGATGATTGTGAAGAGACCACCTTGCACGATGTCAACATTGAATATGAGATGAGACGGAAACAGCATCAGCATCAACAAGAGGCATATGACGAAGATGATGATGAGCCATCAATGCCACGAGTTCAGTGTGCCCAGCAGTAGGGCAAGATTTATCGGCTTTCATGGTTGCTGATATGGCAGAGGCTGTCATGTTGTCTGCCCTTTATCTGCCTTAGTGAAGTTGCTATGTAGAATTTTATTTTATGATCCTGTCGTCCCTGAATTTTTGTGTTTTGATTCATAAAACAGGTTATTGATCTACAGTAGTTGGTGATATAGATAATGTTTCTGGTAATACATAAATTTGGATGCTATGTTATCCATGATATTCGGTTGGTGTTGGACCAGAGGTTGGAAAAATAGGTATATTATAAATTAAAAAGTTTTGTTGCTTAGAAAATTACTTGCAGTGGCTGTGATTCAAAACTGTGGACCTGATTAAAAGTTGTCCATATAAGCTTGTTTTATTGGGGATTCTTTTTTTTTTTTTTTTTTTTTTTGTTCCCAACTTGAGCTGGTTATTTTGAATTCAAGCTTAGTTTAAAATGCATTTGCTTTCATTTGAATCTAACCCTAAAACAAAACGAAACAAACCAGTGCCCCCCATCAAACAGGAGCCCTGGCCACAATCAGTCTTTGATATTTGTTTTCTCCTTTTGAGTTATAGATCAATGCAATCAAGATCAATGTCTTAAAATTTCCCTTTCTTTCTTTCCAACTGGGGTCCAATTCCATTGAAAGCGCTGGACACGCAACGCTTCAATTATATGAGCTTTACAGACTAAAAGTGTCCCATCTGGTTTAAAGCATGATTTATATGACAAATGCTGAGACAAATGAGAAACTCGTGATGTGAACATTTAAGCCCATCAATCTCAGGCTGGATCTGAGTTGACCCGGCTTAGTCTTAGATTGGTGTTTAATTTGAACCAGTTAAATTTGTGATAAAGTTAGACAATTTGAGTTCAGTGAGCCACTAAGAAGCTGTCAATAAATTTATTATTATTATTTTTTATGATTTTTTTGGTGATTCTTTTATCTTTTGACATTCTTTTTTTTCTTTAGTCATTTTATCATCTACTCAAATTGAGCTAAACTTTTAGATTGTGGTTGAGTCTAATTTAGCTTCGTCCGGCTTAGACTTTAGCTAAAATCTATCCCAAACCCAATAAATGACCTCCTATTTTAGTAAATAAAAAGTTATGGTCTCAAACGATTTATTATTATTATTATTATATAATATTATTAATTAAGACTTTCTATGCCTATAATTGGCGTAAGCTTGTTAACTTTTCAAATATTCGGCTTTTATAAGAAATGAATGGTAAGTTACATCTTAAATTATTCACCTTTCATAATATAAAAGATCACATGGAATAAGACAACTGAAAAGTGCAAAAAAAAAAAAAAAAAAAAAGAAGCACTAGTTATTAGGTCCCAATTGTCTCCATTGTTACTGCAAATTTTCAAGCTTAATTTTTTAGGCTGAAGATGTGTAGATTATTGTTGGACCTGATTTAGACTGATTCTGAATAAAATCTAATTCGGGATTAATTTGAATATAAAACAATCGTTTTGAAATCAATAATTTGAGATTCCAAACAATTTAGTTTTTAATTCGATTTGAGATTATGATGGAGTTCCAATCATAAAATCAATTCATTTAAAAAAACAAGTTTGATTATTAATTCAGACTAAATTTTGCACCCATTTACCTATTTGTAAGTTGTGTTGAAATGACCATTCAACTAGAATTTCTTCAGGATTGATTTCCGAGTTGTTAAATATCCTGAATTGCATTGGTAAAGATTTATAATATAGTAAAATCTTCAATTTTGATTCAAACTATTTGAATTTGAATTTATATTTGAATCAAACGAATTAAATTCGAATTAAAAATTAAATTTATTTTCATAAGATAAATAGAATTCAAACCAATTCAAAATACTTGAATTTGATTTGATATATAGATTAAATTTAAAGTAAAATTATTTTTAAACTGAGTTGAACTCTTAATTTGTCAAATTCAAATTAATCTTAAATTGAATTTTTTTAAATTCGAATTAGCATTAAATTTGACCCTATTTGGGTTTGGCCTTTATTTTCTATACAGCCGTAGGTCTATTGTAATTGGCCATTAGTTGACAATGGAAAGAGAATCTCTTTATATTTTCCAGATTGGGATTGTTTATGGTTAGATATTGGCTTGTACATAATTTAAGGCAAAATTATTTAGAAAATTAGTCCATTGAGCTGCTCACACCTGGGCAGTTTTGAACCATTTGAATTCAACCTTGGAATTGAGTTTTAAGTTTTTTATTGCTCGACTCATGGTTTCGTTTCAAGTACGATAGTAGCTTTTAGAAGTTTAAAACTTCATGTTAAACCATTCTGAGTCAGGCATGTCTATTCTCGCGTTTGAAATGGAATTTTACAAAGATGAAATGGAACTGTGCTCGGGCAACAGTCATGAGGCATAATCACATCATTTACTCTTTTTCTAGTGTAGTTTCCAAGAAGGATCTCGAGGTATGAAACTGAAAGGCCAAAGTTCCCATTTTTTATTTGCGCTGGAGGAGACAAATCATTGGTTGGTTATAGAAAGTTAAGAGTCTCCTCCATAGAAATGGAAACTTGAGGTCCACGACCACTTCTGCATATCACTTGCTAACCTCTCAGTATTGCCAAAAAAACAAAAGTGTGTTTAAGATGGCCCTCTGCCTTCAATAGGAAAATTTAAGTTAAACTCCTCAACAGAAGAGAATGGAGATCAGAACAAGTTGCTTACTATGTAGAGACCAGAGACAGAGACGGAGACATTATTATTTATTTCTTAAATCATTGCAATTCTTTTTACAATAGATTGGGTACTTGTACTTAGGGCTGTACTCAAACTAAAATAGATTGAATAATATTGACTTGAGCTTAATTTGATTACTTATATATGTTAAATTCAATCTTAAAATAAAAATGATTTAAAACTGACTTTAAAAACAATATTTAGATTTTATAATTTGTATAATTATCGATTACTTCTGCTAAAATTTTAAAAGTATAAATGAAAGACTTTAAACCAAGAGTTCATTGATTTGATACTGCATTCAAATCGAGCCCACGGGCTGGTCCGATTGATCAACAAGAGGTTTGGTTTGACCATAATGAACCCAACTTGGCTCTGCGAACAGCTTGTGTTAGACTTCTTTTCCAACCCACCTACATAGATTACATGGAAGGCCAAGGCGGGTTTTGGTTGACATATTTAATGAATAAGCCAGTAAGAATTCTGGGTGATGTAGTCCACAGTGCAACGACATATAAAACAAAATTGCAGTGCACAGACAAACCCAGTTGGCAGATGATCAATTTTTGAAAATTGCAGATTGTAATTGTTTAAGCGGATAGACAGAAAATATAGGGGAAAATAAATTGCTTGCGTAGTTGACCCATTCTGGCAGAAAATGTGGCGTCTTTTGGACCTACTACTGCCATGTGCCCCATGTGTATGTCCGATTGTGATATGTATATATATATATTTTAAAACTATGTGTATGTCTGATTGTGATATATCATTTTAAAACCCTGTGTGCCCTAATTCCCCAATCAATCTTATTTTCGTTGAACTTTTAACTAATCATAATTAGCAGATTCCTCTGTTATTCAAAAAGGAATTATATCAGCTCATTAATACAGGTAGTTCAATTCAATTTAAATCAAATTTAAGGTAAAATTTTAATTTGATTTAAAATTTTATCTAGTAATATTATTTATTTTATTAATAACATAATTTTTTTATTGATAATTTTTTGGTAATGTCTTTAGATGATTTGAATGAATTCAAAGTCGAACTGATTTTAATAAATGTAAATCGAATTTGATTGAACTCAAATCCAGCCGGAATGACATATATAGATTTATGCATTTGTTTGTATGTTACATCAGTTGTATTCTTCTCTAATAACAGAACCCACATGCTTTCGTTTTCTATGGGTGGTCATTGAAATTATTGTTTAATGGGTCTCCCCAATAGGAATAGCATCAGTAAGATTTATATTGGTCATTTTGCCTTATATTATTGAGCCTTTACAATATGTGTACCATAGGTGTAACGTCTGTGCGAGTTTGGTCGCCCAAGAAACTAATAAAATTTACACAAAGACAAGACAAGTGAAGCCGAAGCCAAGGCCAGATCAGTTTGATGCATACTTTTTTTAAAACTTGAAGATGATTCATCAACCTACTTAATATTTTTATTTTTGTGTCGTGGGTATTTACTTCTTGACAGTCAAAACCAATAAAATGCGTAAATTTAGGTGGAAAACTTAATACACAAGAAGATATAAGTGAAAAAGAGATTATTATTATTTTTTTTTTCATTGTATGCATTTTGGGACACACATTCTTTATATCTCATCTACATTTTAATAAAATTTTTATATACAAATCCTAATTAATATATATTTAAAATGTATACTCACAGGTTACATATCCACAATAGATCATATTTGTTTTGTCTATAGATTGTACTTATTATATGTATAATATTTTTATTATCTTTTGGAAAATTTATATTTTTTAAATTTAAATTTCTTGTAGAATTCAGGTCATTATAATGCATCAGATCATCTGCAACAAGACTTACTGCTATAAATAATAAAAATTACAAAATCAGAAGAGATTATTTTGTTTTATGACACACTCTCTACATCTTATATATATATTTTAGTATAACTTTTATGTATAAATCTCAATTGTTAGAAATTTGATATTTTTAATCTCTCTATTACCATAAACTATTTCTTTAAAAATTTATATATTGAATTTATTTTTTTTTTGAATTCTAAGAATTTTTTATAGAATTCAGATGATCATTATACAAGAAATCAATTATAAGAAGTTCTCCGTCGTATTTATACGTGAAAGTGGTGGTTTGAGAATCAACTTAATATCAGGGCTTACCGTTTCTTCAAAACAGTGAATAAAATATCAGAAATGATGCAAAATTTACTGCACAGAATACACTAAAACAGAAAAATCATTCAGCATCAGTACAGGTTACACTTCAAACATGAACAGGTACATATGCATTGAAGGTACAATTCTCAGTAGGCAAGAAAGAAGTGCAAGGACACGGCTCTGAAAGCAGCAATTATTTAATTTTTTTTCCACATGGGTAACAATTTAGCTGAACTGTAGCCCTCCCCTTTGTGTCATGGACCCCCCCAGGTTCTTTACACTCTTTTTCCTTTTTTAAAGAGAAACAATGTTGAACTATTCATCTTCTGTCAAAAGAAAAATTATTTTTTTCATCTAATTAGATTTAAATTTATTATACTAAATAAAAGAAAATCCTCCACAATCATTACATAAAAAAAAATAAATTAAGAATTTAATCTTGGTATATTATTAACGAGTTTTAATTACATGCTATTTTGTTTAGATATTTTCTTACAGTCAATTTTTTCTGTATACATATTTGAAAAAAAATCCAAATATCTAGAAGCATAAAAGCTCAGACACTTGTTTTTTTTCTGTTTTGTGCCGAAACGCCCAGAGTCTTCTTCAGCTTGAAGCTGGCTCTGCCTCTACGATGGGAAAATGTATCAGCATAAACAATATTGATGCTCATGATCATCAGCACTCATCTTCTTCCACCACAACTTCTTCCTCTTCTTCTTCTTCTTCTTCCTCTACTTCAACCTCATTCACCATTGCTTCTTCAGTCTCGGATCACAATTCAAAATCTACTTCTTCAACTTGTGTGGCTAAAAGGGGTTTAAGAAAAGCAAAAGATGATGAAACCAGCTATGAAGCTACCAAGAGACTTAAGAGTGATGACAGTGGGAGATGTCCCAGTTACAGAGGCGTACGTATGCGTAGTTGGGGCAAATGGGTTTCTGAAATTCGGGAACCGAGAAAGAAATCGAGAATATGGCTTGGAACTTACCCTACTGCAGAAATGGCAGCTCGAGCACATGATGTTGCCGCTTTAGCTATCAAAGGCCGTTCAGCTTTCCTCAATTTTCCTGAATTCGTCCATCAGCTTCCTCGTCCACTCACGACCTGTCCAAAAGACATCCAAGCTGCGGCTGCCAAAGCAGCAGCCCTCACAGTTCAAGATACTGCCCCTTCATGTACTCAAATTGAAGTTCATGGTGAAGCCAAACACAGCCAACATAAGCTTCCACATGTTTCTCCCTCCACTGATATTGATGATGACGCCTTGTTTGACCTGCCTGATCTCTTCATCAATGGCTCCGATCGAAGCGGCGGGTTTTGCAATGACTTATCATCAACCTGGCAACTTTGTGCAGGCGATACAGGGTTCCGACTTGAGGAGCCATTCTTGTGGGAATCTCAGTAGAGAATGAGAGAACTTCTCACATTTGGTCACAAAAACTGTCTTGCAGTCTGTAGCTAACACCATAAAAAGATTAAACCCAGTTGGAATCAAATTTTTAGTTTGTTAAGTTTTACCTGTGCTTTTATTGATTTGTACTCCCTTTGTAATATTATAAGATATGAACAATCATTAGGCCGCATATATACGCAATAAATCATGATCTTTTTCAAATTACATAAGACTTTTCCTTCAGTATGTTTAGAGGTTTTTCACAGGCATTTGACGTTACGGGTACAACTCTGTCAAATTGAGTTTGAATTCCTTTTTATTTTAATTAAATTCAAATAAAAATAATTTAACTTGAATTTAATATATCAAAATTAAGAGTGGCTTGAGCACGGCTCAAAATAAAAATAATATAATTAGAATTTGACTCAAATTGGATTTGAGCTTATGATTTGAGTGTCGCTCAAATTTATAACTTAAGTTTACGGTTTATTGATAAAACAAAATTGTTTTATTCAAATATAGGTAAAAATATGTAATTTTGACAATTATATAACATAGTACGAACCAAGATATAAGCCAAATTCAAATGAATTGAGTCATCCACTCAGCTTACTTGTCAAACTGAAATAAACTCTTTTTTAACTCGAGTTTGACTTGGTTTTAAAAATAAGTTGACCCTCCAAACTCAAATTCAACTTGAGTTTGAAGTAAAAAAATTAGAACCAAATCGAATTGGTTTTTCAGTTTGATCTAATTTAATTCGAATTTAATTCTAGTTTTGAGTAAAGGTAGATTTAAGTTAAACTCTAACGCAATTGAGTTTAGCTCATTTGACATTAATAATTTTTTATCGTAACATTTACATTAATTTGAATAAGTTTGAACTAAGTATTATTAATCTTCGAATATGTCTTAAACTTGATTTAAATTGAACTAAACTTTATTTTTTTCTTATTTGATAACTTATAAACCTTATCCATATCAATTGATTAATCCTAATTGATCGAATAGATTAAACCTAAAAACCTGTCATAATCTAAACCCGTATTTATAAATTAGATAAATAAAAAATTATTAATTTCACTCGACTTTATTTTTGAGTTGTTTGACTTAAACTTTAATCGGCTTGGTAGATTTAATGAACTTTATTATGGTATGATTGACCTTCCAATATAAAGCTAGCTCTTTGGCCCATTGAATGATAATGGTATTACAAGCTCTTTCACTTTATTGTCTGTCTGTCTGTCTGTCTGTCTACCATAAATAATAATAGTAATAATTAGAACTGCTACTGCTTCCAGTGAATTGTATGAACAAATAAAGAAAGATGGTGGTGGAACATTTAAGGCAATATCACCACTTTGGCTAGTGACTCCGTATGATTCATGAAGAGAAATTTCAAACTGGATTCCCCCAAAACCTGTCTGGACAATTATTATGCAAGTACTGAATGAAGGTCACAATATAATCTTTTTTCATCAACTGACAAATTAGATTGATATTAATTTCAATGGTAAAAACGAGACACCCAACCCATACAGAGGGTATGAATTTTAAATATATTAATGATACTATCAATTTCACATTTTTGGTTTATTTAATATAACGATTACAAAGTTAATCATTAAATCAAAGTTTTATTTGTTTGATGTGATCGGTTCAAATACTGAATTTAAACTATCGAATACGTTTACTTTTGTTTGATTTTATCTTTGGTTAAGCCAACAAATGGATTCCAACAAAACTGCCCATAGATTGAATCCACCCTTTCCATTTGCTATAATTTTTGTACATGTGTATGCAAAGGGGCCCTCCCCCCCTTGTAGCACACTGATTCAAGAACTGACCTCGCCCCATCATTATCTATCTTTATCTTCTTTTCCTCATCCTTTGGCCACTCATCAATGTCTAATTGGCTGCACGTTTTAAAATGAACAAATTTTCTAGAAATCACTTTGTCCGTTTGCATTTCCTATCTACCTAACCATCTCGGCTAATTCTTTGATTATTGCATCTCCCTCTAATAATGCAACTTGTAAAAGTAGTGACAAAGCTAGAGACAAAGAATGAGTGGTTGACCTCGGAATCTTATAAATTTTTTTAGTAAGAACTCAATTTTTCTTTCTCTGTAGTGATATTTTATACACAGATGAATCTCCGAGTGACTACCATATTAACATAAGATTATTATGTAATTGATTAGTTTTAAATTAAAAATAAAATAAATAATTATATTATCTAATTATATGAAAACGTATTGACTATTTAAACGCATTAATGTTTGTTAATTAATACATGATGTATTACACGGTAAAATTTTTTTAGGTAAAACTTATGAATACGACATTGAAAATGTCATTAACAACTAATTCAAAAGTCAAGAAAAAGATGTGAATAAGACATAACATCATTTGAAAAACATAATTAATAAATAGGGATTTACAATCAATCACGACTTCGTAATATCTTTAATTGTAAATAATGATTTCATATTTATACTGAAATCATTGTTTATTATAATTTCAACCATTATAATTAAAATGTTAATATTTTTGTATTATGTCAAGATTCTAATAATGTTTATCAAATGATTTAATTATATATTTTATCAAAATAATTACACATATAACTATGTTTTCACCTGTAAAAATTTAAGACAATAGATAGAATATAAAAACGAAAGACACTTATAATATTTGACTAAAAATCCAATATTGTAATACAGTTTTCTCGATTTATATCACTTAAATAATATTATTATGGTGGCCTTAAATTTTTTATATTTTATACTAAATCATATTAAAAAATTGATTATCTATTTATGGTTTATATCGGGCATTGAGATTCATTTCACTTCAGTATAGTTCTCCTTAGGCCTATAAAATTACTTATTTCTTTGATCATATACTATTTATCTTTTAAAGTACCCAAAAAAAGAGAGTTACACCACCTGAAAACGACACTTAAATTTATTAATATCGAGGTTAATTATTTGGTCATAGCAGAAACGTGTAGGCGATAGGTACAGGACTATCTGGATCTTCTTTTCTTTTTTTTTTTTTTTTTTTTATTTCACATGTGCGTCACATGATATCAGGTTTTGCAAGCCAATATCCAGACAATTGTAAAATTTTACACCTCATTAATGTCCTTGGTGAAAAAGTAAAGCACCTGCAAGATTCACCCACATTTGGAGGCCAAAGGACCTTTTTCCCACCCATAGTTTGAGGCGGCAACAAAGTCCCCCCCCTAAGTTTAGAAAACCAAAAATCCCACCCTTCATCCAATTTTCATCCAATTTCATTAACCCATTTTATGAAATGACAAAAATACCCTTATTAATAAAAATTTATAATAAAAATATAAAATAATATTTAAATATATTTAAAATATATTTAAAATTATAAAAAATATTTATAAAATTTTATAAAATTATAAAAAATATTTAAATTTAAAAAAATAAAAGTCAGCCACCGCCGTCGCAAATGGCACCAGGTGGCCGTTCCGGCCACCTGGTTCCAAGGGAGGCCAGATCTGGCCTCCTGAATCGACGGAGGAGGCTAGATCTGACCGCCTCCTCCAGAAACCTTGGCCAGAAACGACCGTTGGGGCCAAAGCCGACCATCTCTAACCGTTTTTGGCCTTTTTTTTGGCAGAGGAGGCCAGATCTGGCCTCCTTTGGAATCAGGTGGCCATTCAGGCCATCTGATACTATTTGCTGCGGCCACCGCCGTCGGCATGACGGCGATGGCTGGTTTTTATTTTTTTAAATTTAAATATTTTTTTAAATTTTTTTAAAATTTTAATATATTTTTATTTATATTTAAATATTATTTTATATTTTTATAAAATTTAACTCTAAAATGACAAATTTGCCCTTTGACTTATTATTGATAATTAGATTTAACAGTCAATGGGTGGGATTTTAGATTTTTTAAACTTAACGGGTGGAACAGTCTTTTGGCCACATTTGGACCACCCTGCAGTAATTTTTGGGGCTGATTCCATCTGAATTCTGGGCGTAATTCAAACTCAGATCAAATTTATAATATTTAATATACATTTCAGTTTATTTCATCGAAAGATTATCTATGAAATAAATAAAGTATAAATTTATTAATAAATCAAATTTAATTTAAATTATTGAATTGAAATTTCAAATTGAATTCAAGTAATTTAAGCTCAATTGGTGGCAGGGCAGAATAAAAATGGAAAATTCAGATTCATTTCTCCTACAAACCTGTTGAGTCCAGACTTAGTAATAACATTAATAATTTCCAATAATGAAATTAATAATGATAATATTGCATGTGGCGATATATATATATATTTATAGTGGGGCAACTTATAATTGGCTATATTAAAATTTCTGAATAATTGGGTCATGATCTTGAATATCCCTCTTATCTTATTTATAGTGAATTTTTTTTTTTTTTTTTTTTTTTTTTTTTATAAAACATAGATAGTCGTAGTGAATTACATTTTTTTCATAATTATCAAAATTAGATAATAGTTATTTATTTACCAAATTTGTCATTAATATCATTTGTTTTCCTCCCTTCCCCTTTTCACATCTTCTGTCTTATATATGGTTTTGGTAGGTTTGGCTTAGGGCATGTAGAGGTTTTGATAGATTTATATTTGAATGAGTACCAATTGTTAAAGTTTTTAAACTTGAAATATAAAGATTGAATCGTAGATATATGACGATTGTGATAATAAAAGTTTTCAAACTAGAATAATAGAAATTAAATTATAAGTTTTTAAATCTATAAAAAAAAATGTTTATTAACATATTTAAAATATATATAAGGAAAATTGATAAAAAAATTTTAAAAATATTTATATTAATAAAATATTATTTTATCCTTAATCTGGGTGGGAAAATGTGAAACGATTCTTATAGTTAAAAGCTTTGGTCCGGACTGGGGGGTTAAAGTGGAAAAAGAGAGAAAGAATCAAACATTTATTTTTCTTTTATGTTGGGAAGCTCGAGAAATGCATCAACTGCTTTTCCTAAAATCATAAGATATACTCGTATGCTTCTCACGCAATTATTCCATATTTCTGTCCTTGTGGGTGTTTCTATTATAACCTAAAATGTATAATTTTATTATTTCTATTATCTTGCACGTACAAGAACTAAACCAAAATTCAAAATAGCTTTCCTTTTGCTATTCCTATTTTCGAAGAAATTCTAAAAGGGTTTGTTGAATCATAGAGGATTATTCTCCCACAAATAAAATTGAGCTTTTCATATTTAGAGAAATTTATTTACTTGTGGAGACAAAGGAAACCATAATAGATTAATTTCCATTGTTGTTTAAATTTTCTTATGAAAATTTTAGTATTTACATGTGTCATTTGAACATGATATGAACCTTTCATACTTATGGCGGTTTTAACACTATATGAGTAAAATATAAAGAAAATTATATATCAAAAGTTAATAATAACAATTGAAGACTCCAAAATCATAAAAGCTTATGGTTTTCACCCAATATGAATTGAAAATTCGTGTCATGATATTGGCAACAATAAAAATAAGACTACTCAACAAAGTCCTCTTAAAATGACAAGTCTAAACAAGGCGAGTATTGGGGAAAGATAAATCACCTAACACAATACAACAAAAGAGAAAGAGGCCTGCTAGGCAGGGAGCATGTGCTAAACTTTGAAAAGAGATTGTACTGAAATGTACGTCTTATGTAAAATTTATACGGCTCAAAGTAACGTTTTCGAATCTGGACTAGCCTGGTCTGGGTTTTTTCTTTTACCCAATTCAGAAAATGAACCTGTTAATATATATATTTATAATATGTAAACAAACACTTTTATGGATGGGTGGTCCCGTGTATTGCCAAAATTGATGAAAATTAGAAAGTTTAGATGCATTTTTGAGCCGAATTTAAACCGTTTATTCTTGTCTGAAGCCTAAACTATTCATTTTTATCTCAAGTTTGAGTTTATTACCAACTTGATCAGTTTAAACTCTAGATCTCCTTTACAATAATCAAACCGAATTTAAATTAAACACTACTCCATTCCACTCAATTAAACTTGTATTTATGGACCAACGAATTAATGACAACACCATGCTACCTCCCCGGAAGAGACAGAAATTATATTTATATATGGAGAGAGAGCGAGAGAGAAAGAGAGAGAGAGAGAGAGAATTGCATATGGCAAAAAAGTAAAATTTTTCAAGATATATATATATGAAAATGACACGCTAACAATGACTGTCACTAACATGTCATTGTGACATAATATAACACTATACTCACCCACCCCGTCCAATTCCCAAAGGACCACATTCAAAATAAAATCTACAGAACACAAAATACATTTTGAGTTTTGGCTTCACATGCACTTGGCAGAGAATTTAGGCCTAGCATCCAACATCATATTATCATTATTCACTTCCAAAAACTTATAAATCTCCAACCAATTCAAATTACATCTGGGCACAAACAATTACTATATACATCACTATTACCAAACAAAATAAGAAGAAAACGACTAAAATATCTAACCATTCCAAGAATTCCACTCGATGAAAAAAGAACCCATTGATTCATGTATCAGAGAACTTCCTATGCACCATGTTATCAGTATGCCCCTTTTTTCTTTTTTTTTTTTTCCATTTTTTGAGGCTTAGCATAGTAAATTAAATGATAATAACGTCATGCAGCCTCCATGGCCTTAGCAAATAGCATTGGATCATTCTGAAATCCGCAAACAATAAATTGAAGCTCCCAGAGGCTCTGAAATGATGAGGGGAAAAGAAAAAAAAAAAACAATATAACTCATAACCCTGGGTGATTTGACCAGCTAGCAAGTGGACAAGATGAGCCACTCTGGTTCCTGTTGATACCTGTTTTACCTCCACAATTCTCAAATAGAGCAACACACGTAACTGTCTGGGCATCCTTGTGTCAAACCTCGAGTTAAAGGAACCAGGTCACAAGTGCCTCAAGATTTACAGCTTGTTATTGAGCAGCAGCAGGTCAGATGTAAACAGGTTTGACATCGTTAGGACTGAAACTTGCAGCACACACTGGACACTTACGGTGACGACTTTCAGCAACTCTCTGTACACAGGGGTTGCAGAACAAGTGGTAGCACTTTGTAATGACAACCTGAAGGTAAAAAATATTGTTACTACTGTGACAAGGGTGATGGAAAAAAAATTGCTCAAAGGAGAAGAGATTTGGAGCATTTGCTTGGTAAATTCAATATTTTTAAGACATAGACCCAACCCCAGCACTAGGCCCTATATTTTGTGACAAGCACCATTATAAGCTATTATGTGATACTTTAAATCGATATTTTAAAGGATAGTTTCTTTTCCTATCATTTGGTTATTCCAGAAGAAATTGAGAATAACTGATTATCATATTTAGTAATAAAACAACATGTGCTCCTACTCCACAAATCATGTCATATGACATCATGGGAGTACTCGATGCCTCAAGGCATACATTTGGCATAGTTAACATTAAGTCACCACATTGGTAATGCGTTGCTCAACAATAGTTCAGCAAGCTGCAACATATTGCCAACCACCAAGAATAATAGCGAACACATGACATTGTTCAGTTCATGCAAAGGAAATTGGTATATCAGAAAGACCTAACAAACCTATGTTCACAAACGAAACTTCATATAGTCACCCATCTCAAATTTCATGTATAACTATTTTATAATTTTCACATATCCACTCATCAAAGTACCTCCATTCCAATCAATCATCATTTCTTACACAACAATAGATAGATAGAGCAGCCACATACCTCTTTTGGCCTTTCAAGACAGATACTGCACTTGAGTATTTCTCTGTATTCTCTGAGTTCCTGTCGTAGCTCTTCTACAATTGAGGATTCCTCTGTCTGGGCTTGCAGATGTGAAAACTTTCTCCTGGCAGCTTCCAATTCCTCCTCTATTCTTTTCTTGGAAAATCTGACACACAAGAAATATTAACCCATTTCATCCACATCACATAAAACTGAGGGAAAGTAAGACTAAATACATTACCTTTCTCTTTCTAATTCTATCTGCTGCCTCATAAGAGCCAGACGACAATCATCAACTTTCAATTCAGATTCTTCCAATGACTCCCTCAGTCGCACAGATGATCTTCTCACATCTAACAATTTCTTTTGGGTATTTTCCAAAGCAACTGAATATTGACATCTGTCTTCCGTAAGTTTCTGAACCTGATCTACACAAAATTTCAACTGCAATCGACCCACAACATTAAGTTCTATATTCACCAACAGTCCATATTCTATTTCTAAAAGAGATAAAGGCACACCTGGTCTTCAATTCTTGTTGCTTTCATGTCGAAGAAATTAAAAGATGCATTTGCTCGCTGAATCTCCCTTTCCATGGTACGCTTTTCCATAAGCAGAGCATCCTGCATTTGTTTTGCCCGCACACTCTCTAAAACAAGCTGAAAAGGAACAGCAAAAACCACACAATCAACCTCTTAAGAAGAAATTATATAACTGCCTCAAAGCTTTGATAGTTTAATCAATGTTCATATACACATGGATACATATTATTGCTCATAGTCTTGGACAGAAACCCTTTTTTGTTTTTTTGTCAACTAGAGAGAATTACTTCACCTTTCATGGGAACAGTAACTAATTTAGAAGAAAAAAAATGATAACTATGGAAAGTAGGTAGATATCTTTTCAAAAGCTTTATGTTATAGTGCATTTTTATTCATTAAATGCATACATCCTTCTATACATCCTTCTGTAGAATAATACTCTTCTCTGTTAGTGTAAATCATCCAAAATGTTGGGGAAGCAACAAAAATGAACATTAAAGCCAAACAGTGTTTATTTTTAATACAAAATAATAACAATTCTTAGGTAATTTGTAAGAATAACTATATGAAATCGGGGGTGACAATTTCTATTAAAGGAATATGAAGAAAACAGCATAAGAAAATAATAATTAATGTCCATAATCTGATACATCAGTCAAGATATCTCACTACAATGATTGAGATATCTACCACTTCCATGCCATACAGTTTCCTACCCCACATCCTCTGAAGGGAGTGTGGGTATATCTCCCAAAAAGGTGTCCATTCTTACCAGTGAAAAGGCTCAATTATGCCAATAAAATCCCTCCATCTTATGTATAATATACCTCCAACAGGTATAATGTCAACTTAATCAGGTACAATACTGTTTTTACAGTATAGAGCCAAACATTAAAGGGGGTGGAGGGAGGGAATACAAAAGGGCTTAACCAGATTAATTACCTTAATGTTATAGTCATCTATTTCTGTAATCTGCTGCAAGAGTTGTTGGTTTTGTGTTTGCATGTCATCATATACCTGTCCAATTGTCTGAGAAAAAACCAAACTAATACTGTTTAAACAGACTATTTAGTAGAACTAAAGAATGAAGCTACAAGAGAAAACAGGAAGGCAACCTCTATTTCCAATAAGTAGGCTTCAATCTCTTCATTTTTGGATTTCAAGGCATCAGAAAGCCTAATCATTTCCCTGAAAAATTAACAACAAAGTATCAATATCTAAAATATAATCAAATCATCCAATAAGAGTACACACACTTCTCCCATACTAAATCCATGGTTAACCTTTTAAAAGCCTCCAACTTCTGTCTCATGTCAGCAATCTCAGCTTCTGCAGCAGCTAGCCTTTGCTGGGATATGGCCTCAGCTTCATTGGCTGTCTTCACTCGTAATTCCAAGTTTTGCTCATCAAGAGAAGATTTCAAACTTTGAACATGAGACCATGCTTTGTATTCCGAATCCCTAGCTTCCATGACATCCCTGCAGTTGTAATTTAAATTCATTAGAGCCACAGAATTATTTTGAGCTGCACATCAACCATCTGTATCAACCATATCGTCAACCTCAAGACAAGATAATGAACTAAATTGATAAAAAAACACATAGTAATAAATACACTATTCACTCCTATAACTCAATTGAAACAAGGAACAAAAGGCACACGCTAGAAATACGTGGCAAGTGCAACAAAAGAAAAAGGAAAACACTCACAAAAATTAACTTAGTGAACTATCAGAAAGCAACTAAATTTAACTTAAGTTGTAGCACCTAATACAAACACAAGCATTTTCATCATATACAAGCAAGACCACAGAACATCGGATTTATCAAACGCAAAAATCTAAAATTTAACATGCATTTTGTTTTCAATTGAAAAGGATGATTTTTTCAAGTTTCTCCAACCTTGAATCTGTGAATTCACGTCTATACATATCCAAAACCAATTTCAACTCCAGAATGCTATCAGTCAAATCTTGAACCTGCACCAAAAAAAAAAAAAAAAATAGTAAAAAGTGAATGATAGAGACCAAAGAAAAATAACTTACAAGCTTAGCTGTTTCAGCCATTATCTTCCTTTTAAAATAAAAAAATTATCTAAACTAATGCAGAATGATTTTGTAAAGTGATTCAATCTGTACAAGAATTTATAAAAAATGTATCCAGACCGCTCTCATAACAGGCCAAAAAAAAATAAAAATGGAATGAATGTTTCAGATCAAGATTAGCTTGGGGAAATAAATTCACTGTTTTAATTAGGTAAAACTATGTCAAATTGAAGGCTTAGGGAGGTGAAACTCCTTTACTCTGTTGTGAAAAGGCATAACTGGCTCAAAAACAACTCATAATTAGGGAGGGAAAAAGGGGGAAAACCTTTCACAATTTTATTTAAGAACAAACATAATAAAAAGGGGGGAAAAGGGGGAACCACTTATAAACCTTTCACTTATAATTAGATATGCCAACCAAAACTCATGTTGCTGAACATAATATCAAAAATATGATATGCATCCATATCTGTCAAGACACAGCTTAAACCTCCTATAGCTATCCATTATACAAACATATCACAACCGTAGAAATTTTGGCAGCAGTTGCTAACCTCAGCTCTTTCTCACTTTACAACACCACATATGAATAATGCCTTAAATGCCAGAGAATGGGAAGGGAAAATTATTTCACTTCATAAGATCCATAACTTGATTAAGAAAATATATGAAAACAATACACGATTCTGAACCAGCAATAGAATAAGTTCTGTATAGGGAAAAAAAACAAAATATAATAAATTGTGTAAGGCTTCCATAAACAAATACTGAAACTAAAATCAGAATTTTTTTTTTATGTGACATCACGGACAAATGTCATTCACAAAAATTTCAGACCTAGCTGGCTAGCTTGGTATTAAAATTTAGTTTTTCATCCCGTTGTGCTTGATCCCCTTTCTAATTTTACTCAATCCCGCAAGATAGTCCACTTTAAAAGTCAGCCAAATTGATCACATTTAACAACATTGACCTTTTGCTAAATCATGAAATTTTTTACTTTCCAACTTAAATATTCAATAGTGGATAACAAACAAAATAAAGTGTCACAAGTTATTTCCTTGTCCCCTAAATAGGTTTATTTGTCTCTAAGAAAACACACTATAGAAGAAGGATGGAGTAACATATCACCTGAGAGAACAGATGTAGATATTCATTTGATCAAATAATCACTGTTTTTGTTTTGGGATTAGAAACAGAACAAAATGAAGAGTGTCAAGAATAATCAGAGACAGTTTATATCTACCTGTGTGCACAGGCCAATATAACAGTAAATGACAAGGGCAATTCTAGATTCGCCTATTCTAACTGTCAGTCCTCATCCCTTAACAGCACTATGCAGATACACCCTTTAAGCATCTCAAATCTTTTTTCCACTTAAATTATCCAACCCCTAATGTTATATAATGTTTCATTCAACCCATTATGGCTGTTACAGTTATTTTCTCCTTTCTACTTTGCATTCATCATATATTTGAACGATGACAATCATAAGACTAAGAAATTAGATATAGTATCAGTATAGTGTATGCATGAGTACATTGAAAAAGCATCCTTATGAAAAATTCCCAAAGCTAAATATCATAAACTTCTGGAATATGTATTGAGTATAATCAGACGTTACAAAAAAAAAAATACAAACACATATACCATAGCTTGCAGCTTATGTACTTCAGCAACTTGGTCGGCTGATCTCACACGTAAAGTTTCATACTCTTTCACCTGTTCCAAAAAAAAAAAAAAAATTATAATAAAGCTTTTAAGTTTATCAATTGATCTTAGAATAGGACATAAAGATTCACGAACCTTCCAATTAAGTACATTAGAAAGGGACTGTACATCTGCACGCAGTGTGTGTATATCCAGAGCAGTCTCTTTGTACTTACTTAATTGACTTTGCATAGAGCTCATTTCCTCAGGAAACGAAGAAACCAGGGCTTTAAATTCAGCAATAATTTCTTTCCTTCCTAAAATTCGGAGTTTTCAATTACATATAAACATAACAGTAGATATAAGAAAACACAGGTTACATAATCAAAGGAAAGCATCAAACTCTTACCAGGTTCGCTCGATGCTTCTTCCAATCTTGTCTCAATCCTGAGTTTTTCCTCAATTTTTGTTTGTATCTCCATCCTTAGATCAGCAATTCTTGAATCTGAAACAGCTGAAGATCTTCGAAAAACATCAGCCAATTCACTTTTTATATTTGATTCCATCTCCCTCCACACAAGATTATCCTTCTCAACCTACAATATCCATTGAAAAAGGTATGGTCAGCATCAGAACGAAGTCCGATGAGAAAAGGATAGACAAAGGCATAAATGAAAGTACCGACCAGTTACAACCTGTAGTTTCTCAAATATTGATTGGTACTGTTTAACTTCAGATTTTGATTTCTCTAGTTGATCTCTAACCAGTATGAAGGCTTGGGTAGAAGTAAGACACTTCAAACTCTTCAATTTGCTCTGTCAATAAAAATATTCTTGCTCAATGCATGTTAAATTTCTTCCGAATAAATATTAAATTATATTCAGAGCCAAACAACAAACCTGCAACTTAAATAACTGCTCTAGAATTTTTATTCTCTCACCGTGAAGACCTTTCAGTTCTGTCAGTTGATTTAAAGCTTGTTCCTGCAGTGGCCAAGTTAATTACTTTAAGAGGTTTCTCAGGCTCAAGCAAAGAGAAAATGTACTCATAAATTACCTTTAGCTCTTTGAGAACAGATTCCATATCTTGCATGTCTCTTTCTTCATCTCTGACCTTATCACCAGGAAGCTTATTACCTAGGCTTAAAACAGGGAAAAATGCCCCTTTGGTTGCATCTCTTTCAGCTTTAAGAGTTGCCAATTTACAATTACTTTTCTCTAATTCCATAACCGCACTCTCCAATTCACCTTTAGAAAAAAAAACAATCATATCATTCACAAACCTTTCATATCATGAAATCAATGGGCATTCAAAACAGTAAGTCAGGCTCAGTGGAAATGAAGACAAAGACAGAAATAAAAACATAAAATGGCTTGAGCTTGATCAGTTCTGTCTAGGTTCATAAGTTAGAGATCAACCAGATGAAACACACATAAAAATATTACCCCTTAAACGTTTAAGCTCAGCTTTATTTTTTGCATTGGTGTCTTGACGGCTTTGCAATTCCCCTGTCAATGATTTGTGCTTCAAGTGAAGACCACTTAATTCTAATCTCAGATTTTTAACTTCAGATTGTAAGTCAATTGATGATCTCTGCCAGCATGAACCTAAGCCAAAAGGACCAATACACAAGGCAATTGAGGGATCAATTTTGCAAGAAAAACTTACAGATGATACTACACAACATGAATTTTGCCACAATACATACCATCCCTTGAAAACTCTTTCAGAACAGCAGCATATAGTCCATCCTTCAGATGATAAAGACTGTTAACTGCAACTAATATATTACATAAGATATCCCTATTCTTCTCAGAGGCAGTTTCTCTGTTTTCTTCAATCTGATACAGGCAGTTATCAGAAGAGGAGTTTTCGGTTGCACCGGTTTCAGTAAGTCGACTAAGAAAAGCATCCTCAACAAGATAGCATGTCTTATCTGACAACAGAAAATAACCAGTCCATCAGCAAAAGAGATGGAAAGAAATAATAAAATAAAAATAATAAAATGGCATCTGTGGTTCATGATAATCACCGTCTGTAACTGATAGATATCTAAAATCTTGTCCACTTCTTGACTCTTTTGCTCGGATGGAACTTGATTCCAGGTCAGTGACCAGCTATTGTAAAAGCAAAATTCCAATTTCCCATCAAGCCAAACACAACGCTGTAAGAATAAAGGTAAAAGATATCTCCTCTCCTCTTCTACTTACATTAATATAAATTTTAGAAAAATAAAAATGACATAAACTATTGACAGTAGAAAAAGGGAAATGACAACAAAGGGCATTACCTCTTCCCAAGACCTAGTCACCACCTCTAATGTGGAATCATATGGCTGTTGTCTCTCCTTCAGTTGAGTGAACTTATTATCAAGAGCAGCATACTCAACCTTCTGCTCATCTAACTTCTGTACAAGCTTCTGATTTTGGAAGTGAAGTACTGCAGTATCAATCTGCATCGTGTAAAGAAAAATAGGTTCAAACAAACAAGTAAACATAGCAAAACACTCAATCAAAACATGCTTCTATTATGTTGATTGAGAGAAAAGACAGTAAATGAATTCTACCAACAAGCAGCAAGTGCAGTAGGAACTTAAGACCAAAGAGTTCGTAGATTCAACCAATCATAATACAGAATAAAAGCAAAACATGAGGAACGGTACACATTAATTACAAACAGTTTTGGCGTGCACTCAAAATTGTTGAACCAGATATCTCTCCATAACATCACTTTACAATGTAAAAAAGAATACAAGATTCACTACGGTCTGGAGTACATGATACATAGCATACCAGTGGATAGCAACAGGGGTTCAACAAATCAAAATTCAATCCTTAAATTATATATAAACAAACAAAGCTAGGGTCAAACTGAAAACAGGCGTTCAATTCACAACCCAGAGAAAATATGATACTACAGGAGTCTTTTCAGCATGAAAACTGTAGAGTACAAATAAATATTTTAACAGAATCAATAATGTAAATAATTATTTCTTGTTCTAATAATCCAGATCAGCAAACTAATAAAACCTTTCAAGAATGCTTAAAAACCAAATTTACAAACAAAAGGGCAAAAATTACACCTACATAAAGCAAACCAAACAAATTTAAAGGTTAAAAAAAAAATAAATAACCATACCTTTCTGTCCTCAGAAGAGGAAAAAAATGGATTCTTCTTAGTGGCAGCGGCCGTTGGTGATAAAGAGGTAAAGTGACGCCGTTTTCGGTCTGGCTCACCCATGCTCCCCATAGAAACTACACACAAGCACACCAAACACTGGAACCACTCTTATAATAGCCTCACTTTCATCAGAAACAACTAAGAGAGCGTATAAAAAATGAATAATCAATCAAAAGCATTACTGAAATAAAAACCCTAAGTATTGTACCCCCAAACCCTGAAACAATTAATTTATCAAAACCCTAATTAAAAAGCCCAACAAAGAGGTTTATTTCAACAGGTTTTAAGCACTATCTCTGCAAATTATCAATCTCTAAACAACAAGCAGTAATCTGATCTCCCTCCTCTCTCTCTCTGCCCGTGTCTCTGTAATGGTCGTAGAAAGAGAAAGAAAGCGGACTGCCTAAATGTAAAGAAAATGTAACGGGGTAAGAGCTTGGAATTTTGTAAATATGGGAAGGGTAGTTTGGGTGATAAAATGTTACGGTTCTTGGAAGAATCTAGGGGAAGGACTCCGTCACATGAAGTGGATGAAATTGAGTGACAGGTGGAAGTTCATTGGCGGATCAGTGCAAGGACTCTATACTCTTAGGTTGACTTTGGTTTTCTTGCAAGACTTGGTATTTCATTGGCTCTTCTTTTGTCATTTAAATTCTTAAGCCACACGAGATTCCAAACTACTCCATGTCTAGGATTCGATCCAAACACAAAAACTCAATTCCCCATACCATATTAGCTCGAATTTGAAAGAATTGATGTGCTGAAACTCGCATTTAATTTGGAAAAAATAAAATAATAATTATGGATATCTAACACTCGAAATTAATTCCATCCATATCAAATCTGAACAAATTTTTTAACTGATTTTTTTAGCTGTAAATTAAAATAAAACCAAATGAATAATTAGGGGTATCTAAGTCTATCATTGTTTTATGTTAAAATTAACGGTAAGTGTCTTTACATTGAGCAGTTAATATTTAGTGCCTTACTAAATTGAACAAAATTACTATTTTAGTGCCTTTAAATTAAACAAAGTTTTATTAAAACTTGTGTCCTTCTGTATTCCATAAAAAGAGTTGTTTTTAATATACTTTTAAAATTAGCATAATATTTAATAATTTAATTATGCTACAGTACTGAACACGGTAAATGAAATCGGGCTCTGAATCTCACAAGTTGTTCAGAGAAGTGCTACTGTACAAGAATACACCGGACAGCCATCTAGAGATAGATTACATCTGGTCAATCAAAATCTAATTCAAAATAGACACAAAACCTTAAAAAATTAATTCAAATTTAAACTCAATTCGAAGATTCTAATTAATACAAAATTAGCTTATCTATGGAAACAAACTCAGTCTTTGATATAAACTCAAACAATTCGGATCAAATTCAATTATTTTCTTTTTTCTATGGCTGCTTTTACAGCGATTCTTTCTATTTTTACATTGTAACCATCGGCATCTACAATTCAAAAAGATAATAATAATAATAATAAGGTTCATTTATATGCACAAAGAAAGTGCCTAATTCAATCAAAATGAGACCATGTTAACAAGGCAAAAAATTATGGAATAATAAAAGAGACAAAGATGTAACAGTTCACCACGGCATGATGACATGAGAAGTGAAATCAAATAATACATACATGTCACTCATCTTTCATTGCAAGTTCATGCCTCTTTTTCTGCCCAACTTCGACAAGCAAAGTCAAAAGTGCCTCACAAACCTGGGAAGCATCTGCCTCGCAAGGATCATCATTCAATGAAGAATAAACCATCCAAGCATGGTCTAGTTTACGTTTCGGCCGCACTACAATGGATCCTGGTACTTCTGCATCGCGACAGGTTACAAGCCCGTCACTCTTCTCACCATATCTCACCTGTAAAAGCTGGGCGCATGCTGCCATCACTGCACCAAGGGGCATTACCACTGGGACTTTTGCTGGTTCACCTGCTGATAGAGAGGGAAGCTCTGCATGAGCAACATGAGATAATGTAGCAAGAACTGCAGGGGTGATGCCAGCTTCAGTATGGAATGAGACAACAGGAAGTTCTCTTGGCAGTTGGTGTTTCTTCAAAAATTCCTTCCTCCTCTCGTAAGTCAAGTCTTCTAAAGATTGCAAGTCACCCTTCACAATCACATATAATAAGTAAAATGCTACAGAAAAAAACTGAAATAATAAAGTCCCAGCATCCCATTAACATCACATTCCAGAGTATCATATAGATTCACTCTGCTCTAACAGTTGATTCATTTCCAAAATGCACCACAAAACGGGAAGGGAAAAAAAACATTGTGACACTAAAAAGATAACAATAAACAACACTCAACTTCATGCAAAACATAAAATAAGAAAGAAAACTAATCACAAAAAATCGCACACTAAAATGAACAGACAACTTAAATACCTTGATCACTTTACAGATCAGAATCTCCATAAGTTTCCGTAAATAAACATAATCACCAAGTTGTCCTTCTCGTAAAATATCTGAAGCTATAGGGCTCCCACCGTATGGGCTCTGAGCTAATGCCAGCCCAGCAACCTTATCTTTCAAGTCTGGCCAATACAGTGATAACGCAGCTGCTGCATCTACACCCCCTTTGCTATGCCCTAGAAGCAAAACACGTTTCTTTGAGCCCCAATAGATTTCCTCAATGTATTCTTTTATCTCTTTAGCATTTTTCTCAACTGAAGCCTGATTACAGATCATTTTATTTTCAGTATAAAATTTTAATATATGGCAATATAATTCAATACAAAATAAACCAAAAGTACCTCACTGTGAATCTTGGCAATGTGACAGGCCAGACCCAACTTTGAGAACCTCATTTTTGTATTAACAAAATAAAGTGGGCCATGATTACTAAACAGACCTGTCAAACATCAAAAGAACCCGAATGCAAGCATAGGTGAACAAAGTTGTGTGCAATTCTATGCTTAAAAAATAGGAATATTAACCAGGTGCATAATCACCAAAGTCTCTTTTTTATCATGCAAACCAATGGGGTGAGAATTCACAACTTAAAAAGATCAACTTGTGCAGATGATGATTTTGGCGATTGCCACTTCCTTTAAACAATATTTTAGCAACTTTTATTTTATGAATATACTAATTCAAGAAGGTAAATTGCAATGGCTACCTGGAACTAACAAGTAGACCATCGAATTTGGTAGTTTGTGCAGACCATGCCTGACATAGAGGAAACCAATTATATCATCAATTTGCATATCCATGTCAAGAAAAGAGAAACATATGAAAGAAGCTGCCAGTACCTGATATTGTCAAGCATTTCCAAAAATTTTTCTGTTCCATCTTCAACTGGAGGCATCTCTGGATCACACTGAAGCCATCCTATATCATCTGCAGAACCACGAACAGTTCTCCTTGCCCGTTCAATAAGCCTAAAAGTAACCACTCCATGGAAAAAAAAGGATGATTTAATTAACCTATGTTGAGGAGCCCTTACTGTGAGAGGTCATGCATTGCTACTTTGCAGGCATCAACACCAAAAAAAATTATTTCGCTTTTCTTCTAGATAGAGGTTTACTAGTAAGTAAAAATAAACGTTGCTTATTCTTAATCAACTTATCCTCAAGTATGAAAAACAAAAAGGATCACTGGAACAGAAATAATCATAGGAGCTAGAATAGAAAGCAAATAACTAAATCTTTAAATCATGCCCCATG
This sequence comes from Anacardium occidentale, assembly GCA_026122585.1. Lineage (NCBI taxonomy): Eukaryota > Viridiplantae > Streptophyta > Magnoliopsida > Sapindales > Anacardiaceae > Anacardium > Anacardium occidentale. The sequence continues at coordinate 494,287 of JAJEJH010000042.1, forward strand.
GCATCTCATACACTTTTTGCAACTTCACATGAAAGACATTCATTAACACCACAGAATAAATGCATACCCTTTAAAAAGGGAAATCCCATTCAGACCAGTATCATTTGATTGCACAAGTGCATGAGTAGAATTTGTTACACCTTCAGCATTAGGCAGAAGGGGAGCTGCAGAAGTAGATGGCTCAGATGATGATGATGATGATGATGATCGAATATTACTTGAATTCTCCTGATACTGCCCAGTTTGTCCAGAGGAAAAAGTAACCAGTTCCTGGGCATGTATAATTGCACCCTCAGGATCTCCAGAAGAACGTTCCACTGCAAAGACATTCAAAAAAAATATTATTCATTGGAAAACATATACAGCAGTATTAATGCTTCTGCAGGTATTGTAAACATAAACGAGTCAAAAAAGAAAAATATTAAATTCAGGAGAACATTTTTGCTAAAATTTTTGAAGGAAAAGGCAAGATCTGCCTCATTAAAGTATGAAATTATAATATTCTCTAATTAGTACTCCAATCAATGATAATATCAAGCCAATTACAACAACTAAATATATAGACAATGATAAAAAATGACATGAAAGGAAGAAGAAAAGAGAATGGAAGAAACCTTAGCTTACCAGAAGAGTCAGAGAAACAGCTAGTTATCAATGACGTTGTTTGAGCAAGATAAGAAGCAGCTTCATTGAGAGCTGGTACAGAAGTGAGAAGCTGAGGAAGGATTCCATCATTTCTAATACTGTCATTCTGTCCCTGACAAAATTGAAGCAGTTCCAAAAAGTTGACATTTGTTCAAAAAGTTAAAAATAATCATTTTAATTGAAAAAATTAATCCTTACAACAACAAAAACTTGATAAAAAAGCCATACACCAGGACATGTTTCTAAGTGCAATAAACAATATTCTTGTGCACATATACAATACACAAACCTAGTAACCATATCAACTGTGGGTACTCAAAGAGACCCCGTAGTTCTACTTAAACATACATTTCTCTAATCATATGAGATTTGCTTTTTCCTTTTCCTAATATGTACTATAAGCTCTCCATTAACAGATAAAATATTTTCAATACTCTTCAAGACCAGAGCTAGGAAATCCATGCTCCTCCCTCCCATCACCTTAAGTTTCCACCATTTCCCCTTCCCATCTTTGCCTTCAATTTTCCGGAAATCTTACTTGCCTCTTCCTCTTCTCCCAAGTAACGGCTTCAGTCAGTCAGTAAGCCACACCAGTAATACAATCGATATGACAAGGTAAATGAGAAAAGCAACATTCACAGGACCAGCTAACTCCAAAATTAGCACCACACTTTCAACTAAAGTCTCATAAAACGTATTAAGGAAACCCTAACGATTATACCAGTAAACTCATACCACCAATTGTCTGCTGGATTCTCTACTCATAGGACTTCCAGCTTCAGCTTCCCTCATTGAAATCGGTTTCTCTGACAAACAAAAGCAATAGTAAGCAAGTAATTAGTAAAAACCGTCATGATTCGAACGCAAATTTGGACATGCCAAGATTCAACGATTAAAATACCTTTTTCTTCCATATCTATATTCATTTAATAAGAAATGCGCATTGAACAATTTTCAGTTAATAATCATTAATATTCACAAATTCAACGGATGAATTATCGATTCAATAAATTTCGCAAGAACTGAAGATACAATACAAACCCTAAATTATAAACTTTTGGTGGAGCACTTACCTCAAAAGTTTATCGAAAATCAAATGTAGGCGGATCACGAAATTGGTTCCCACAGAGAGACCCGACGGATTCCAACAATAATTAATTATTCTTAACTTCAATCCGAAGGTATTGCCGACATAGAATCGATCCTACGTCCTTTGGTCTGACATGTGTTGCTTCAAAATTAAATAATTGGTCCTTTTCTTTTTCCTTTGGCCAAAGGACATTTTCCCACCCATAGTTTGGGGCGGGGACAAAGTCCCACCCGCATAAGTTTTAAAGCCTGGATTCCCACCCACTGCCCATTTTTTTATTTAAAAATAATGGATATACAGTAATAAGCAGGGGTAATTTTGTCTTTTTAATATTAAAATTTTATAAATTAATAAAATAAAATTTATATAAATATAAAAAATTAAAAAAATTTTAAAAATTTTTTGAAATTCTAAAAATGGCAGCAGCCACCGCCGCCGGCACCGGCGGCGGTGGCCGCCCAAAATAGAACTAGGTGGCCATTTCCGACCATCTGGTTC